>CM062806.1:533650466-534186390 GCA_031772625.1 Pinus tabuliformis
AGAGGTAATAATTGGAAGCTCAGAGGCACCAAGGAAGAAATAAGACAATGGATCCTTGATCAAAATCGAACCACTCTACATTTTGATGGGGCCTCCAAAAACAACCCGGGGAAAGCCGAGGCAGGGGGAGTCATAAAGGATCAGCATGGAAAAGTTCTTCTAACCTACGAATGGGGTCTGGGACAAATGTCAAACAACATGGCCGAGGCCTACAACCTCCTCCTAGGCACTACCATTCTGAAACGGATGAGAATCCAGAACTCAATCATCCTGGGAGACTCAGCAATCATTATTGCAGCTATAGCTTCAGGGGGAGACTTTAAAAAAGAAACACTCAACAATCTAAAATCTAGAATTATGGACAACATCAGGCATTTGGGGGACATAACATACAAGCACGTTCTAAGGGAAAACAACTCAGAAGCTGATTCACTTGCCACAAGGGCATCCAACAGGCCTACTGGACAAGCCAGAGAAAATGATCACATCTATGACAAATCGATCCCGTAGCAGGTTCCATCACTTCCCCAAAACTCTGAAATCCAGTCATCTCAGCAATCATAACATCCTTCCTGCTCGACATTCTAAGCCTGTCAAGCCGCCTCTAGCCCGCATTCTCTCTGACACCGTGCCTCCCACCACCTTGAGCAGCGCAAACGACATCTCGTTTGACAATAAGATCAGGTACGGGTCCAAGAATCCTCAGCTCTCCCATGACACCTCCGAGCAGAAGGTAGGCCTCCGTCGCTTCACAATCCTCATCGACTGCAAAAATAAATTTTAATCTGATCTTAAGATCAGCCAAATCTCAGAGGATCTCTCAGCAGAACAGCTGGCTCAGCCTCTCACTTAGCATTATAAGCACCAGAGTCCTTCCCTCTCAGCGCATCTCAGAATTCCATTCCCTCATTTGCATAAGAGCAAAGGATCGCCCCCCCCTTCTCAGCCTTTGGACAGTTCTAGAGACCGCATTTTGTTCAGCTCAGCCGGAAGGTCGTCCTCAATCGTCCATAGGGGTAATTTTTGCAATTGTATCGTTCTGTTAATTCTTCCAGCTAACTGCTCTGTTTCCTTGTTTCAGCGCCATCTTCCTCCAGCTCCCTTCAGTTCTTCGATTTCTCCTGTCTCGCAGCTCTCCTTTCATTCCTCAACCTCCCTCAACGCAGTGTCAGCTCTCTTCCCGATCTGCACCCCCTTCTCCCCTTCATCCCTTCCCCTTTCCTTTTGCTCCCCCTGTTCTTTCTCCTCGTCAATAGCCTCTAAAGCTCTCTCCACCCGAGTCTCAGAAATGGCCGAGCTCCCAGAAGATCGTGACACAGTAGAAAATCCTCTGGAGCGCGTTATTACAAACAGCGAATGCACCTTATGCAAAGCCCACTGCTTTATGATAGCAAGATTTGTTAAGCACTTTGACGAGCTCAAGGAGGAATTCCATGCGGACAGAAACTCCAAGAGGAAAAAACTGGAGAAGCAAGAAGCGGAGATTGAAAATCTCAAGAAGAAGTGCAACCACATGGAAGAAGCAATTGCTCATATCAGTTCAATAACCCAGAGCATGCAAGCGGAGACCTCGACTAAAGTCAGCGCTTAAAGGGAACCTCAGCTTGATGATTATGTTAACCAGCAGCAGTAATCTGTTTAATGTCTTGTAAATTTTGTTTATTAGCAGGCTTGTTTGTACGGCAGTATAGCCGTTATCTTTTTCAAATTGTTTCTACTAAGTCCACCAACAAGGATCAAGGGTCTGCGCACCCATTTTGGATCCTTCCCTCTCAGCTTTCCCTACAATATGTAACAGGCTTTGCCTTTTGAAGTTTTTTATAATACACAAGTAACCGATCTCGTTAAAAAAAAAAACATATCAGATAATCATAAATTTATCTATTGAAGTTATGATACTTAGGTGGGCCTTCTTTGGGAGGTTGGTACCAAAATTCTCGAAATCGAACTCTAAGTCAGTATTTGAATCATACGCATTGATAGTTGATAATGATCCATGAAAAAACACTTCTCTAAATACGATCATAGAGTGCATAGTTTGATGTTACTTTTATGGAAGTTGGTATCATCTCGGTTAGATGTAGATTGAATTACTTCTTCACCAATTTTAGCATTAACTAGTTTCTTCGTCGTAGAGAAGGCTTCAACACGGGAACTAAAACTCATTTTTATTAAATCAGTTGATAAAATGAATTCTCACTTGAGTTTAAAGGCCTTTGGATGAAATTTTTAGATGGAGTCATTAAATTGTCTAAAAATATTCTTAGGCTTGGTAATTTACGAGTGAGAACCATGTTAAATAAGAAGGGTATACTCTTAGGAAATCGAATGAAATTTCACTATGTATAGCTTATCAATGAAAGGATGCTTGATTGAGTACTTGCATTGATTTAGTAGTGACATAATGCAAAACAATAAGGTAATGATGATACTACAAAAAAATATTTAAAGCAATCAAATAGATTCATTGATTTTAGCAATGATATAATGCAAAACAATAGGGTGTACTAATGTCAGTGATAATATAGTAAAAAATGATTCAATGCATTAATTGAAGAAATGATACCTAATAATATTAGATTTTTCCCAATGTTGGCCCCAACCCTAACCCAAGGAAATTGGTTCATTGGTTTTAACACTTAGATAATTCAAATTATCAAGTGTTATGTCTTTTTAAATTGGTTTACATTGTGTTATTGTTAAAGTCATTTTACTTAAATAATTTGAAGTATCAAGTGAACAACTTCAAAAATAACATAGTGTAAACCACTTTAAAAATACATAATGATGTTGCAAAATGGATTCTCAGTGATGACGTTAATATCAATGCTTTGTGTGCTTGGGTATGATTTCTCTATTAGGATTTATACCTAAAGACCATTATAATATTAAGATATACATAATGCATTGACATATAAAATGAAAAGCCAAAAAGTATGTAGTAGAATGTAAATAGAATTATGAGAAACATAGGAAGTTGGAGAAAGAAGCTATTAAGATTGGAAAACTAGATAGATAGGGTATGACCTTTAGTACAATATCTCAAGTTGAATTTGAATGTATTAGAAATCAACTTCCTTTCTTATATGATGGATATGAAAGGATGGAAAAGGTAACAAGTGTGGGCAAAAGGGTAGATGAAAAAGAGAGATTGATATTTTTCACTACATAATCTATTTATTATTTATTGTATGCATCCTATTACTTTCTTACTATTCACCTTTATCATTATTGAACATCATTACTTTATTACTATTCACCTTAATTCTCTTGTAACTTTTGAAGTGGCTTTCTTGATTGTACCCTTTGGATTATAGATGATACTAAGTAAATGTCAAAGAAGAAAATTCATCTAAGACATATACATAATACATATTGATGATCATCTAAAATTTATGATGTGGCCACCTGCATTTGGAACCAACCTAGATCAATCTTAACTATGGATTTAGCAAATGGCAAAAGGGATCAAATTGTTTGAGGTGCGAACATTTCCTGAAGTTTTTCACTCTAAAAAGTGTTTGCACCTCGAGGGATTTGATCATTCTCAACCTTTTATAGATCTTCAGTTAATATGGATTTAGGTTGGTTCAATATCCAAGCAAGTGTTAAAAATAAAAAGAAGAAATCCTAATTTAATTTGTCCTTGAATGAAATTCGGAATTAAATCGAAATTCTATTCTCATAGCAACTTGTAACAGTTAGCTAAGTTAAGTTGACTTAGTTGGCTCAATAAATTCGAGTTGGAGAGTCATGTAGAGTGATTCCTAAATTTTAGGGGTCTAGGTTGAGTTCTTTTGAGTTGTAATTAATTGATTCAGTCTAACTGAGTTAAAGTCGGTTAGACTAGTTCCAACTGTTCGAGGAACTTGTAGGAGGTCTAGTAGTGAGGAGAAGCTTCAGTGCTCAAGCAGTTAACTGATAATTCATTCATAAATAACTCATGCATGTTAGTTCAAAGGAAGACCCAGTGGAGATTAGAGTTCAGGGAGAGTGTACTATCAGCTGTATAATTTTCCGAGTTGTACATATGGTGCATGAAATCAGCAGAATGCCTATGATGGATTGCGCACTTGTGGTGAGGGATTTTCCCAATTAAATATGGGCTAATTTCCTCTGGAATTGCGCAAGGAAGTAGGGGCTTAGAAGGCATCAAATTTGGTTAAGTGTTGGCTTGAGATGGTTTGTGAAGCAGTGAGATAGATTGTACTTGTGCATAGATTGTTCGGGTTGAACAAGCATTGTATTTTATTCTCAGAACTTCTGGTTAATGCAATATAGATAGTTGGTGTTTTGAGCAATTACTTTCCCCAAAAAAATATTGTGTTGTGTGATTTAAATTCTTCCTTTTCTGCTTAGTGTTTTTCATTGATCAATTTTGATGTCCACTAATGAGTAGAGTAGATTCATGTCTTTTGACTTAGCATATCACATAAGAAGTTGAATCTACAGTAAAAATCAACATGGTACTGAAGCTGAAGACACTATAGAAGAGGAGAATATGAGTTTTTTGTGAAGGTGAAATCAAATTTTCAGTTTCATACTTCAGACCCAGCACGATGTCGTTCTATCGTTTGAGACTTGAGTATGCCCTGGAGGTCAGCTCGAATTACATAGCTTGGAATCTACGGTTTGAGACTTGAGTATGCCCTGGAGGGAAGCTCGAATTACATAGCTTGGAAGGACAAGATGGAGGCGATGTTGGAAGACAACGGGTTGAAAGAATTCATAGATCATGATATCTTGAAGCCTCCAACATCTAATGCTAAAGATCTGGCTAAATGGAGAAAGTGTGTGGCAAAGGAGAGAAGGATTATCCTAGAAGGAGTTCGAGATCATATTTTCTCGAATCTCCATGGTAAGGAAACTCCATTTGCAATGTGGAAGGCATTGAAGTACTTGTTTCAAAATAATAGTGACCACAGGAAGCTGGCACTGAAGGACAAGCTCAAAAAGATTAAGGTGGAGAAGGGTGACTCAATTCTGAAGTACTTGACCAAGTTCACCCAATATCGGGATGAGCTTCGAAGTGTCGGGGTTATTGTTGCAGAAGATAATCTGGTGAGCCTAACATTTCTAGGACTTCCCAAGAGCTGACACAACTACCAGGACTCAGTTAATGGGAGGGAGAAGCTACCAGAGTGGGAGCAATTGTGGTCCGACTTGGTACATGAAGAGATTCGGCGGAACACCAGAGACAGATCCTCATCAAAGCATGATGATGAGGAGAATTGTGACTTAGCTGGTAAGGCAAAGAAAGGGAAGGGGAAGTCATCGCATTCCTAATCAAATTCTTGTCAGGTCAGCAAGAAGAAGGACATGTCAAAAATCAAGTGTTTTAATTGTCATGACTTGGGACACTTTGCCACAAAGTGTCCACACAAGAAAGCCGGTAAGAAGCCCTCAGGAGGAGCAGCGAGTGAAGCTCTTGCTTCACAATTCGAATTGAATTTTAACCTCGTCGCTTGCATGGTGTCATCGATGATGGGTAGTGTGTGGTACCTCGACAATGGAGCTTCATTCCATATGGTCGATAACAAAGAGCTCAGTAACTTGGAGGAGAAGAATCTCTAGATGCATATCGAGATGGGTGATGATGGGAGGTATAGCGCAACTGACATCGGTACTATTACCTTTCAGAGGGAGTCTGGTTCTCCCCTCACTTTGCGAAATGTTATGTATGTTTCATGTTTGAAGAAGAACTTGGTTTTTGTTGCCATGTTGGAGGATAGAGGCTATGATGTGATATTTAGTAAGGGAAATTCTTTCCTTCGTCACATAGCCACAGGACAGGTGAAGCGGATAGGGGATCTAGTGAAGAACCTCTAAAAATTGGAGGTAGAAGACTGCGATGCTTTGAGCACTAAAGCAAAGAAAGTGCAGAGCTAAGACATCAGTGGGTTGTGGCATAGAAGATTTGGTCACTTGCACCATGGAGCTTTGAAGATCATGCAACAAATTTCTACAGGACTTCCCAAGGGTACACTGGAGAAGAGAGACACATGTAAAGGGTGTACATTCGGGAAGTACACCAAATCTTCCTTTCATGACAAAGACAGTCGAACACAAGGTATTCTTGATTGAGTTCACTCAGATGTGTGTGGACTGTTCTTAACAACATCCACAACCAAGCACAAGTATTATGTAATATTTGTTGATAATTTTTTTTCGTAAGTGTTGGATTTTCTTCATTCAGAAGAAAGATCAGACGTTTGCTAAGTTTTGTAAATTTAAAGCACTTGTTGAAAAAGATACTGGAAGGAAATTTAAAGCTCTGTTGATGCCTCGAAAATCACTGCAACAACATCGGGGATAACCACCAGGTCCGGACCTTAGTACAACTCCTTTTCCGTTTGGAATAGTGGCTCCGACTGGGGATAATGGGACCAGTTTCCCAAAAGTGGATAAACGAGATGAATGGGTGATGTATAAACTGAGCTAGCGATGAGCGAATAACTAAATCTATTGACAAGAATACAAAAACTATGAACTATCCCAGGAATCTATTGAGCTTTAAAGTGTAGCATTTGATGGTCTAGGTCTAAAGACAGGCATATAGATGACTCCATCTAACAGACATAGATATTAATTCATTCAAGATTACTGTGCCTAAATAGTTAAGCAAAGCGATTAAAGCGATATTACAACACTCATCATTTATATTATCGACATATACATGATTAAAAGGAAAGCATATCATAAAACATCCAATAGTGGAAAGAATGTAGAATTGCTGTTAAAGCGCATGCATATAATCAAAAATAGCAAGGATAATCAAATAACAATTCACATAACAGGAATGAATTCAGACATAGATAGAAATACCATATGAGCTGCTTTGACACTCCCGATATCAATCGCTACTTGTAATTCTTTCTTCAACGCAGAAACATTCTCAACAAAGACAATAGTGCACAATTGCATAAAAATCCTCCTTGTTGAATTAAGAACAACTGGTCCGGTTTCATAAAAGAATATTGAGTGAAGCACAATAGTGCAAACTTCAGTCTTTAAGTCTGGTACAAAACTTTACGACCCTTTCCAAAACAATGAAAGGGTCTATAAATACTAAATTAATCTAAATATCTATTAAACTGAAATCCTACTAAATCGGTATCAATAAATCTTGATCCTATTTTCCTCAGCGATCTGGCAATCGGCGGCATGATTCATCAAGTAGGCTGCTTGCCTTTAAATATGAGCTGACTTATCGCAAGCATTGGCTCTACTTCAGGGGGTTTGTTGAGGCGCGAACTGAGCTGTACGGCATAGGTGGCATCCTGAATATCGGGAATTATATACCCGATCACATCTGTTAGGCACTTAAGGGCGGCTCTCTGTGTATGCGGCTTTACCAGGAAGAGCCAATATGCTTCCATAGTTAAACTGTTAATCCCAGCGATTAATCTCCCCTTTTCCTCTAAATCAGGATAGCATGATTGCACCAATTTGTTTGTTGTTGTCAACTTTCCTGGTGTACATTGGGAAATCATATTTGATAAGTAGAGAGTGTTGTTAACTAGTTCAACCAGATTGCTGGAAGTTGATTTACATCTTGAAGCTGCCCTCTCTGCTTTCATCATCTGAGACTGCCATTCTGTGAAAAGTATATCTTTATGTGTTTCTAAGATTCTGGGCAAATTTGCTGCTCTTCCTTGTTCAAAGTCTTGCCAGTCAAGAAATGCAGTTATGATTTCTTCGGCTTGATCCAATTCATTTCTGGCCTTCTCTACCTGCTGATTTATGGATGTCGTTAATTCACAGAGTGGCTCTGCCTGAGCGATTTGTTGACACAGAAGCCTAATTTGAGATATTAATGCAGTGTTTATTTGTAATGCTTCTGCTCTGAATTCAGCCACTTGTGGAGCGGCCTTTATTATTTCGAGCTGCGATGACAATTGAGCGATTTGCTCATCCTTTGTTTTCATCATTTGCTCGTTTGATGCCCTTAATTGTGCCAATGCCTCTGATAATTCCTTCTGTTTCTGGATCGCGCTTTGGTCGATCCTTTGCTTTTCTGCCTGCAATTGCTGAGTTAATTGACTGTTCACTTGTTGTTGTGTCGACAAGCGCTGCTCTGCCTGCTCTGCCTTCTGCTTTGTCTCAGCCAATTCTGCCTGTAATGTGAAAATTTCTTGGTCCTTGGTTTTCAATAGAAGACTTACCTCCGATGCCTTATCGATTGTCACTGCCGAATAGGCTCCCGCATACTGTGACAATTTTGTTAGGTCATCGGAGGGGTCGAATTCCTCCTTCCAAACCACGCTGCCCGTAACAGTTTGCTCTGGGAAAAGGGAAGGTTGATCAATCTTCCTTCTTTTCCTTTGTCGTTTTACCACTGCTTTATGCCTCGGGCTGTAGAAAACATCCAGGGGAGGAATATCTTCTACTTGGAGAATGATTTGGTTGGAGGGGTCTTTTGGTATTACCTCAACATCCTTAGAAATGGGTGGGCCGCTGGTTCCACTTAGAACCTGTTGTGCCCTACAACAACCCCCCATTTCATAACATTTTTAATCACAAACAATTAACATATGAAATGGGTCCCTTTTAAAAATTTAATTGGCATTAATGAATTTGTTCAAAAAGGGTATGATAACCAAATGAATTTGTGAATGAAAGCCTTTTTGAATAAATATCAAGCAATTTTTAGGTTAAGTGCGAAAAAGCAATCGCAAGATCGCGTGTCGCAATAACAAGAGAAACACATTTAAATATCACCTTGGTCCTTGCCGATGTGATATCGCTATCGGCGATCGACGGTACTCAATGCACACCCAAAAAGAGCACATATCTTACACCCCGATGCGACGTGATATCGGCGATCGGCTATCGGCACTGCCTCTTGTGAAATAACGCTTTAAGTTATAAGCCCCGACCCGATGCGATATCGCTATCGGTAGTCGGCGAAATCTCATACACTTTCATAAGACGCTCAGATCGTTTCCCCGATGCGATGTGATATCGCAATCAGAAGTCGGCAAATCATTTGACATACATCTAGTAATATGTTCACGCGCTAATCCGATGCGATGTCGCAATCGGCATTCGCCAAGACCTCTCCCAAACGATAGTATCACTCACACCCCCGATGCGATGCGATGACGCTTAACGATGATCAGAGTTCCTAAAAGGTGACTGCTTCAAGCTTTAAAGTTATATTTAAATCCGGTTGACAAAAGCACAGATTTCAAAATGCCGTTAAATGCAGGGATAAGGTAATGCATGCATATTTAATACCTTGCCCCTTCGATTTAACGAACACTTACGATTAGACCTTTAAAAAAATCTGTTGCACGCTTTAAGGGGTCATTCAGTTTAATAACGATGTAATGGTCATTTATGGAGCTGCAGGCCGTAAAATCACCATCATTGCATCTGCGGTGCCTTCTCAAATCATTAGATCCGCAGCCACTTTTAGAATTAATCTTGCCACGCTTCAAGTAATATATCTCTCCCGTTATGGATTGTCGTTGTTATTTCCTTGTTACGATTTCTCTTGCATTTGTGTAGAATTCAGCCGTCGAGAGAAGCCTGAACATGATGGGGAAGAAATTCAAGAAGTCTGCGGGTTCTACTGTAACACCTGTCGCAGGTCAAGCTGCCATAGTTTCGAAGAAAGGCCTAATCTCAGATACTACATGCACTGGTCTTCCTAGCACTACATGGCAGGGTACATATAATCTGTTAGAAGCCGAGCAACCGACAAAGACAGTGACTGAGGCTAGTGTGGATGAACTAAGGAAGTCCGAGGCAACTCTCAAAGACTTGGCCGACTCCTTTTTGCACAGAATAGCAGCCAGAGAGCAGGTCCTACCTTACACTGATGTGGTACGCTGGGCAATTGAGGAAATTACCCTCACTGATAGAACTTTTCATACAAAGGATGGAAGGATTTTCGGGTCGTTCAAGCCTGATGACCTGAGGCGAATGTATCATTTGCCTGAACCGGAGCTAGTCTATAACAGAGCCTTCGTGGAGAAGTTCGCAAACGAGAATGAATCACCATCCGAACCCCTCCGAGATTGGAGGCAGAACCCAGCCAAACACAAGCATGAAAGCTCGGGTAAGTACTCCAATGCTTCTTTGGCTTCTCCCTATTGCTATGCTGGGATTATGATGTGTAGATTGTGGGGATTACATGACTCCGCTAATATCCATATTGACATGGTTCCCCTAATGGAAGCGGCTGTCAATAGTACAATTATGGATTGGGCCACTATTCTGTCTGATAAGTTGGTCACAGCTGTTCGTGAATTTAGAGCCAAAACCAGAGTCACCGAAAGGAAAATCCCACCATTTTATTACTCTGCTTACATTATGGATACCCTGTGTTTTAATTCTGAGTTTCCTGTCCTCGGTTGGAGATGGACCACCCATGATCCAACACCCATTCATTTGTACCATCGGAAATTGTGGAAGCCCTCTTACAAGGACCATTTGTATCAAATTTGCAATGGTTTCATGGTGCCCATTCACTATTCTATTTTCGACAGACCCATCCCAAGAATTTCCTATGAAGCCTCTTTTGACTTACCAGCCGTAGCGCATTGGTTCGCGGAAGAGCATTTCACCTATATTAGAGTTTTTGGAAGCAAAGCTAGGCCGCACGTTCTCCCTTTATACATCCGAGACAAATTGTTAGCCCAGGAAATTTGCTACCAGATTATGTCCGAGAGTGTCACACAAACTCTCAAAGATGAGAAGAAGAGAGGCTGGCCCTCTTTTCCTTTAAGAATTGGGGTTTATACGCTGCAGAATTACAAACATGCAGAAAAAGAAGCAACAAAACTCCAAATGATATCCCTGGCCACTATCCCAAACAGACTCTATGATCCGAACAAGACTGCTTTCATTGCCCTGGAACAGGCCAAACTGTCAAAGATTGTCCATCAAGAAGATGAGTTTGATGACCTGTTCGCAGGTGCCGATTCAATAAGCCAAACCAAACAGCTTGCTGCAATGAGATACGAAGATGTGGAGTTAACTGAGTTTAATAAACTTAGAAAGCAGAGGTTGCAAACTCTGCCTCTAGATTTATTATCCACGACCCCAGCATCTTCCTCAAGCGAGCCTGGTCAGCAGCAGATACATCCACCTCCTGTTACAATTAAAGAGCATGATAAACAACAGGAGGAAAGGCAAAACAAGCTGCAGGCAGAGAGGCATAAAAAGGAGCAAATAGAAAGGCAACAAAAGGCACAAAAGGATCAAGAGCAAAGAAAGCAGAAAGAGATAGAGGAACAGAGGAAGAAGGACGAAGAAGAGAAAGCAAAGAAAGAACTGGAAGATAGGCAGAAAAGGGAATTGGAGGAACAACAGCGGAAAGCACAGGAGGAGCAGAAGCAGAAGGCACTTGAAGAACAGCAGAGGGCAGAACAAGAAAAAGAATGGAGCAAAGCCCACAGAGAGCAACATGAACAAACCTCCACCGATCCTGAGTTGATTAAAGAATGGAACCAATTCGATTCCATTATCAGTGGTAAGGAAGCCTCCAAAGACTCAGACACCTCTAAAACAAGCAATGCTCCCGATACTACTTCTTCTCAGGTTCTAGAAGGAACCAGCGGCCCACCCATTTCACAGGATGTCGAGGTAATCACTCAAGACCCGTCCGATCAAATTGATCTTCAGGTGGAAGAAATTCCTCCCCTAGATATTTTCTACAACCCAAAGCATAGAGCCGTTGTTAGGCGCTCTAGGAAAAGACGAAGGCTTGATCAACCTTCTATTTCTCCTGAGCAAACAGTCACGGGCAATGTGGTCTGGAAGGGGGAATTGGATCCCTCCGATGATCTAACTAAGCTGTCGCAATTTGCGGGAGCTTATTCGGCAGCAACTATTGACAAAGCATCAGAGGTAAGTCTTCTGTTGAAGACTAAAGATCATGAAATATACGCATTACAGGCAGAAGTAATTGAGGCGAAAAACAAGGCAGCACAGGTAGAAGAGCAGTTGCTGGCTCAACAGCAAGAAAACAATTTGTTAACCCAGCAGCTGCAAATTGAAAAACAGAGGATAGACCAAAGTGAGGTTCAGAAGGCAAAAGAATTAGCAGAGGCATTGTCACAGTTGAAAATGTCAAATGAGCTAATGATGAAATCTAAAGATGAGCAAATAGCTCAGCTATCGGCACAGCTCGAAGGTATCAAGGACGCCCAGAGTGTTAATGATTTCAGAGCAGAGGCAACTCGAATAAATGGCGCATTAATATCTCAGATCAGGCTCTTGTGCCTACAACTTATTGACACTGAGTCATTATGTGAAACATCCGCAACAGTGTGTGAGCGAATAGAGAAGGCCAGAAACAAGCTAGATCAGGCCGAAGATGACATATCTGAATATATTGAGTGGCAAGACACTCCAGAAGGGAAAGCGGTAAATTTGTCCCGAATCCATGTAACGTACAAGGACATACTCTTCATGGAATGGAACACCCAGGTAATGAAAGCGGAAAGGGCGGCCTCAAGATGTAAAATGATTGCCAGCAACATGATCAATCTAGTCAACGACACACTCTATCTGGCAAACATGATCTCCCAGTGCACACTTGGAAGCATAACAACAGCAAACATGCTAGAGCAGAGAAATTATCCTGATCTGGAGAAACAAGGACGGTTAATCGCTGGAGTAAATACTTTAACCGCCGACGCATACTGGCTCTTTCTGATTAAACCACACTCTCAAAGGTCGGCTCTTAATTGTTTAACAGATGCCCTCCGATACCTGATTTCCGACATTCAGGACGCCACATATGATGCCCAGCTAACTTCGCGTCTCAACACTCCACCAGAAGTAGAGCCAATGTTGGCAATATGTCAGCGAAGGAGTAAAGGCAAAGAGACCACCGAATGAAGCATCACCGCCGACTGCCAGATCGCCAGAAAAGATGATGATATTTGTTAATGCCAATTTAGTAGCTTTTCAGTTTTTTTAGATATTTAGATATTTAGATTAGGATAGTATTTATAGACCCTTTCATTGTTTTGGAAAGGGTCGTAAAATTTTGTAAAAGACTTAAAGGCTGAAGTTTGCACTATTGTGCTTCAGTCTATATTCTTTTGTGAAACTCGACCGATGGTTCTTAATTTTGATTAGAAGGCTGTTTTATGCAATTGTGCACTACTGTCTCTTGTTTGGAATGCTTTCTGGTTTGAAGGAAGGACTGCGACATAGTGATTAATATACTGGATTGATCAAACAACTTACATGGTACTATTATCTGTATCTGTGTTTTTCCTATTATATAAATTGCTGTGTTATTATCTTTGCTATTGTTGAATACATGTATGCAATATAACAGCAAATCTTCATTTCATATCACTATTGAATGTTTTGTGATTTGCTATCTCTTTTACTCATGCGTGTAACAATGATATAAATGACTAAGTGTAGTAATTCGCTATCATCGCTCTGCATAACTAATTATGCAAAGCAATTTTAAATGGTTTAAACATCTATGCTTTAGTGTTAGAGTCATCTATATGCCTGCCATAAAGCACAGATTATCAAATGCTGCACTCTACAAACTGATAAGTCCCGGGATTAGATTATAGTTATTATATTTCTCTTATAGTTTAGTTATTCACTTATTACCACCCTATATCGTAAGTCATTCATCCATCCCGTTTACTTATAATTCTTGGGAAACTGGTCCCATTATCCCCAGTCGGAGCCACTATCCCAAACGGAAAAGGAGCTGCACTAAGGTCCGGACCGGGTGGTTTCCCCGATGTTGTTGCAACGAATTTCGGGGCATCAACCTTTTTGGCACTAGAAGGAGGGCCATCGACTGTGAATGGCAAGCAGGCCCAAATCTGCAAGCCACTCCAAGAGTAATTCTCCCTCCAAATCCCCTCCTCCTTCTCAATCACATGCTGGTTCTCCGGCACACAATCGAGAAAAAGAGGAATCAACCACCACTGCTCACACCCATCATATTTCAGAACAATTAAGTCTTGAATCTCCTGAAGTCCAGTCTCTTATCCATAAACTTCAGAGCTTCTCGATTTCGCCTCAGAAATCTGAAGTATCACAAAGCAGTGCGACCTCGCAGTTCAATTTATCTCATCCACTTACCAGACTTCAGAGCGAAAAACTCGGTATTGAACCTACTGAGTTCCCTTTACCGAAAAGGAAAAAGGCTAAAAAGATTACTGAAGGATCTGATAGTGAAGACCTTTCTTCCATATCCTCCATCTCATCTCCTAATCTGCGAAGTCAACCATCCACTCCTCCGTTACACACTGTTGTTCATCAGGGACTAGGTACTACAACATCTCAAACTACTCACTCTTCAACACTCTCCTCTCCTCGGTCATCTGGAATCCCAACAGTAGTGACAACTATTGTCGCTAGCATAATGGCAGACCCATGGACTACGCCAGGTGCAGTCAACATGCCCGGACCATTGCATGATCTACCTGATGCTCCCGAAAAATGGTTGCCTAAATTTAATCCAGATAACGGAACACAAGCTGAAGAACATATTAACAATTTTATGTTAGCAGTTAACTTAAAAGGAGTGACAGAGCAAGATGTTGTTGTCAGGCTTTTCCCTTATACCTTACAAGGATCGGCAGTATCCTGGTACTTTTCCTTACCCTCTGGTTCAATTACCAGCTGGGCCACATGCCAAGAGCAGTTCCTTACCAAATATGGAGATGACAGGTCCCTAGCCACTTTAATAAATGACCTCTCCAATCTCAGAATAGAGCATAGAGAACCAATAAAGGAGTTTAATGCCCGATTTAATAAACTCCTAAATAAAATCCCTACCGCTTCAAAACCAAGTGAACAAATTAGAAGCGAATGGTATATTACCGCCCTCCCTGCCAACATAGCCATTTTTGTTGACAGGGCTGGCAAGCCTACCTTAGCCGAAAATATGAAGGAAGCACTTGCTGTTGAGAAGCGCATAAACGCTCTAGAAAAGAAAGCTGCCTTGGAAGATAGAAAAGCTAAAAAAGTCTCATTTAAAGAGGATTCTAAGAAGAAAACCCCAAAGGACCCGTATGACATGGAAGGTTTACAAAAAGTCCTTAAAACATTGTCTAATGAAATGGTTGAGATTAAAAAACAGGTGGCCGAGACTTCTAACAAAAGACCATTTAGGACCTTCAAGAAAAGTGAACCAAAGCCACCCAATGTTATATCTAATGCAGACTTAGAACAGGAAGAAGAGGAAGAGGGAACAACCTCCCAAACAGATGATGAAGAAGAAGTAGTCGAATGCCACGGCATGTGGGATTTTATACTCCCAAACTCTGACACCGAGAATCAAGAAGAAGCCTTTCCTGTTACTACAAGAAGTAAAATCGCTTCTGAACATGCCCAGGCAACTACAAAGAAAAGGAGCGCAGGTGCTGCCACACCAAAGGAAAAAGTTCTCCCAAAGAAGTCACCTGTAGCAGCTCCCCAAAACCAGCCTTCAACTTCTAATTCTCCTTCGACATCTAAGACACTAGTGGTATCTGACTCCATGGAGTATAATATTGTTGATGATATGAAACAGACTAAGGCAAACATAACCATGTTTGAACTTAGTAAGTTAAAACATCAGCAGAAATTGCTTCTAAGAGAGTTGAATGCTGTCCCCTCTTCTCCTCTTCCCAGTTCAAAAGCTGCTAATGATTCAGGACAACCCCCTCCAGGTATGGTTGAAGCTACTGATTCAGTTCTGATCGGAGATAGATCCAATTCTCATACTCCACCTTTCTTGCTGACCTATGAAATCTATAATCGAAATCTGCATAACTGTTTAATCGATTCAGGGGCTTCATCTAATATTATGCCAGCTTTAGTTTGTTCTAAACTGAACATAGAACCCCAGAAATCTGCTATTCACATTGTACAGTTAGATAGAACCAAAGTACAGGTTGTAGGAGAAATTAATTCTGTGACTATTAGGTTGTCTGCTGATCCCAGAATTGTACAGAGAATAGATATTTTGATCGCTGACATACTTGAATTCTACGGTTTAATTCTGAGCAGAGATTGGTCCGAAAAGCTGCATGGGTACATTTCCACTGATTGGTCACATATGTGGCTCCCCTACAAGGGTAAGCCAAATCAAATAAGGATCAACCGTGAGAAACACATGACCCACACAGTAACCAATTTCGAACAAGAAAACCAGCCTGTGGCCTTCAACAACAACATTTTGGGGAATTATTCCTCGGAATCATTCTTTGGCAACTTTGTTGCCCAACTCTCTCCTTTTTCAGTTAACCATTGTACATCTCAACTAGAAAATTTTTCACAAACAAATTTATCCAGATGTTTTAATGAAAATCAAAAAGATGTAAATATTTTTGTTAATTCTCCTTTATTTTGGTCTTTGTATTTTGATGGCTCTAAGTCCAGCGAGGGCTCAGGAGCAGGTTGCATTTTGGTTAGTCCGCAAGGCGAAAAGACAATGCTATCCTGTAGATTAGAATTTGAGTGCACCAATAACACGGCCGAATATGAAGCTTTAGTGCAGGGATTATATAAGGCAATCGACCTTAAAGTCCAATATATTAAAGTGTTCGGCGATAGTGAGATCATTGTTAAGCAGGTAAGAAATGCAATACACTGCCTTTCAAGCCACCTTAAGCATTATCAATCCCTAGTGCAAGATCTTACTTCACATTTCTCAGCATTCAACATTTCCTCAATTCCTAGATCACAGAACTCAGCAGCCGATTTACTAGCCAACGTAGCTTCCAAACTTCTGCCTTCTGAAGACTATAGCCTTGATAGATTTTCTGTAGAACTAATTTTTAGGCCTTCAGTTCCTGATAATATCACTAACTGGAGGGTTTTCAACCATGACGAGGATATTTTGCAATTCTTAACCTCTGAAAAGTCCTATGACAATCAAATCATTGAAGAAGATGAGCATGATTCTCAAATGAAAAGAACATCTCAAGACAACGCGATTCCTAAGCCTGTGGTAAAGCTCGAAGACCTTTATGACATTAAAGACAGGTTTAAACCTGTAATTAATTCAAAACTCCAAAGCTCTACCCTTAGGTTTGAATTGATTAATTTGGGAACAGATCAAGCTCCTCAAAATATCAACTTAGGATTAGGACTTTCTGTAGAAGAAAA
Organism: Pinus tabuliformis; assembly: GCA_031772625.1. Classification (NCBI taxonomy): domain Eukaryota; kingdom Viridiplantae; phylum Streptophyta; class Pinopsida; order Pinales; family Pinaceae; genus Pinus; species Pinus tabuliformis. The sequence continues at coordinate 533,667,561 of CM062806.1, forward strand.
GGAAGCATTTATCAAACTGCTAAAGAAAAACAAACAAGTTTTTGCTTGGAAGTATGATGACCTCAAGACATATGATACATCTATCATACAGCATACTATTCCTATGCTTCCTAATCAGAAGCCGATCCAGCAGAAGTTAAGGAAAATACACCCGAATTTGGAGAGCCAGATAAAGTCGGAACTTAATAAGCTTTTAAAAGCTAAGATTATCTTCCCTGTCCGACACTCAAACTGGGTCTCTAATATGGTACCAGTCAGGAAGAAAAACGGCGACATCCGAATTTGTATCGATTTCAGAAACTTGAATAAGGCAAGCTTGAAAGATAACTTCCCAGTGCCTACTATGGAGCAGATCCTCCAATCGGTAGCAGGATCTGAATTGATGTCCTTTCTCGATGGATTCTCAGGATATAACCAAGTGCTAGTTCATCCTGATGACCAACTTAAAACCACATTCAGAACAAAATGGGGGACTTATGCATATCAAAAAATGCCTTTTGGACTCATAAATGCAGGAGCGACATTCTAGAGAGCTATGGATACAGCCTTTAGAGGGTTAATTAATCGAACAATAGTCGTCTACCTTGATGATATTACTATATATTCTAAAAAGAGATATAATCACTTGCATGATTTAAATCAGATTTTTCAGCGATGCAAAACACATGGTATCTCTCTTAACCCAAAAAAGTCTTTCTTTGCTCTTAACCAGGGTAAGCTTTTAGGTTTTATTGTATCTAAGGATGGCATTTATGTAGATCCCGATCGAATTAAGGAAATTTCTGAAATTCCTTTTCCACACAATAAAAAATCGATGCAGTCGTTTTTAGGCCAGATTAATTTCGTTAAACGATTTGTTCCAGATTTTTCACAGATTGTACTACCACTACAAACGATGATTAAAAATAATTCAACCTTCAGATGGGGATTAGAAGAAAAGCAAGCTTTTAATGACATTAAGCAATCAATAATCAATGCCCCAGCTCTGAATACTCCAAATCTTTCTAATCATTTTACATTATATACCATTGCATCCGACTTATCTTACGCAGCAGTGCTCACACAATTGAATGATGACAATTTGGAAGCGCCCATCTCATTCTTTAGTTCAAACTTTCAAGGCGCCGAATTGAACTATTCCGACGTTGAGAAACAAGCTTTTGCTGTGTTTAAAGCAGTCAAACATTATCGACCCTTTCTTTTAAAAACCCATACTAAAGTGATAGTTCTTTTCTCGGCAGTTAGGCAACTATTAATTCAAAAAGAATTGGGTGAAAAAAGGGCAAATTGGGTCGCGGCTCTCCAAGAATATGACCTAGAAATAAAGCCAGCAAAGATTGTTAAGGGTCAAGGTTTTTGCAGGATATTGGCAGGAGCATCCAACATTCCGGAATCAAGCGATACAGAGCAAACTCAAGAAGTTAATCAGCTAAGTGTTCCCGATTCCGAATATCAACATGCAGATTTAATTTTTTATTTAAATAATGGTTATGCACCTACGAACTTATCCTACAAGAACAAAAGGGCCATCAGATTAAAAGCTAAGATTTTTTCGATTATCAATGATGTGCTTTTCAAAAGAAATTATGATTCTGTTCTATTAAGATGCCTTGAGAAACCTGAGGCTCAAAAGGTTTTGCAAGAGCTACATGATGGACCAGCAGGAGGACATTTTGGAGCTAATACAACAGCTCATAAAGTTATTCATGCTGGATACTATTGTCCTACTTTGTTCAAAGACGCTCACGATTATGTAAGGAAATGTCTCAAATGCCAAACTTCCGGTGGAAGACAACAAAAACCAGCCTTCCCTTTGCAACCAGTCAACATCGAACAACCTTTTGAACAATGGGGATTGGACATCATTGGAGAAATTAATCCACCTTCTTCCAGGCAGCACAAATATATCCTTACAGCCACCGATTACTTTACAAAGTGGGTAGAAGCAGTTCCGTTAAGGACAACAAACTCTGAGGCTATCATTGAATTTATAGATCAGTTCATTATTACCAGGTTTGGTGTTCCAAACGCTCTTGTCTTTGATAATGCTTCTTATTTCTCAGGTAATGCAATGATTGATTTCGCTATCAAAAGAGGATTTAAATTAAAGTATTCTACTAATTATTATCCTCAAGGTAATGGCCTAGCAGAATCAACTAATAAAAATCTAATCAAAATTATTAAGCGAACAATCGAAGAGAATCATAAGAACTGGCACAAATCCTTAGTATTTGCATTATGGGCCGATAGGATAACACATAAAGCCTCCATAGGAACCTCTCCGTTTAATCTTGTCTATGGAAAAGAAGCAATTGTACCAACCAATCTTCTTCTCCCCTCTCTAGCCCTAGTGCAATTTATTGAGGAAACTCCTTCTTCCTCTATCCAGTTCAGATATGATCAAATTCTCAAACTTGAAGAGGAAAGGGAAAAGGCCAAGGTTACACACGCCAAACATCAGCAAGTCATTAAAGCAGCTTTTGATCTAGCCTCATCTAGTCCTAAACAATTCCAAGTCGGAGATTTAGTTCTGAAATGGGACAAAGCCCATGAAGACAAAGGTAAACACTCCAAGTTTCAGAAACTGTGGCTTGGACCATTTCAGATCTGTGAAAAAATAGGCCATTCCACTTTTATACTGCAAAATTTATCAGGGGTGAGAGATTCTCTCCCTGTCAATGGTCTGATCTTGAAGAAATTCTTTAATTGAGGAGGTAACCCCTTCTCCTTATAGTTTGATAATTTTTATAGTTTGTAGGATTTGTAGAAAATAAGGATGTAGGATACCTTCCATTGACATTTTGCTGTAGTTAAAAGTTGTCTCGCTGGGGCACTATCAATATTTGCTTTTGGATAATAGAGTCTTAAAACAAGAGAGATCATTTCTAGGAAATTAGATATCTTTCTATTTTGAGATCGCAGTCTAACTTTTGTAAACTTCCCTCTGAACATAGTTCTATGAGTCATTTTGGGTTTTCAAAACTGGTCTCCAAAGGTTATCTATATTAAAATAGGAGCTAATCCATCTTCAGCATCTTTAACTCTCAACCTGTCATCCATTTACTCTCAAGGAGACAATTGTTCATCCCATTCACCAAAAGTTTATGATTACTCAGAGTGTAATTCTAAAATATAAAAGATTAAAGATAAGAGGTCTTATTACAAGCCTGCTTACCATGTTCATAGGAAAATAATTTAACTGACATTACCAAAACTGCATATCAAACAGGGTAATGGCTTGAAATTTCAAGACAAGGGGTCTCATCACGAGCCAGCTTGTTCAGTTTGATTACTACCCGTGAGTGGCATTGTCATTATCTGGCCACCAAACCAGGACAATGGCTTTTATCTTAAGCAAAGAAGAAAAGAAAATGAAGTTCAAAATGTGAAAATATGTTTTGAATTCATTCTGTTTAGTCACACTCTTAAGTGAATGGAACAATGGACAACAGCATGGTTAAAAGGTAACCCTGCCGAGACTACAAACGTTTGCCGGCAGCAGAGGCTCTACCTATGACAGAGGAGTTTACTTTAAAAGCTGATTTGGGAAAAGTTTTCTGTTTTACCATTATGAACCATTAAAGACCTGTTTTAAAACTTAGAATGCATTTATTTTCTTTACAAAAAGAGGAAGTCAACAGAAGAATTCTGCTTTATTCAGAATCAATAGATATCTAGTTATATTAGAAATTTTCTTTCCCTTATAGAGATTCTATTTGAAAAAGTTTAAGTATTTTTATCAGTCCAGAGATAACTGTTCTACCAACGAATCGCCATTTGTTGTGCCCTACAACAACCCCCCATTTCATAACATTTTTAATCACAAACAATTAACATATGAAATGGGTCCCTTTTAAAAATTTAATTGGCATTAATGAATTTGTTCAAAAAGGGTATGATAACCAAATGAATTTGTGAATGAAAGCCTTTTTGAATAAATATCAAGCAATTTTTAGGTTAAGTGCGAAAAAGCAATAGCAAGATCACGTGTCGCAATAACAAGAGAAACACATTTAAATATCACCTTGGTCCTTGCCGATGTGATATCGCTATCGGCGATCGGCGGTACTCAATGCACACCCAAAAAGAGCACATATCTTACACCCCGATGCGACGTGATATCGGCGATCGGCTATCGGCACTGCCTCTTGTGAAATAACGCTTTAAGTTATAAGCCCCGACCCGATGTGATATCGCTATCGATAGTCGGCGAAATCTCATACACTTTCATAAGACGCTCAGATCTTTTCCCCGATGCGATGTGATATCGCAATCAGAAGTCGGAAAATCATTTGACATACATCTAGTAATATGTTCACGCGCTAATCCGATGCGATGTCGCAATCGGCATTCACCAAGACCTCTCCCAAACGATAGTATCACTCACACCCCCGATGCGATTTGATGACGCTTAACGATGATCAGAGTTCCTAAAAGGTGACTGCTTCAAGCTTTAAAGTTATATTTAAATCCGGTTGACAAAAGCACAGATTTCAAAATGTCGTTAAATGCAGGGATAAGGTAATGCATGCGTATTTAATACCTTGCCCCTTCGATTTAACGAACACTTACGATTAGACCTTTAAAAAAATCTGTTGCACGCTTTAAGGGGTCATTTAGTTTAATAACGATGTAATGGTCATTTATGGAGCTACAGGCCGTAAAATCACCATCATTGCATCTGCGGTGCCTTCTCAAATCATTAGATCTGCAGCCACTTTTAGAATTAATCTTGCCACGCTTCAAGTAATATATCTCTCCCGTTATGGATTGTCGTTGTTATTTCCTTGTTACGATTTCTCTTGCATTTGTGTAGAATTCAGCCGTCGAGAGAAGCCTGAACATGATGGGGAAGAAATTCAAGAAGTCTGCGGGTTCTACTGTAACACCTGTCGCAGGTCAAGCTGCCATAGTTTCGAAGAAAGGCCTAATCTCAGATACTACATGCACTGGTCTTCCTAGCACTACATGGCAGGGTACATATAATTTGTTAGAAGCCGAGCAACCGACAAAGACAGTGACTGAGGCTAGTGTGGATGAACTAAGGAAGTCCGAGGCAACTCTCAAAGACTTGGCTGACTCCTTTTTGCACAGAATAGCAGCCAGAGAGCAGGTCCTACCTTACACTGATGTGGTACGCTGGGCAATTGAGGAAATTACCCTCACTGATAGAACTTTTCATACAAAGGATGGAAGGATTTTCGGGTCGTTCAAGCCTGATGACCTGAGGCGAATGTATCATTTGCCTGAACCGGAGCTAGTCTATAACAGAGCCTTCGTGGAGAAGTTCGCAAACGAGAATGAATCACCATCCGAACCCCTCCGAGATTGGAGGCAGAACCCAGCCAAACACAAGCATGAAAGCTCGGGTAAGTACTCCAATGCTTCTTTGGCTTCTCCCTATTGCTATGCTGGGATTATGATGTGTAGATTGTGGGGATTACATGACTCCGCTAATATCCATATTGACATGGTTCCCCTAATGGAAGCGGCTGTCAATAGTACAATTATGGATTGGGCCACTATTCTGTCTGATAAGTTGGTCACAGATGTTCGTGAATTTAGAGCCAAAACCAGAGTCACCGAAAGGAAAATCCCACCATTTTATTACTCTGCTTACATTATGGATACCCTGTGTTTTAATTCTGAGTTTCCTGTCCTCGGTTGGAGATGGACCACCCATGATCCAACACCCATTCATTTGTACCATCGGAAATTGTGGAAGCCCTCTTACAAGGACCATTTGTATCAAATTTGCAATGGTTTCATGGTGCCCATTCACTATTCTATTTTCGACAGACCCATCCCAAGAATTTCCTATGAAGCCTCTTTTGACTTACCAGCCGTAGCGCATTGGTTCGGGGAAAAGCATTTCACATATATTAGAGTTTTTGGAAGCAAAGCTAGGCCGCACGTTCTCCCTTTATACATCCCAGAAAAATTGTTAGCCCGGGAAATCTGCTACCAGATTATGTCCGAGAGTGTCACACAAACTCTCAAAGATGAGAAGAAGAGAGGTTGGCCCTCTTTTCCTTTAAGAATTGGGGTTTATACGCTGCAGAATTACAAACATGCAGAAAAAGAAGCAACAAAACTCCAAATGATATCCCTGGCCACTATCCAAAACAGACTCTATGATCCGAACAAGACTGCTTTCATTGCCCTGGAACAGGCCAAACTGTCAAAGATTGTCCATCAAGAAGATGAGTTTGATGACCTGTTCGCAGGTGCCGATTCAATAAGCCAAACCAAACAGCTTGCTACAATGAGATATGAAGATGTGGAGTTAACTGAGTTTAATAAACTTAGAAAGCAGAGGTTGCAAACTCTGCCTCTAGATTTATTATCCACGACCCCAGCATCTTCCTCAAGCGAGCCTGGTCAGTAGCAGATACATCCACCTCCTGTTACAATTAAAGAGCATGATAAACAACAGGAGGAAAGGCAAAACAAGCTGCAGGCAGAGAGGCATAAAAAGGAGCAAATAGAAAGGCAGCAAAAGGCACAAAAGGATAAAGAGCAAAGAAAGCAGAAAGAGATAGAGGAACAGAGGAAGAAGGAAGAAGAAGAGAAAGCAAAGAAAGAACTGGAAGATAGGCAGAAAAGGAAATTGGAGGAACAGCAACGGAAAGCACAGGAGGAGCAGCAGCAGAAGGCACTTGAAGAACAGCAGAGGGCAGAACAAGAAAAAGAATGGAGCAAAGCCGACAGAGAGCAACATGAACAAACCTCCACCGATCCTGAGTTGATTAAAGAATGGAACCAATTCGATTCCATTATCAGTGGTAAGGAAGCCTCCAAAGACTCAGACACCTCTAAAACAAGCAATGCTCTCGATACTACTTCTTCTCAGGTTCTAGAAAGAACCAGCGGCCCACCCATTTCACAGGATGTCGAGGTAATCACTCAAGACCCGTCCGATCAAATTGATCTTCAGGTGGAAGAAATTCCTCCCGTAGATATTTTCTACAGCCCAAAGCATAGAGCCGTTGTTAGGCGCTCTAGGAAAAGACGAAGGCTTGATCAACCTTCTATTTCTCCTGAGCAAACAGTCACGGGCAATGTGGTCTGGAAGGGGGAATTGGATCCCTCCGATGATCTAACTAAGCTGTCGCAATTTGCGGGAGCTTATTCGGCAGCAACTATTGACAAAGAATCAGAGGTAAGTCTTCTGTTGAAGACTAAAGATCATGAAATATACGCATTACAGGCAGAAGTAATTGAGGTGAAAAACAAGGCAGCACAGGTAGAAGGGCAGTTGCTAGCTCAACAGCAAGAAAACAATTTGTTATCCCAGCAGCTGCAAATTGAAAAACAGAGGATAGACCAAAGTGAGGTTCAGAAGGCAAAAGAATTAGCAGAGGCATTGTCACAGTTGAAAATGTCAAATGAGCTAATGATGAAATCTAAAGATGAGCAAATAGCTCAGCTATCGGCACAGCTCGAAGGTATCAAGGACGCCCAGAGTGTTAATGATTTCAGAGCAGAGGCAACTCGAATAAATGGCGCATTAATATCTCAGATCAGGCTCTTGTGCCTACAACTTATTGACGCTGAGTCATTATGTGAAACATCTGCAACAGTGTGTGAGCGAATAGAGAAGGCCAGAAACAAGCTAGATCGGGCCGAAGATGACATATCTGAATATATTGAGTGGCAAGACTCTCCAGAAGGGAAAGCGGAAAATTTGTCCCGAATCCATGTAACGTACAAGGACATACTCTTCATGGAATGGAACACCCAGGTAATGAAATCGGAAAGGGCGGCCTCAAGATGTAAAATGATTGCCAGCAACATGATCAATCTAGTCAACGACACACTCTATCTGGCAAACATGATCTCCCAGTGCACACCTGGAAGCATAACAACAGAAAACATGCTAGAGCAGAGAAATTATCCTGATCTGGAGAAACAAGGACGGTTAATCGCTGGAGTAAATACTTTAACCGCCGACGCATACTGGCTCTTTCTGATTAAACCACACTCTCAAAGGTCGGCTCTTAATTGTTTAACAGATGCCCTCCGATACCTGATTTCCGACATTCAGGATGCCACATATGATGCCCAGCTAACTTCGCATCTCAACACTCCACCAGAAGTAGAGCCAATGCTGGCGATATGTCAGCGAAGGAGTAAAGGCAAAGAGACCACCGAATGAAGCATCATCGCCGACTGCCAGATCGCCAGAAAAGATGATGATATTTGTTAATGCCAATTTATTAGCTTTTCAGTTTTTTTAGATATTTAGATATTTAGATTAGCATAGTATTTATAGACCCTTTCATTGTTTTGGAAAGGGTCGTAAAATTTTGTAAAAGAATTAAAGGCTGAAGTTTGCACTATTGTGCTTCAGTCTATATTCTTTTGTGAAACTCGACCGATGGTTCTTAATTTTGATTAGAAGGTTGTTTTATGCAATTGTGCACTACTGTCTCTTGTTTGGAATGCTTTCTGGTTTGAAGGAAGGACTGCGACATAGTGATTAATATACTGGATTGATCAAACAGCTTACATGGTACTATTATCTGTATCTGTGTTTTTCCTATTATATAAATTGCTGTGTTATTATCTTTGCTATTGTTGAATACATGTATGCAATATAACAGCAAATCTTCATTTCATATCACTATTGAATGTTTTGTGATTTGCTATCTCTTTTACTCATGCGTGTAGCAATGATATAAATGACTAAGTGTAGTAATTCGCTATCATCGCTCTGCATAACTAATTATTCAAAGCAATTTTAAATGGTTTAAACATCTATGCTTTATTGTTAGAGTCATCTATATGCCTGCCATAAAGCACAGATTATCAAACGCTGCACTCTACAAACTGATAAGTCCCGGGATTAGATTATAGTTATTATATTTCTCTTATAGTTTAGTTATTCACTTATTACCACCCTATATCGTAAGTCATTCATCCATCCCGTTTACTTATAATTCTTGGGAAACTGGTCCCATTATCCCCAGTCGGAGCCAATATCCCAAACGGAAAAGGAGCTGCACTAAGGTCTGGACCGGGTGGTTTCCCCGATGTTGTTGCAACGAATTTCGGGGCATCAACAGAACATGAGGTGAAGTGATGTCCTGTGTGTCGTTTGTCTTGGAAGTGTCTGTATCCTTGGAACATTCCAACTCACTGATGATTGAGTCAAATTGCTTCCATTCCTGGAGCAATTTGGGGTCAATACGAGTATCTATATTGACATCAATGGTGGTTTGCTTTTGCTTTTCGGCTTGGGACTCCTTCCGCACTTCTTCCTGCTCTTTCTTCTGTTGCTTCTCTTGTTCTTTCTTTTGTCATTCCTCCTGCTCTTTCATTTGTTGTTCCTCTTTCTCTTTCCTCTGTTTCTCCTCCTGTGCTCTCTTCTGCCTTTCCTCTTTTTCTTTTCTCTGCCTTTCCTCCTGTTCCTTCTTATGATCCTTTGTTACAGCCAGAGGTTCCTTTCACTGTTGGCGACCAGACTCGCTTGATGATGTCGCCGGGGTTGTTGCTAGTCAATCTAGAGGCATAGTTTGCAACCTCTGTTCTCTAAGTTTATTAAACTCAGTCAACCCTTCATCATTATATTTCATTCTAGCGAATTCTCTAGCCTGACCTATTGATTCGGTTGAAACGAACAGGTCGTCAAACGTATCTTCTTTATGCTCAAATTTTGTCAATTTGGCCTATTCTAGTGCATTATAGGCAACTTTCTTTGGATCAAATGGCCTATTTGGGATAGTCGCCAGAGTTAAGGATTGAATCTTTGTGGCTTCCTTTTCTGCATGTTTGAGATCATGCAGAGTATAGACACCACACCTCAAGGGAAAAGAGGGCCAGCCCCTCTTCTTTTCTTTCTTGAGAGTCTGTGTAACACTCTCAGCCGTAATCTGATAAGCGATTTCTCTTGCTAGCAGTTTATCTGGTATGTACAAAGGGAGAACATGTGGGTTGGCTTGGCTGCCGAAAACTCTTATGTAGGTAAATCTCTCCTCTCCAAACCAACTCCCTACCGCTGTTAAATCAAACGAAGCTTGATAGGAAATCTTGGGAATGGGTTTATCAAAAATAGAATAATAAATAGGCACCATAAAGCCATTGCAGATTTGGTATAGATGGTGCTTGTAAGAGGTCTTCCATAATTTCTGATGGTATATGTGGATAGCCGTGGGATCTTGTGGCGTCCACCTCCAGCCGAACACGGGAAATTCAGAATTGAAACATAATGTATCTAAAATATATGCACTGTAATAGAATGGGGGAATTTTCCTTTCAGAGACGACAGTCTGATTTCTAAAATCAAGAACAGCTATGGCTAGTTTATCTGAGAGAATAGTGGCCCAATCCATTATTTGACTGTTCACTGCAGCTTCCATTAAAGGAACCATCTCTATGGTGAAATTAGAGGAGTCATGCAATCCCCGCAATCTACACATCATTATTCCAGCGTAGCAATAAGGAGAAGCCAGGGAATCAACTGAGTACTTACCGGAAGATTCGTGTTTGTGCTTGGCCGGATTTTCTCTTCAATCCCGGATGGGTTCAGATTCATCTTCATTTTCATTTGCGAATTTCTCCAGGAACGCCTTATTGTATATCTTCTCTGGCTTAGGCAAATGGTACATTTGCCTCAAGTCCTCAGCTTTGAACGACGCGAAAATTCTTCTGTCTCTGGTGCTGAAGGTTCTATCCAAGATTGGGATTTCTTCAATCGCCCACCGCACTACGTCTGTGTATGGGAGAATTTGGTCCCTGGCTGCTATCCTGTGAAGGAAGGAGTCAGCCAAATCCTTAAGAGTGCACTCAGATTTCCGAGTGGAATCAGCAGTGGCTTCTACTATTGTCACCGTAGGTTCTTCAATTCCGATTAAGTTGTAGGTACCCTGCCAAGTAGTTCTGCCGAGACCTGAACATGTTGTATCCGAAATTAATCCTTTCTTCTTGTCAGTGAGAACCTATCCTGCAGCTGGCGTAGTGGAAGCGCCTGTGGTCTTCTTGGATTTCTTCTCCATTTTGCTTGAGCTTTCTCCTTTGGATGAATTCTGCACAGAGGCGCAAATATACGTAATACAGAGAAATAGCAATGAAAACTTGCAAGTGATGAGAAATATTGACAGATGCGTAATAAGGGATTAGCTTTAAAAATGGGCGCAGACACAATCCATGGGAGGATCTTACAATTACATTAAATGGTCGTTTAAGACCTGCCACCCCTTAAATGCTCATTATACCATTATTCAGCCGAATGGCCCGTTTAAGCGTGCTGTGGATGTTTTGGCGGTTGAGCGCGGGTGAATGATTGCTTAAAAGATCAAGCTTTAAATATGAATGAATCATAATATCCCTCGATTTAACGGCTTTTTGAAATCCGCGCTATATCATAATCGGGCGTCGAGAACACTTAAATCCTTACGTTGACAATTTTGAAATCCCGATCGCTGATAGCGAAATCGCATCGCATCGGGGTGAATGGGCATCATAATGTGCATAAATAGTGTATCGCCGATTGCCGATTGCGATATCGCATCGCATCGGGGGTATGACTTGGGCGCCTTATTATTGTGCATGGGATACTGCCGATTGCCGATTGCGATATTCCATCGCATCGGGGTGAAAGGGTTGGGGTGTTTTAAGACTGTGTAAAGATTACCGCCGATAGCCGATCGCCGATTGCGCATCGCGTCGGGGCTAATGGCATGGGGCGCTTTAAAATGTGCATAGAGTATTGCCGATAGCCGATAGCGATATCGCATCAGCGGAGACCAATGTGCCACTTATTTGTGTTTTCTATGCCATTGCGATATGCGATCTTGCGATCGCTTTATCGCAATGATAAAAGATTGTTTTATTTGACCAAAAATGGGTTTTTAAAAGGTTTTATATAATGTCTTCATTTGGTTTGCGGACCTTTTTCAAATAATGAAGTATTGATACCAACTAACTTCTAAAGGGACCCATTTCATATGATGATTTAGTAAATAAATATGATATGAAATGGGGGGTTGTTGTAGGGCACAACAATTGGCGATTCGCTGGAAGAACCAGTTATCTCTGGAAAGCATAGAAATACTTAAACTTTTTTCACAATAGAGTTCTAATCAAAGGGGAAAATTCTAATATAACTAGGTATATATGCATTCCGAGTAAAATGAAACTATTTTGCTAACTTCCTTTCTTTTTTAAGAAAATAAATACATTCTAAGTTTTAAATAGGCCTTTATTGGTTTATAATGATAAAACAGAAAACCTTTCCAAATCAGCTTTTAAAGTGAACTCCTCCGTCATAGGTAGAGCCTCTGCTGCCAGCAAACGTTCATAGTTTCGACAGGGATACCTTTTAACCATGCTATTGTCCATTGTTCCATCCAATTAAGAGTGTGATTAACAGAATGAATTCAAAACATGTTTTCATATTTTGTATTTCATTTCCTTTTTCTGTTATTGATAAGATAAAAAGCCATTGTCCTGGTTTGGTGGCCAGCTATTGACAATGCCATTCACTGGTAGTAATCTAACCGAACAAGCTGGCTCTTGATGAGACCCCTTGTCTTATAATTTCAAGCCATTACCCTATTTTGGTATGCAGTATTGGTAATGTCGGTTAAACTATTTCCCTATGAACATGGTAAGCAGGCTTGTAATAAGACCTCTTATCTTTAATATCAGATATTTTAGAATTACACTCTGAGTAATCATAAACTTTAGTGAATGGGATGAACAATCTTCTCCTTAAGAGTAAATGGATGACAGGGTAAGAGTTGAAGATGCTGAAATTGGATTGGCTTCTATCTTGATATTGATAACCTTTTGAGACCAATTTGAAAACAAAAAATGATTTACAATACTTTTAAACTTTGAAAGGAGTTCACAAAACTTGAACTGTAGTTTCAGAATACAATGATACCTAATTTCCTAGAAATTATCCCTTTTGGTTAAGAGTTCTATTATTTTAAAAGCAAATATCGCTGTACTCCTGTAGATCAAATTTTCAAACACAGCAAAGGTCAATAGTAGGTACCTTACAACATTATTTTCTGCAAATCCTACAAACTACAAAAATCTATCAAACTAAAAGGAGAAGGGGTTACCTCCTCAATTAAAGAATTTCTTCAAGATAAGGCCATTAATAGGGAGAGAATCTCTCAACCCTGATAAGTCTTGCAATATAAAGGTCGAATGGCCTATCTTTTCATAGATCTGAAATGGTCCAAGCCACATCTTCTGGAACTTGGTGTGTTTCCCCTTATCCTCATGGGCTTTGTCCCATTTCAGAACTAAATCACCGACTTGAAATTGTTTTGAACCGGATGAGACTGAATCAAAAGCTGCCTTGATGACTTGCTGATGTTTGGCATGAATAACCCTGGCTTTTTCTCTTTCCTCTTCTAATTTTAGAATTTTGTCATGTCTAAGATGAATAGAAGAGGAAGGAATTTCCTCAATGAACTGCACTAGGGCTAAAGAAGGAAGAACAAGATTTGTGGGTAGTACTGCTTCTTTTCCATACACAAGATTGAACGGAGAAGATCCTATAGAAGCTTTCTGTGTTATCTTATCAGCCCATAATGCAAACATTAAGGATTTGTGCCAGTTTTTATGATTCTGTTCGATAGTTCGCTTAATGATTTTGATCAGATTTTTATTAGTAGATTCCGCTAAACCATTACCCTGGGGATAGTAATTAGCATAATATTTTAATTTAAATCCTCTTTTAATAGCGAAATCAAACATAGCATTGCCTGAGAAATAAGATGCATTATAAAAAACAAGAGCATTTGGGACACCAAATCTGGTAATCATGAATTGATCTATGAATTCAATGATTGTTTCAGAATTTGTTGTCTTCAAAGGGATTGCCTCAACCCGCTTAGTAAAATAATCGGTAGTGGTAAGGATATACTTATGTTGTTTGGAAGATGGTGGAGTAATCTCCCCAATGATGTCCAATCCCCATTGCTCAAATGGTTGTTCAATGTTGACTGGTTGCAGAGGGAAAGCTGATTTACGTTGTCTTCCACTAGAAGTTTGACAATTGAGGCATTTCCTTACATACTCGTGGGCATCTTTAAACAGAGTAGGCCAATAATATCCAGCATGAATAATTTTGTGAGCTGTTGTGTCAGCTCCAAAATGTCCTCCTGCTGGTCCATCATGTAACTCCTGCAAAACCTTTTGGGCTTCAGGTTTCTCAAGGCATCTTAATAAAATAGAATCATAATTCTGCTTAAAAAGCACATCATCAATAATTGTAAAATTCTTTGCTTTCAACCTAATGGCCCTTTTGTTCTTGTAAGATAGGTTTGGAGGTGCATAACCATTCTTTAAATAAAAGATTAAATCTGCATATTGAGATTCAAAATTAGTAACACTTATCTGATTGATTTCTTCAGTTTGATTTGTATCGCTTGATTCTGGAATGTTGGATGCTCCTGCCAATATCCTGCAAAAACCTTGGCCCCTAACAGTCTTTGCTGGCCTAATTTCTAAGTCATACTCTTGAAGCGTTGTGACCCAATTTGCCCTTTTTTCACCCAGTTCTTTTTGGATTAATAGTTGCCTAACTGCTGGGAAAGGAACTATAACTTTTGTGTGAGTTTTCAAAAGGAAGGGTCTATAATGCTTGACTGCTTTAAATACAACAAAGGCTTGTTTTTCTACATCGGAGTAATTCAATTCAGCACCCTGAAGATTTGAGCTAAAAAATGAAATGGGTGCTTCCAAATTGTGATCATTTAGTTGCGTCAGTACTGCAGCATAAGACAAGTTGGATGCGATGGTATACAATGTAAAATGATTAGAAAAATTTGGAGTATTTAAGGTTGGGGCATTGATTATTGATTGCTTGATTAGATCAAAAGCTTCTTTTTCTGCTGATCCCCACTTAAAAATTGAATTTTTCTTAATCATTGTTTGAAGTGGCAAAATAATTTGAGAAAAATCTGGAACAAATCTTTTAACAAAATTGATCTGGCCTAAAAATGACTGCATTGATTTTTTATTGTGTGGGAAAGGGATTTAAGAGATTTCTTTGATCCGATCAGGATCAATATAAATGCCATCTTTGGACACAATAAAACCCAAGAGCTTCCCTTGATCAAGAGCAAAGAAAGACTTTTTAGGGTTAAGAGAAATACCATATCTTTTGCAATGTTGAAAGATTTGATTTAGATCATGCAAATGATTATATCTCTGCTTAGAGAATACAGTAATATCGTCTAGATAGACGACTACTGTTCTATTAATCAACCCTCTAAAAGCTATATCCATAGCTCTTTGGAATGTCTCTCCTGCATTTATAAGTCCGAAAGGCATTTTCTGATATGCATATGTTCCCCATTTTGTTCTGAATGTAGTTTTAAGCTGGTCATCAGGGTGAACCAGAACTTGGTTATATCCTGAGAAACCGTCTAGAAAGGACATCAATTCAGAGCCTGCTACTGATTGAAGTATTTGCTCCATAGTAGGTAATGGGAAATTGTCTTTCAAGCTCGCTTTGTTCAAATTTCTGAAATCAATACAAATTCGCATGTCGCCATTTTTCTTTCTGACTAGCACCATATTAGAGACCCAGTTTGAGTGTCGGACAGGAAAAATAATCTTGGCTTTCAAGAGTTTGTTAAGTTCCGATTTTATCTGGCTCTCCAAATTTGGATGTATTTTTCTTAACTTCTGCTGAATCGGTTTCTGATCGGGAAGCATTGGAATGGTATGCTGGATAATGGATGTATCATAAGTCTTCAAATCATCATATTTCCAAGCAAAAACCTGTTTATTTTTCCTTAACAGTTTAATGAATGCCTCTTTCTCTTCAAAGGAAAGTCCTAATCCTAAATTAATATTTTGAGGAGCTTGTTCAGTACCTAGATTTATCAATTCAAACCTTAGGGTAGAGCTTTGGAGCTTTGCATTAGTTACAGGTTTAAACCTGTCTTTAATATCATAAAGATCTTCCAACTTTACCACAGGCTTAGGAATTGCATTTTCCTGAGGTGTTTCTCTCATTTGGGAGTCATGCTCATCTTCCTCAATGATTTGATTATCATAGGACTTTTCAGAAGTTAAGAATTGTAAAATATCCTCATCATGGTTGAATACTCTCCAATTAGTGACATTGTCAGGAACTGAAGGCCTAAAAAGCAATTCTATGGAAAATCTATCTGGGTTGTAGTCTTCAGAAGGTAGGAGCTTGGAAGCTACATTAGCTAGGAGATCGGCTGCCGAGTTTTGAGACCTGGGAATGGAGGAAATATTGAATGCGGAAAAGTGCGAGGTAAGTTCTTGTACTAGCGATTGATAATGTTTGAGGTGATTTGAAAGACAATGGATTGCATTCCTCACCTGTTTAACAATAATTTCAGAATCGCCAAATACTTTTAGATATTGCACTTTTAGACCGATTGCTTTATATAATCCCTGAACTAAAGCTTCATATTCGGCTGTATTGTTAGTACATTCAAATTCTAGTCTACAAGATAGCATTGTCTTTTCTCCTTGTGGGCTAACCAAAATACATCCAGCTCCTGAGCCCTCGCTAGACTTGGACCCATCGAAATATAAAGACCAAAATAAAGAGGTATTAACAAATGTATTTACAGTTTTCTCAGCATCATTGAAACATCTAGACATATCAGTTTGTGAAAAATTCTCAACCTGAGATGTAAAATGATTGACTGAAAAAGGAGATGGTTGGGCAACAAAGTTGCCAAAGAATGACTCTGATGAATAATTCCCCAAAATGTTGTTGTTGAATGCTACGGGTTGGTTTTCTTGCTCAAATTCAGTAACTGTATGGGTCATATGTTTTTCTCGATCGATCCTCATTTGATTTGGCTTACCCTTATAGGGAAGCCACATATGTGACCAATCAGTGGAAATATACCCATGCAATTTTTTGGACCAATCCCTACTCAAAATTAGACCGTAAAATTCAGGTATATCGGCTATTAGGATGTCAATCCTTTGTACTACTCTAGGATCAACAGACAACCTGATAGTTACGGAATTAATTTCTCCCACAACCTGCACTTTGGTCCTGTCCAACTGTACAATATGGATAGCAGACTTCTGGGGTTCAATGTTCAGTTTAGAACAAACTGAAGCTGGCATTATATTAGATGATGCCCCTGAGTCAATTAAACAGTTGTGCAAGTTTCTGTTGTAAATCTCATAGGTTAAAAGGAAGGGTGGAGTATGAGAATTTGATCTATCTCCAATCAGAACTGAATCGGTAGCTTCAACCATACCTGGAGGAGGTTGGCCTGAATCATTAGCAGCTTTTGCACTGGGAAGTGGTGTAGAGGGAACAACATTCAATTCTTTAAGAAGTAATTTCTGCTGATGCTTTAATTTACTAAGTTCAAACATGGTAATGTTTGCTTTAGTTTTCTTCATGTCATCAACAATGTTATACTCCATTGAATCGGATACTACTAATGTTTTGGATGTTGAAGGAGTACTAGAAGTTGAAGGCTGGTTTTGGGGAACTGCTACAGGTGATTTCTTTGCAGGTGTTTTTTCTTTGGTTGTAGCAGAACCGGCACTCCTTTTCTTTGATGTTGCCTGAACAGGTTCGGAAGTACTTTTGCTCCTAGTAGTGACCGGGAATGCTTCTTCTTCGTTGTCGGTATCGGAGTTGGGGAGTATAAAATCCCACATTCCATGACATTCCACTACTTCTTCTTCATCGCTAGTTTGTGAAATTGATTCCTCTTCCTCTTCTTCTTGTTCTGAATCAGCATTAGATATGACATTTGGCGGCTTTGATTCATTTTTCTTAAAAGTTCTAAAGGGCCTTTTGGTTGATGTCTCAGCTACCTGTTTCTTTATTTCAACCATTTCGTTTGATAAAGTTTTTAGGACCTTTTGTAAACCCTCCATGTCGTATGGGTCTTTTGGGGTTTTCTTTCTTGAGTCATCTTTGAAAGAGACTTTTTTGGCTTTTCTGTCTTCCAGAGCAGCTTTCTTCTCTAGAGCATTGATGCGCTTTTCAACAGCAAGTGCTTCTCTCATGTTTTCAGCTAAGGTAGGTTTCCCAGCCCTGTCTACAAAAATGGCTATATTGGCGGGTAGGGTGGTGATATACCATTCGCTTCGAATTTGTTCACTTGGTTTGGAGGCTGTAGGGATTTTATTCAGGAGTTTATTGAAGCGGGCATTAAATTCCTTAATTGGTTCCCTATGCTCTATTCTCAGATTGGAGAGATCATTTATTAGGGTAGCCAAAGACCTATCATCTCCATATTTGGTAAGAAACTGCGCTTGGCAAGTGTTCCAACTGGTAATGGAACCAGAGGATAAAGAGAAATACCAGGATCCTGCTGATCCTTGCAAGGTGTAAGGGAAAAGTCTAACAACAACATCTTGTTCTGTTACTCCTTTCAAGTTGACTGCTAACATGAAATTATTGATGTGTTCCTCAGCCTGGGTTCCATCATCTGGATTAAACTTGGGTAGCCATTTTTCAGGATAATCTGGTAATGGATGCAATGGCGCAGGCATATTGACTGCACCAGGTCTGGTCCATGGATCTGCCATTGTAATAGCAACAGTGGTTGATACTACTGTTGGAATTCCAGATGTATGGGAAGGAAATAATGCTGAGGAGTGAGCAGGTTGGGATGTTGAAGCTTCTAATCCCTGGTGAACAACAATATGTAATGGGGGAGTGGATGGTTGACTTTGTAGAGGGGAAGATGCAATGGAGGATATGGATGAAAGCTCTTCACTGTCAGATCCTTCAGTATTTTTCTTCGCCTTTTTCCTTTTGGGTAAAGGGAACTCAGTGGGTTCAATACCGAGCTTTTCGCTCTGAAGTCTGGTGAGAGGGTGAGGTAAATTGAACTGCGAAGTCGCACTGCTTTGTGATACCTCAGATTTCTGTGGTGAAATCGAGAAGCTCTGAAGTTTGTGGATAAGAGACTGGACTTCAGGTGATTCAAGACTTAATTGTTCTGGAGTATGATGGGTTTGAGCAGTGGTAGTTGATTCCTTTTCTTCTTGTTTGGATACTGGAGAACCAACATGCGAATGAGAAGTTCGAGGGGATTCAGAGGGAGAATTACTCTTAGAATGGCTTGCAGATTTGGGTTTGTTTGCCATTCACAGTCAGGTCCTCCTTCTAGCGCCAAAAATGTTGATGCCTCGAAAATCGCTGCAACAACATCGGGGATAACCACCCGGTCCGGACCTTAGTACAGTTCCTTTTCCGTTTGGAATAGTGGCTCCGACTGGGGATAATGGGACCAGTTTCCCAAAAGTGGATAAACGAGATGAATGGGTGATGTATAAACTGAGCTAACGATGAGCGAATAAATAAATCTATTGACAAGAATACAAAAACTATGAACTATCTCGGGAATCTATTGAGCTTTAAAGTGTAGCGTTTGATGGTCTGGGTCTAAAGACAGGCATATAGATGACTCCATCTAACAGACATAGATATTAATTCATTCAAGATTACTGTGCCTAAATAGTTAAGTAAAGCGATTAAAGCGATATTACCACACTCATCATTTATATTATCGACATATACATGATTAAAAGGAAAGCATACATAAAACATCCAATAGTGGAAAGAATGTAGAATTGCTGTTAAAGCGCATGCATATAATCAACAATAGCAAGGATAATCAAATAACAATTCACATAACAGGAATGAATTCAGACATAGATAGAAATACCATATGAGCTGCTTTGACACTCCCGATATCAATCGCTACTTGTAATTCTTTCTTCAACGCAGAAACATTCTCAACAAAGACAATAGTGCACAATTGCATAAAAAGCCTCCTTGTTGAATTAAGAACAACTGGTCCGGTTTCATAAAAGAATATTGACTGAAGCACAATAGTGCAAACTTCAGTCTTTAAGTCTGGTACAAAACTTTACGACTCTTTCCAAAACAATGAAAGGGTCTATAAATACTAAATTAATCTAAATATCTATTAAACTGAAATCCTACTAAATCGGTATCAATAAATCTTGATCCTATTTTCCTCAGCGATCTGGCAATCGGCGGCATGATTCATCAAGTAGGCTGCTTTCCTTTAAATCTGAGCTGACTTATCGCAAGCATTGGCTCTACTTCAGGGGGTTTGTTGAGGCGCGAACTGAGCTGTGCGGCATAGGTGGCATCTTGAATATCAGGAATTATATACCCGATCGCATCTGTTAGGCACTTAAGGGCGGCTCTCTGTGTATGCGGCTTTACCAGGAAGAGCCAATATGCTTCCATAGTTAAACTGTTAATCCCAGCGATTAATCTCCCCTTTTCCTCTAAATCAGGATAGCATGATTGCTCCAATGTGTTTGTTGTTGTCAACTTTCCTGGTGTACATTGGGAAATCATATTTGATAAGTAGAGAGTGTTGTTAACTAGTTCAACCAGATTGCTGGAAGTTGATTTACATCTTGAAGCTGCCCTCTCTGCTTTCATCATCTGAGACTGCCATTCTGTGAAAAGTATATCTTTATGTGTTTCTAAGATTCTGGGCAAATTTGCTGCTCTTCCTTGTTCAGAGTCTTGCCAGTCAAGAAATGCAGTTATGATTTCTTCGGCTTGATCCAATTCATTTCTGGCCTTCTCTACCTGCTGATTTATGGATGTCGTTAATTCACAGAGTGGCTCTGCCTGAGCGATTTGTTGACACAGAAGCCTAATTTGAGATATTAATGCAGTGTTTATTTGTAATGCTTCTGCTCTGAATTCAGCCACTTGTGGAGCGCCCTTTATTATTTCAAGCTGCGATGACAATTGAGCGATTTGCTCATCCTTTGTTTTCATCATTTGCTCGTTTGATGCCCTTAATTGTGCCAATGCCTCTGATAATTCCTTCTGTTTCTGGATCGCGCTTTGGTCGATCCTTTGCTTTTCTGCCTGCAATTGCTGAGTTAATTGACTGTTCACTTGTTGTTGTGTCGACAACTGCTGCTCTGCCTTCTGCTTTGTCTCAGCCAATTCTGCATGTAATGTGAAAATTTCTTGGTCCTTGGTTTTCAATAGAAAACTTATCTCCGATGCCTTATCGATTGTCGCTGCCGAATAGGCTCCCGCATACTGTGACAGTTTTGTTAGGTCATCGGAGGGGTCGAATTCCTCCTTCCAAACCACGCTGCCCGTAACAGTTTGCTCTGGGAAAAAGGAAGGTTGATCAATCTTCCTTCTTTTCCTTTGTCGTTTTACCACTGCTTTATGCCTCGGGCTATAGAAAACATCAAGGGGAGGAATATCTTCTACTTGGAGAATGATTTGGTCGGAGGGGTCTTTTGGTATTACCTCAACATTCTTAGAAATGGGTGGGCCGCTGGTTCCACTTAGAACCTGAGGTGAAGTGATGTCCTGTGTGTCGTTTGTCTTAGAAGTGTCTGTATCCTTGGAACATTCCAACCCACTGATGATTGAGTCAAATTGCTTCTGAAGCAATTTGGGGTCAATACGAGTATCTATATTGACATCAATGGTGGTTTGCTTTTGCTTTTCGGCTTGGGACTCCTTCCGCACTTCTTCCTGCTCTTTCTTCTATTGCTTCTCTTGTTCTTTCTTTTGTCTTTCCTCCTGCTCTTTCATTTGTTGTTCCTCTTTCTCTTTCCTCTGTTTCTTCTCCTGTGCTCTCTTCTGCCTTTCCTCTTTTTCTTTTCTCTGCCTTTCCTCCTGTTCCTTCTTATGATCCTTTGTTACAACCGGAGGTTCCTTTGACTGTTGGCGACCAGGCTCGCTTGATGATGTTGCCGGGGTTGTTGCTAGTAAATCTAGAGGCAGAGTTTGCAACCTCTGTTCTCTAAGTTTATTAAACTCAGTCAACTCTTCATCATTATATTTCATTCTAGCGAATTCTCTAGCCTGACCTATTGATTCAGCTGAAACGAACAGGTCGTCAAACGTATCTTCTTTATGCTCAAATTTTGTCAATTTGGCCTGTTCTAGTGCATTATAGGCAACTTTCTTTGGATCAAATGGCCTCTTTGGGATAGTCGCCAGAGTTAAGGATTGAATCTTTGTGGCTTCCTTTTCTACATGTTTGAGATCATGCAGAGTATAGACACCACAACTCAAGGGAAAAGAGGGCCAGCCCCTCTTCTTTTCTTTCTTGAGAGTCTGTGTAACACTCTCAGCCCTAATCTGATAAGCGATTTCTCTTGCTAGCAGTTTATCTGGTATGTACAATGCGAGAACATGTGGGTTGGCTTGGCTGCCGAAAACTCTTATGTAGGTAAATCTCTCCTCTCCAAACCAACTCCCTACCTCTGTTAAATCAAACGAAGCTTGATAGGAAATCTTGGGAATGGGTTTATCAAAAATAGAATAATAAATAGGCACCATAAAGCCATTGCAGATTTGGTACAGATGGTGCTTGTAAGAGGTCTTCCATAATTTCTGATGGTATATGTGGATAGCCGTGGGATCTTGTGGCGTCCACCTCCAGCCGAGCACGGAAAATTCAGAATTGAAACATAATGTATCTAAAATATATGCATTGTAATAGAATGGGGGAATTTTCCTTTCAGAGACGACAGTCTGATTTCTAAAATCAAGAACAGCTATGGCTAGTTTATCTGAGAGAATAGTGGCCCAATCCATTATTTGACTGTTCACTGCAGCTTCCATTAAAGGAACCATCTCTATGGTGAAATTAGAGGAGTCATGCAATCCCCACAATCTACACATCATTATTCCAGCGTAGCAATAAGGAGAAGCCAGGGAATCAACTGAGTACTTACCGGAAGATTCGTGTTTGTGCTTGGCCAGATTTTGTCTGCAATCCCGAATGGGTTCGGATTCAACTTCATTTTCATTTGCGAATTTCTCCAGGAACGCCTTATTGTATATCTTCTCTGGCTTAGGCAAATGGTACATTTGCCTCAAGTCCTCAGCTTTGAACGACCCGAAAATTCTTCCGTCTCTGGTGCTGAAGGTTCTATCCAAGATTGGGATTTCTTCAATTGCCCACCGCACTACGTCTGTGTATGGGAGAATTTTCTCCCTGGCTGCTATCCTGTGAAGGAAGGAGTCAGCCAAATCCTTAAAAGTGCACTCAGATTTCCGAGTGGAATCAGCAGTGGCTTCTACTATTGTCACCGTAGGTTCTTCAATTTCGATTAAGTTGTAGGTACCCTGCCAAGTAGTTCTGCCGAGACCTGAACATGTTGTATCCGAAATTAATCCTTTCTTCTTGTCAGTGAGAACCTGTCCTGCAGCTGGCGTAGTGGAAGCGCCTGTGGTCTTCTTGGATTTCTTCCCCATTTTGCTTGAGCTTTCTCCTTTGGATGAATTCTGCACAGAGGCGCAAATATACGTAATACAGAGAAATAGCAATGAAAACTTGCAAGTGATGAGAAATATTGACAGATGCGTAATAAGGGATTAGCTTTAAAAATGGGTGCAGACACAATGCATGGGAGGATCTTACAATTACATTAAATGGGCGTTTAAGACCTGCCACCCCTTAAATGCTCATTATACCATTATTCAGCCGAATGGCCCGTTTAAGCGTGCTGTGGATGTTTTGGCGGTTGAGCGCGGGTGAATGATTGCTTAAAAGATCAAGCTTTAAATATGAATGAATCATAATATCCCTCCATTTAACGGCTTTTTGAAATCCGCGCTATATCGTAATCGGGCGTCGGGAACACTTAAATCCTTACGTTGACAATTTTGAAATCCCGATCGCTGATAGCGAAATCGCATCGCATCGGGGTGAATGGGCATCATAATGTGCATAAATAGTGTATCGCCGATTGCCGATTGTGATATCGCATCGCATCGGGGGTATGACCTGGGCGCCTTATTATTGTGCATGGGATACTGCCGATTGCCGATTGCGATATTCCATCGCATCGGGGTGAAAGGGTTGGGGTGTTTTAAGACTGTGTAAAGATTACCGCCGATAGCCGATCGCCAATTACGCATCGCGTCGGGGCTAATGGCATGGGGCGCTTTAAAATGTGCATAGAGTATTGTCGATAGCCGATAGTGATATCGCATCGGCGGAGACCAATGTGCCACTTATTTGTGTTTTCTATGCCATTGCGATATGCGATCTTGTGATCGCTTTATCGCAATGATAAAAGATTGTTTTATTTGACCAAAAATGGGTTTTTAAAAGGTTTTATGATGATGATGATGATGATGATGGTTAACGTCCACTGAGACCAAATTGGTCTATCGGACCTACAATTTTCTTAATTTTTACCTGTCTGGCTCCTCGTCTTTCTTGGCGAGATTGGTGTTGTAGCTTTCTTTCTTTTCTCTACGGTCTTCCAACTTCCTTTGTCTTGCATCTCCTTCATCTCTTCTGGTTCTTGGGACATTGGTGTCTTATCTTCGTGATCTATAGTCGGAGAAGTTTGGTTTAGGAGATCTGCTTTGCTGTTAAATGAAGATTTATTTTCCGCGGTATTCAAATCCTCATAACTGTTGATTTGTTGGGGCGGACTTTCTCCTTGCTTGCTTTGAGAGTTGTTTCCTTCTTCCTTGATTTCTTGTGACTCAGAGTTTTCTCTAGAATATTCTTCTTTGATGACAGTGTAGTGTTCTTTTTGTGCTCCTTCCCACCATGTAGATCTGTGGTGGTTTTTTCTAGCAAAATTTTTCTCAGAGGCTTTTGGGCAATTTTTGGCTAGATGTCCCGTCTCAAAGCACAATCGACATCTGAAGAGGACACTTTCATAATCAAGCTTCTGGGTCCACACATAGTCTTTACTTGTTAGGTTTATTTCAGCTGGGAATCCGGCGCTGAAATCCATTTCCACACAGATGCGTGCATAGGTGGTTCTGGCATATTCCTCTGTTTATGGGCACCTGCAGTAAAATTTCCCAATTGCATTTCCGATGGCTTTTAGCGAGGAGAGATGCCTGAGATGCAAGGGTAGGCTTGGCAATCTCACCCAAACTGGTGCTGAGGTTATCACTGCTGTAGAGGGATCGAATGATGGGTTCCATGGCTTCATGAATAGGCCTGATTTTTCCCAAAACCAAGGGCCGGAATCTAGAATACATTGTCTGCTTTCAGGATTTTCAAAATCTACTATAAAGAAACCTCTAGCACAGGGGTAGATATTAATTTCATCAGAAATGATAGGCTTCCATACCTCCGAGATCCAATTGTGGAGTGCTATCAGCCGCGGCCAAAAACCATTGAACCGGCAAATTAGGGCACTTTCGGAGAACTTCAAAGCTTCATCGAGTGAGTCCTGGACCACTTGGATAGTGGGAGCTGGGGCTTCACTCACGATATGGGCAGGAGATTGCCCTCCAGAGGCGGATGAGCCACCAGTTATTTTTGCGAAGCTCGGAGCCATATTTTACGCAGATCTGCACCAGATCGAAGCCGCAGAAACACTTATATCATAGATTTCATTAATATATAATGTATATAGATCTGGAGCCACAGTCCCGCAGAGAGCCGCCGAGACCAAAGGAATAGAGCCGCAGTCGAGCCTGGAAGAGATCTGGAGCCGCAGTCGAGCCTGGAAGAGATCTGGAGCCGCAGTCGAGAGATTTTTTATTGAAAACAATAAAAAATCAAAAAATCAAATCAAAGAAGCCGCAGAAACACTTATATCATAGATTTCATTAATATATAATGTATATAGATCTGGAGCCACAGTCCCGCAGAGAGCCGCCGAGACCAAAGGAATAGAGCCGCAGTCGAGCCTGGAAGAGATCTGGAGCCGCAGTCGAGAGATCTGGAGCCGCAGTCGAGCCTGGAAGAGATCTGGAGCCGCAGTAGTGAATTCAAGCGCAAATGGCAGTAGATCTGGAGCCGCAGTAGTAGAGATCTGGTGTCTCTACTATAAAGAATACCTTATTATTGAAATTATAACCTTAATAGAGATCTGGAGCCACAGTCCCGCAGAGAGCCGCCGAGACCAAAGGAATAGAGCCGCAGTCGAGCCTGGAAGAGATCTGGAGCCGCAGTCGAGAGATCTGGAGCCGCAGTCGAGCCTGGAAGAGATCTGGAGCCGCAGTCGAGAGATCTGGAGACGCAGTCGAGAATCTGGAGCCGCAGTAGTGAATTCAAGCGCAAATGGCAGTAGATCTGGAGCCGCAGTAGATCTGGAGCCGCATTACTAAACTCTACTTATATAATGTCTTCATTTGGTTTGCGGACCTTTTTCAAATAATGAAGTATTGATACCAACTAACTTCTAAAGGGACCCATTTCATATGATGATTTAGTAAATAAATATGATATGAAATGGGGGGTTGTTGTAGGGCACAACAAGCTCTAAGAAGCGATGATGGTGGAGAGTATGAGTCGAATGAGTTCAAAAACTTTTGTGCATTAGAAGGCATTCGATGGGAGTTAATAGAACCTCATAACCCACAACAAAATGGGGTGGCTGAAAGAAAGAAAAAAAGTATTTTGGGAGCAGAACAGGCAATGTTTCATGATCAGGGCCTACCATTACACTTGTGGGTTGAAGCATGCGACACAGTTGTTTATTTGCATAAAATAAGCCCTCATCAAATTCTCAGGATGAGTACATGACAAGAGGATTTTTCAAGGAAGAAACTAGATGTGGCACACTTCAGGATCTTTGGTTCATCAGTATACTGCCATGTTACCAAATATGCACAGAAAAATCTAGAGCCAATAGCTGAGTTGGGCATATTTGTGGGGTACACTGATACACCTCACAACTATCGGGTGTACTTGCCAACCAACAAGATGACAGTGGTTCGCAGAGATGTGAAGTTTGATGAAGAGAAGGCCATGAGATGTTCCCCTAAGAGGGAGCTTCAACTACATGCAGTTGAGAAGCTTTTAGCTCCAAAGGAGGAACCTCAGGATGATGTGGAGCAGCCACATGCAGAGGAGCAGGGACTAGAAACACCCACTCATGTAGAAACTTCCAAAGATGGGAGAAAGTGTGCTAGAGAGGCTAACAGTTTATTGCATGATGCTAGAGATAATGTGGGAGTACCCACATCACAGCGCGGGTAGAGGAGGTCACCAAAGAGGTACACTTGCTACATGGCTCTGATGAGCGAGAGTGTAGAGATTGATCCATCCTCTTTTGAGGCAGCAGTGCAATAGCTAGTTTGGGCTGTGTTGATGGTGTTGGACCCACCAACATTCAAGGGATCTCCTCGGTAAGAAGTCCCAACTACACCTCAGACCGTTTGGAGTAGGAGTCCTACCAGTGGGTGCTAATGTAGTGCCTTGACCGCAGTAATGCGCAGAGATAAATATGATGACTTGGGGTGGAAGAAAGTGTGTGACCTTGTGACCATGGGGCTTCTAACACACGGAGGGGTAAATGATGCGTGCCCCTTAGAAGCCTGTAAAAGTATGTAGCTTGAAAGGAACACACGAGTGGAATGACATCACAGGCTAAGATGCAGAATAGTCCACAAGGTAAAGTGATGGGTTAATCCAACAACACACATTCAACAAGATTCATACAATTGCATACAAAGTATTTCATAAGAAAACCTTTTCAATTTCTATCATGTTATAAGCTTGAGCAATCCAAGTCTGAAGACTTTGAGCTAGATGATGTTTATGTATCTCTTGTTGATGATGTTTATGTATTTCTAGTAGCGTTGAATAAATCATGAGTTTCATGAGCGACCAAATTGATTAGTGATTTGTAGCTTTGATGTCTATTTTTTCTACCACTACTAAAGTTGTAGAGGAGTTTTAGGAGTCCTCAAACTCGAAGCCATAATATTTATGTAGCTCATGTTGATGATCTCTTGTCTATTAGTGGTGATGAGTTTTATCATAATGAGGAGTGATCATGTTGTTGATCACTGATATGTAGACTTGTAGTAGTTCAGTGACCCCATAGCTTAGAGCATTGTTTTCAGACTCTAGAGGCCATTTAGAGCCTCATTGATCATGTATTTTGTTGTGGATATGTGTTGCACTCGATGCCATTTTGATATATTCACCTTTACATGGTATATAGATGAGAAAACCTTGCATATTTTGTTTCTATTAGCTTGGAATCATGGTTTTAAATCTCAAAAGTAGTTTTTTCATTAAAAATTAATTATTTAATGTATTTTTTTTAAACCGGTTCGTTTAGACTTGACCAGTCTTGGTTCAACCAGTTCATTAGGTGGACCAGTTTAGTCACCGGTTTCGGTTTTCAAAACATTGTGTGCAACATGTTATTGACCATGATAGGACCACCAATGTACTTCTGCATGTTTTGTGCGCTTAGCTCTAGGTCATCGATGGCAGCCTCTCGCCTTAGCTGCTCCATGTACCTGTCGATCTCTAGCCAGACTTGGTTCTTGTGCTTAGCTTCAGTGGAGGAACCAATTGATGGGATCGTGTGCGTTCTTACCATGACATCTAAACTCTTATACAACCGTGCATATGAAGCTTATACACTGCTAACAAATGGGGCGAGTTGCTCATAGTTCTAGATCAACATCCAGATATTTGCTTTGTCTAGCTCTGCCTCCGTCTTCATCACCTTTGGCAAGTGAAGCAGGGCCCCCTTGTACTGCATTATCCAATCTTGCACATGGGTGATGGCAGCATGTATGTCCCTGAGAGTTCGGACAAACCTTTTGCTCCACTGCTGAAATCCATGCAGATGGACAACCACCTTATGCATGGGGATGAATACGTCATAGATATTCCACATGGTAGTCTCAAGTGTTGATACTTCAGCAAGTATTGTTTTCCTCATCTCTTCCATTGCGTAACCTGCACTCTACTCTCTAGATTGTTTTGCCTCTTTCCTGACCGCCTGTAAGTTCTTTTCCATTTGTTCATTCTCGGTTAACAAGAACTTGACATTTGAGATTGTGGCTCCTACATAAGCCAAAGTGGCATCGACCATGGCAACTGGATGCTTTCTGACATCCGACACAATCACCCTTTGCTTCATGAATGAAGGTGATACGTGATCATCCGGGAAATGATTTTGCTGTGCCTGTACAATCTTCCTCTGCAATTCATGAAATGATAGATTGTACACATCCATCACCGGATCATCATCAAGGAGAACGACATCTTGCTCGCTCAAGACCGGTTCTCACAATGGAGGTGGAGGGGACTGAGAGGTGACCTCAGGTGCTCTTGGCATGAGGTTAGTTTCTTGGTCATGTGGCTCCTATCCTAACTCCATGTTTGTTACTTCAATCAGTGGCTCAATCTACTGAGTAATCTCCCGATTATGCATCTTCTCTCCCTCTTCTCAGCTGCAGGTTGTTCTGACTCCTCAACCTATATGGGCACAATTTTCTCTGTCATCGTGACTTTCCTTTCTTATTCTTCCTATTTCTGCTTCTCTTCCCTCTCTCTCCTTCTCATTTCCTGCTCTTCCTTCAACTTCTTCTCCATTTCCTACAAATTCCTTTCTGCTTCCTCCAGCCTTTTCTTTTCTCTCCTCCTTCGCTCTACCCTCTTTATACATTGTTTCCTCTTTGCCTCTACTACCAAAGTTGCTTTCTTAGTGATAGGATATTATTTAATCTTGTAGCTTTGCTCAGCCTCTAGGTTCTCGACAATCTTCCTCCTACCCTTGTCATGTGCTAGTTTGTTGCTTATTGTTGTTGTTGCTACTTCCTGTAGAGTAACTTTCCATGTTGTGGCTATATTGACTAGTTCATTGGGCTTGGAGTCATTGTAACAGTGTCTCCAAGAGTCCTCCTCGTGCCAATGAAATGTCTCGTGTATCCATGGATAACACAACTTCACATAGTGGTTCTTGCAAATACTGTAGGGATTATACAAATTATAGTATTTGGTGCCGAATTTGAACTTCATTATCTCCTTAGCTTCGGCATCCACGTCCTTCAAGCTCTTAATCTCATACAATCCAGTCTACAATGGAAGAGTGGGCCATGGTGCCTTCTTCCTCTTATGCAACCCTGCTGATAACCCTATGGAGATGTGATCTGAGACCTCTTGCATGACCAACTTGTCCGTGGCATACCTTTGTAGAACATGCAGAGGCTTCTCTCTGCTAAACATCCTGATGAAGGTGCCACCGGGTGAGGCATACCAATATGCAATGTCAAGTATTGCCTCCATCACCTCTTGGGACATGCAAGGTGGATCCTATTCAAAGATCAACTTGTACAATGGGATTATGAAATGGTTAGTCAGCCTTGCCATAACTCCTCGGTAGCTGCAGTGGGAAAGCAACTTGTAATAAATGTTGATGGCAGTCTCTTTTGGTGTCCATGTCCAACTCATGCCAGTAAACTGACGTTGGACACAAATTGCATCAAGTATATACGCGGGCATGTAGAATCTCATTTGCTCATCCTTGGGTGGATTCAAGGTGTTAGTCACGTTGATTTTCAACTAAAGAGCCAATAGATTCGACTAGTTGGATGACCTTCCATCATTCATCAACTGGTCCAACACAACCACCCAATTTTCTGAAAAGGTTTCCGTGCTCTCTTGACCATATAATCGGCATGCAAAGATGATCAAGAACTAGTAGGCCTTCTTGAGAGACTTTGTCTTGTAAACATGATTGGGTGTTTTTCTAAACTTCGACGACTCTTTCACCCAAGCTTTACAATATCTCTGGTGTTCGCAAAGTTGTGGGTGGCAGAGAAAAGTGCGTCTATGCGGTTCACGGACTGAGGTAAATGATACATCTTCTGATAGTTCTCCGCCCTAAAGGTGGCAATCTCTATCCCACTGGAACTGCTCATTGGCATAGTCTGTGGATATGTGTGTGAGACAATCTAGTGAATGATGTCCGCACATGGAAATGCCGGGTACCTGCATGAAACCTTATGGAAGCCTAACCAATGGATATTGATATAAACCTGTCAATCCTCAAGATCTTCCTTGAAATCCCCTGCAAATATATCCTTGATTTCCTGCCATGTCAACTTCATGCCCTTCTCAATGAACAACTAAGTGTCTAGATAAAATGACAAGTTCACTGACACCTGCTCAACTACTTACCCATTGCTACTCTCGACAGTGTCCTTAGATGCAGCTCTCTTGGAAGCCATGTTACCTGTAACTGCTAGAGAGTTGCTCAACAACTATTGTACCTCGAGACAGAGAGGACACTCATGTCATGCAAATGTTAGCTTGAAACCAAAAGCACTGCAAGAACAGACCAAGCAACAAATTGGGCAAATTCTCCAAGGGATTGCGCAATCTTGGCTCATAGAGGTGACTGGCTGCTAGATGGAACTGTGCATTGCATAGTCCCAACAGTCAGTGGGGAGATCTTAATGACTGGAACTCCATAATGTGCAGTTCAGTCAGGGCGCGGGCCAAGAGAGATTGCCCATTGCGCAGTATTAGTGGCTAAGACTCAGGGTTGGCTCCTGGAACTGCATAGTGCGCAGTTGGATCCAGGCCTGGGAAACTTCTACGCAATTACACAAGCCAAGGCCAAGGCCTTGAGATCCAGAAATGTGCAGTGCATGCTTGGGAAAGCGAGATCTGGGCCAAGGAAGCCCAGATGTGCCCAAGGGGAGTGAGAAGTTGAACATATACTAAAGGATAGTGTGATGCTGGGTGTAGATCTAAGTGAATGATGATGTGTGCGAGTGAACAAGTGCAAGAATCAATCAAACTGAAGGAAAACTAAGCACGTGGAGAGAGTCACTGCAACGGCATCTGTTAGTGCAGAAACTGGGTGATGCATGCAACACTTGGGAAAGGCAATGCAAAACTTAAACGACACTTCTACAAGCTAAAAAAAGTTAAAACGACAACGGTCTTTCAACAAAACGAATGAAACAACACTCTCACAAGCTAAACAAACAAAAGTGACAGAAAAAGCAACAAAATACTACAAAAGAAAGACTTATCTGGAAAAGCAATGACAATCACACCTAAGGTTCCTTGATCTCCTCGGGAATGCCAGAGCTCTAAGATCAAATGTGAAAATGAGCTCTAGCAGCGTCCATTAAATAGATTTGGTCGATTTAGGGTTTATGATGTGAAGGCCAAATATGAAGGGAAAAGCGACTCTTGGCAGCAGTTTCCAAAATAAATCAAGTGTCTCCTTCGGGCTGCTAAAAATAGATCCCTATTTTCTAGGGATTCTTTTTCGCTTTTTTCTTTTTGTTTTTCGGGAAAAGTTGTCATGCATTGCTCGGAGAGATTGCACATTCTGAGAAGGATTGGGCAACTCACTGACTCATGCACTGAGCAGCTTCTGAGCAAGAAGCTTCTGTGCAATTTCTAGGCTGAGTGGATCTGGGTTACCTCTCATGCTCTGCGCAATTTCCCAACTAAAGGTTGGCTGTCAGCTGGCTCTTCGCAATTTTGGAGTTGAAGGCTCACTATCACCTTGGACTGCGCAACTCTCGAGAGCAAGGCTAGTTGCCCTAAAGGATTGTGCAGTGCACTACGACAACCCTGGAACCTAGTGAAATCTAAGTCAAGAGATTGGCTTGTGGTTAGATAGTAAATCAAGTAAGAAAAAACAAACCAAAATGCAAAATATAAAGCTAAATCAAAGCACAAGTACCTGGGTCAGTGCGAGATGAGCTATTGTGATTTAGGAGGGAGGCTCCAAAACAAAGCATAGGCAAAATTTTGGAGGGTGGGTTTAGCCACTACAACATTAACGACACACTAGTAGAACTCCAACTCTCTGTATGGACCTTGTCTCGTGTAAAGCGAGTCTAACTCTTTTGAAGATATTGTTCGATTCTTCGATCGTCATAGCTTCTTCACTAGCTTGAGTTAAAGATGTAGTCCCTACCATTCTCTTTATCGACAACACACTTACCAAGCCAATTCAACTGAGTTGTT
Source organism: Pinus tabuliformis (assembly GCA_031772625.1). Taxonomy (NCBI): domain Eukaryota; kingdom Viridiplantae; phylum Streptophyta; class Pinopsida; order Pinales; family Pinaceae; genus Pinus; species Pinus tabuliformis. The sequence goes on from CM062806.1 coordinate 533,700,254, forward strand.
TCGATTGGGGATGAGGGGTATATTGATGTACACGTAATGTAGACTGTCAGAGTTTTAGTTTCATCTGTGGTGTTTCTCCACTGCCATCAGGCCTGAACAATACCCCAATGGAGTCACTTCAGTAACACAAGCTTTTCTCCACTGCCAGCGAGCCTGGACAGTACCCCGACGGAGTTACTTGCTTCACCTCTCTACAGAGGAAGGCTTTCTCTTCTTTCACCTTTATTTATTATTATTATTGTTATTATTATTATTATTATTATTATTATTATTATTATTACTATTATTATTTTTTAATTATTTCATTTTTCAAAGAACTATGCATAGGCACTTATTTATTTCAGGAGGCGGAAGAGGGATCCAGACTTATTGAGAGAAGAACAGGTTGTCCCTTCAGAGAAGGATGTTTATGTGTACCTCTGACATACTTGTTAGGGTTTTCCCCCTCTCCTTACTCTACTTGACTGAGATGACAAGGGTTAACTGAATTTAGAAAACCGATTAGAGTAGGCAGTGTTAGTTAAGAGTGTAAGCGTCGTGATTTCACCATGACTCACTCTGAAAGGAACGTATTTTCCATTAGGGTATCATTGACTGGAAGAAATGCAATATCTTCATAGAGAGAGGGAATAGACAGATAACCAAGTGTTGATAGTTGTACAAGTCCTCTTGTATTTCACCCTACTTGTCTCAAGATGTCAAACATGGTTTCATGAGGAAACTAATCCTACATGTGCACAAGCAAAGAAGCAAAGGAAAGAAGTAAGACGAAGAAAAACAAAGTAAGCAAAAAAAAACAAGAAAGCAAACGTTGCTCCTACTCTTAAGCTAAGCAGAGTATGGGCCAACTCACGTGAAGTGATATTTCCAATGTAGCCACCGACACATTGGTTGACCCATGTAGGTGATGGCATGGTTGACGAGAAAGATATTCAAGCATACCAATAGACAAGAAAGATAAAATGATGCAAACACTCAAAAGTCGAGATTGTTTCCAGAAACATTGAAGGATAGAGCTCTTAAATGGTTCATGAGTTTATGGACTAATTCAATAAAATCATGGAATGATATGCAAAAGATATTTCTAGAAAAATATAAAGATCATGATCTTAAAGAAGAAATATTTAGAATGAATCAAAAAGAATAAATTAAGCAAAACAAAACAAGAAAGAAAACGTTGCTCCTACTCTTAAGCTAAGCAGAGCATGGGCCAACTCACGTGAAGTGATATTTCCAATGTAGCCACCGGCGCATTGGTTGACCCTGTAGGTGATGGCATGGTTGACGAGAAAGATATTCAAGCATACCAATAGACAAGAAAGATAAAATGATGCAAACACTCAAAAGTCGAGATTGTTTCTGGAAATATTGAAGGATAGAGCTCTTAAATGGTTCGTGAGTTTATGGACTAATTCAATAAGATCATGGAATGATATGCAAAAGATATTTCTAGAAAAATATAAAGATCATGATCTTAAAGAAGAAATATTTAGAATGAATCAAAAAGAAGAAAGTAAGAAAAACAAAACAAAAAAACAAACATTGCTCCTACTCTTAAGCTAAGCAGAGCATGGGCCAACTCACGTGAAGTGATATTTCCAATGTAGCCACCGGCACATTGGTTGACCCATGTAGGTGATGGCATGGTTGACGAGAAAGATATTCAAGTATACCAACAGACAAGAAAGATAAAATGATGCAAACACTCAAAAGTCGAGATTGTTTCCGGAAACATTGAAGGATAAAGCTCTTAAATGGTTCATGAGTTTATGGACTAATTCAATAAGTTCATGGAATGATATGCAAGAAATATTTCTAGAAAAATATAAAGATCATGATCTTAAAGAAGAAATATTTATTTTGAATAAAAAAGAAGAAAGTAATCAGAACAAAACAAGAAAGCAAACGTTGCTCCTACTCTTAATCTAAGCAGAGCATGGGCCAACTCATGTGAAGTGATATTTCTAATGTAGCCACCGGCGCATTGGTTGACCCATGTAGGTGGTGGCATGGTTGACGAGAAAGATATTCAAGTATACCAACAGACAAGAAAGATAAAATGATGCAAACACTCAAAAGTCGAGATTGTTTCCGGAAACATTGAAGGATAGAGCTCTTAAATGGTTCATGAGTTTATGGACTAATTCAATAAGATCATGGAATGATATGCAAAATATATTTGTAGAAAAATATAAAGATCATGATCTTAAAGAAGAAATATTTAGAATGAATCAAAAAGAAGATGAGAGCCTTGAGGATCTAATGGAGAGGTTCATGTATAATGTTAAGAGGGAAAAATTACATCATTTAGGATCAGACACACTAGAAATCCTCTTAGAACAATTAAGAATAAATGGATTGATCTCCTTGATCTCACGAGTAGAGGTGATGTATACCAATTATCATTTGAAGAAATTTGTGAAACATTTAAGCGCTTATCAAGAGGAAGTGCAAGAGTAAGTGCGAGAGTAAGTAAATCAACATCAAGATTGGTAAGTCGAGTTGAACTTGGAAATTTGCTTGATAACTTTAAAACAAAAATGCTTAGCAATATAAGTGAACAAGTAGAAATGTTAATAATGGGAAATGAGCAAAAAAAAGATGATGATATTTATGTTGTCCATGCAGAATCAAATGCTATTAAGTATTGTACATCATTACCAAGGTTGAAGAAAGTTTACCTAAAGGAAAATGGAGCAAGTCAATCACCAAAGAAGCTATGCTATGTAGCTCCAAGAGGACCATGGAAACTTATTCAACTTGATATGATTCAAGAGCCTAATTCACAATTTAAAGCTTATGCACATCTATATCAAAGTAATTGGAACACACCCTTTCCTTGGCAACTTTGGCCATCTCAACCCCAAAACCAATATTGGCAACAAGGTTAGCAAGGAACTTGTGGGAACCATCCACAATATCCTCATGGGAATGCCAAAGGATCATGGGCTGCACTCGATGAAGAGCAGACATTAGAATCAGAGATCGGGAAAGTTACATCATGTTCGCCATTAGATCCTCTATGTGTTCAAGAGAATAATCTAAAAGAATATCGAATGAATTAATTCAGAATGAGCAAACAGCTCAATGATAATACAGAGATATTTACAATAATAGAAACATCAGGTTTCTATGTAGAATATGGAAACAATCAGTTTCATCTAAGAAACTGCTAAAAGAATAAAAATAGCAACAGCTAAAAGAATGAGCATTAAAGTAAATAGAAATATTCTAATACCCTCCTTTAATGCTCAATCTATTTACAACACCAATAGACCCTCGGAATTTTACAAATTTATCAGGACCAAGAGGCTTGGTGAAAATGTCGGCGGGCTGCTATGTTGTGGGAACATATTGCAACTGAACTGAGCCGTCTTCAACCAGCTGGCGAATGTAGTGGCAATGAGTTTCCACATGCTTTGTTCGTTCATGAAACACTGGATTCTTGGGAAGTTTGAGCACTCCCTGATTATCACAAAACAAAGAAGTAGGCCCTGTCTGGAAAACATGCATATCTGCAAGAATACGTCGAAGCCAAACTGCCTCACAGGATGCCTTAATTGCTCCCCGATACTCTACTTCTGTTGAGGAGAGAGCCACTGCCTGTTGCTTCTTACTAGTCCAAGTAACAGCACCAGATCCTAGACTAAACACATACCTAGCTGTAGATTTACGGTCATCAACCGAACCTGCCCAGTCAGAGTCAGTGTAGCCACTGAGAATAGGATTGGAACTGCGAGTATATAAGAGGCCATAATCAGAAGTACCACGCACATATCGTAGCACCCGCTTTGCTGCTATCCAATGATCAGCTTTAGGAGCTGACATGAAGCGGGAAATGTAGCTTACTGCAAAACTGATGTCAGGTCTGGTAGCAGTAAGATAGATGAGACTGCCCACTAATTGCCTGAATAAAGTTTCATCCACAAGGGGAGAGGGTGACTGTGCTGAAAGTTTGAGCCCTGGTTCCATAGGAGTCGTGGCCGGTTTGCAATCCTGCATTCTGAACCTTTCCACAAGATTTTTGGCATACTTGGACTGAGAGAGAAAGATCTGATTTTCAGTCTGCCAAACTTCAACCCCCAGACAGTAATGAAGAAGTCCCAAGTCTGTCATCTCAAAAGTTCTGCATAGATCTTGTTTGATCCCATGGATCAAATGTGCAGAGCTGCCAGTAATGATAAGGTCATCCACATAGACAACCACAAACAAGATATCATCACCAGTATGCTTGATATACAGGTTTGCATCAGATGGGCTCCGCTGAAAACCCTGATCTGTCAGGTACTGATCAATTTTCATGTACCAAGCCCGAGGAGCTTGTTTCAATCCATAGATTGCTTTAGCTAACCGACACACTTTCTGTTCTTGACCAGCAACCTTGAATCCTAGAGGCTGCGTCATGTAGACTTCTTCTCGGAGATCACCATTTAGGAAAGCACTCTTTACATCCATCTGATGAACTTTCCAATTGAACTGAGCTGCTAGGGCAAGGACAAGCCTTATGGTACTCATCTTGGCTGTAGGAGCAAACGTCTCCAGGTGTGATTCTTCTGAAGACTCTGGAATTCGGCTTCCATAGCCTGTTCCCACTCAGATGTACCCTTAGCGTCTGAATAGGTTTGAGGCTCAAAAATACTGTGTAGGTTAGCCATAAGAGCAAAATTGACTGTAGACTGTTGTCTGTTCTTATGTCTAGAAGTTCTACCTTCAAGGAGCTCATCATCCCGGAGATCACCAATGGTTTTAGCCCACCATTTAGGCCGAAGAGTAGAAGAACCAATATCAGGAGGAGGTGGAGAAGACTCAAGAGCAATAGGGGCAGCAAAGGCAGGGTTATTTTCTGGAGGAAGCTCAGATAGAGTATTATCAAATACTGATGCTACATCATCCCTCCCATCAGGTGGACCGACCGGAAGAAGAACACTGTGAGGCTGATCCTCAGAACACTGCTCAGAAGAAGAAGACTGAAAGAATCCTCTGTCTTCATCAAATACTACATCTCGACTGAAGGTAAGACGACCAATGGCTATATCTATCAGCCTATAGGCCTTGTGATGATCACTGTAACCTGTCATCATGAGTTTTTGGCTTTTGGAATCCAACTTAGAGCGCTTAGCAGGTGGAATCCAAACATATGCAACTGAGCCAAATATTTTGAGGTGACTGATCTTAGGCTTACGACCAGACCAAACTTCTTCAGGAGTCTTCCCTTTAACAGCCTGAGTAGGTGATCGGTTAAGAAGGTAAACAGCAGTAAATACTGCTTCAGCCCAGAATTTGTTTGGAACACTCCTGTGTTGTAACATGGACCGAGCCATTTCAACAACCGTGCAGTTGCGACGCTCGACAACACTGTTCTGCTGGGGAGTGTAAGGTGTGGTTAATTGACGTTTGATGCCATGAATATCACAGAAGTTGGCAAAAGCTGAGGAACAAAATTCCCCCCCATTGTCGGTCCTAAGGGTCATGATATTACAACCAGATTCTTTTTCAACTAAGGTTTTAAACTTCTGAAAGGTACTAAGAGCATCAGATTTATTTTTTAAAAAATACACCCACATCTTTCTACTGAAGTCATCTACAATAAGTAAAAAATATTTGCAAGCAGTGATAGAAGTTGTATTCATAGGACCACAAATATCAGCATGAAGTAACTGAAGTACCTTAGATGCGTGCCAAGATTCTCCATCTTTGAATGAAGACCGATGTTGCTTTCCCGCTTGACAGGCGCTGCATACCCCCAACTGCTGAGTCTAAATATCAGGTAATCCTGACACAAGTCCCTCCCGAGAGAGCTGAGAGAGATACTGCATATTTAGATGCCCATATCGCTGATGCCATAGAGTGCTGATGGGAGAGACATGTGCTGCTAGAGCCACTTCTGGAGAGTCACTGGTGTCAAGTAGCCTGTATAGACCATGGTCCTCTAGGCCAACAGCAACTGTTAGACTAGTCTCCCTGTCAATGATGGACCACTTGTGTGCACTGAACACAACATCAAGCTGAGGAGAATTCCTCATAATCTGGCTGACAGATAGCAGATTAATTTCCATACCAGGAACATAGTATACATTCAGAAATATGAGTGTGCGTCCACCAGACTGAATTTGAACTGTACCCCTGCCAGCTACAGTGTACTTTTCACCTCCACCAAATACCACGGAATCACTGAAAGGTGAGAAGTCAATAAACCAGTCACGCCTGTGAGAGAAGTGGCGTGATGCACCAGAATCAATGTACCATGCAGAGGAAGGAACATGGTCTGAAGACCTTTTAGCCATAAAGGCGTAAAAGGCAGAATCTGTCTGCTCGGAATGTTCTGCAACATTGGTTGTCTGATGTGGCCCTCCCTGTTTCTTCTGTTCAGAAGCAATCCTCTGTCGGCAATCTTTCTTAATGTGACCGAACCTGTGACAGTAATTACACTGCACACTTTTCTTCCTAGCAGGATCAAAAGGCTGAGAAGAGCCTTTTTGCTGAAAGGACTGAGAGGACTGGTATTTTGCAGCAAATGCATTTTCCGAGGGCACTGATGAAGCACCACTACCAAACTGCTATTTCCACCGATCCTGCTGCAGAAGTTTGGTACATAAATCTGGAAACTTCAGATCAACATTTGTGGTCGTAATGTTGAGTGTTTCTATGAAGTGTTCATAAGATTTCGGTAGACTTTTCAGAGTAATGACTACCATATCTTCTTCCTCCATGGTCCGACCAATGGCTTCGAGCTGATCTCGAATGTCTTTAATTTTGTTGAGATGTTCCTGTAAAGACATATGTTCATCCATCATGATGGAGAACAACTGATTTTTGAGAAAAAATGCTCTGCTTTTGTCAGATGTCTTGTGCAGTTCTTTCAACTGTTGCCAGATTTCGGCAGCTGTCTTGCCAGAAGGAATCTGTGGTAACTGATCATCAGCGACAGAGAGCTTGAGAAACATAACAGCCTCTCGATTTCGATCATGAAATTTATCTTGATCGGTACCAGCTGTACTGGGACGAGGCTCTTTGCCCAAAATGAGCTGATCAAGATCCCTGTATTCAAAAATGGTCAGCATTCTTTGTTTCCAAATGTTATAGTTGCTGCCATTAAAGCGTTGATTTCCTTCTAACATCAGATTGGTGAGCGTGGCCATTTTCCCAAAGACAATACAGAAGTCTGACACACAAAAAAAATGTAGCTGCTTGCTTAAAATTCCTCTTTCAAGATGACTGTACCAAACCTTAACAAATTCTGGTTTGAAAGAAATAGGCTTGCACAAAAAAATAACTCAGATCTGTATCAGTGCACCAGATCAAAACACCAGACCAAAAACATGACAAGAGGTCGCATGCATCTTCATAAAATTAAAGCTGATTTGAAGAGAAAAAAAAATACGTAGACTGAAATCGTGAGCTGTCCACGATTATATATACGTAGACTGAAATCGTGAGCTGTCCACGATTATATTTGTTGTTCTGGTCCCACCGCTTCAAAGAAAATCAAAATAAACTTTGATCAAATCGCTAAGCAAACACAACCCAAACGGAGCTCAGAAAGACCCTTGCGGAAGCCTGAACAAGTTATATTGTGTATCGACCATAATGTATCAGATGCTTGGCTATGATCTGGAAAATGCCGTCACGTGAAAATGCTTGATATTTTCAATGCCGTCACTATAATCAGGAAAATGCCGTCACGTGGTGCAAGCGGGGCTTAAATCTCTGGAGGATCTCGATCTGTCGAATAATACCGTGACTGGACTGTGTTCGGGTCCCACCGCTTCCGCTGCCAAAATACGTGAGCAAAAAAATACCGGGCGTGTGATTCCAAGTATCGTGACGGAGCCACAGTATCGTTCCTCCCAGCCTTTACTCCCGAGGCCTGCGTGTATTCTTCCTCCTGGTCTTTTATCTCCGGAAAAACAAACGAGAGAAGACTGTGTTGCCACGTTCCCGTGTGGCGAAGCAAATCCTCAGCTGAAACGTTAAATGAGGATTCACCGTCAAAACGAGGGACCAAGTCAGGCCACGCCTCGCAGCGAACACTGATATGCTCAGTGGCTAGGCTTCAAGGGCCACGATGAGACAACAAGGCTTCAAACAAATAAACTGTTCAACCGACAAATAGACTGCTGCCCCCGGATTCGAAATGCCGGGTTTTAATTTCAAGGCAATTTCACGATTCCGAGCACCGCCACAAAGTTAATTCCTCATAAAATGATAATGCAGGAGAAGAATCCCTTTCTGTATCGAGATTGACGACTGTAAGCTTTTATCACAGTGAGCAAAGCCGAGGCTAAGACTCAGTGAAGGCTACCTGGCTTACAGAGGGCTCGACCTTAGAAAGGAATGAAGGAACTCAAGAGATTAAGATGCGAAGAGGATAGCTGATCAAGAAATCTACAGACCCTGAGAGCAGTTTCGAAATGAACTACTGAATTTTTCAAACTATGAAAAATTATTTCGAAAAAAAATTCCTGTGCTCTGATACCATAAAAGAATATCGAATGAATTAATTCAGAATGAGCAAACAGCTCAATGATAATACAGAGATATTTACAATAATAGAAACATCAGGTTTCTATGTAGAATATGGAAACAATAAGTTTCATCTAAGAAACTGCTAAAAGAATAAAAATAGCAACAGCTAAAAGAATGAGCATTAAATTAAATAGAAATATTCTAATATAATCAACAAAAAGAAGAAGATTTGAATTTCATGGAAGAAGAAGACATCCAAGATTATCCAAATCAACAAGTCGACCAGTGGCATCAAAACTATATTGAAATATGGTTTCAGAAAATTGTTAAGCTACAACAAGACACTCTTCTTCAACAATTCATGATCTCATCTCAGTCAAAGCATTTGACCTCTGAAATTCAGGTACATGTCAAATCATATATTTCAAGCCTACATATCCGTTTATATGTCATCTTGATGTGCACTTGGCTTCATTGGAAGTATTCTTATACTTGAAAGAGATTTTTCTTTACAAGTAGAATAGAATAGAAAAAGAAATAAAAAAGGAAAAATAAGAGAAAAAAATAAATCTTCGGGGAAAAACTCATTTGAGGTGCCTGAGATTGGCTCATTGATTGAAAACCCCCATGAGGTGGTCAATGGGTTGGGAAAAAGAGAAAAAGAGAAAAAGAAAAGATCCTAGGTGAAAACCTCCTTTGAGGTGCCTAGGCAAACCTACTAGTTGAAAACCCCATTGAGGCGGCTAGTAGGCATAGAAGAAATAAATGAAAAAAGAAAAATCCTTTGTTCCATGTATCTCTCTGATGATTTCAAGTGCTCTCCAACCTTTGCAAGCAACAAAAACAAGTTAGCTACCAAAAGAAAAGTTAATCGAAAGCCTAGTCAAAGAAAGTCAAACTTGGACTTTCTCCTCCTTTACTCAGATGCTCCAGAAGGACCAATTCCATGCCAATCCATCACCCTCATCTCTTTCCACCATCCACCCATCATTCCCAAGCTTTTCCCATTCATTTTCCTTCTTGTCCTAAAATGCTACAGGAAGGCGTTTTTTGCATCCATTTGCCAAGTTGTTTCATGGGGAGATGCGTATGGATGATGGTAACATGCCCAAGCAATTTCAACAAATTCTTGTGCACACCTTTCGAGAAATTGGCCCCCATCACCTACAACCATTTTTAAATTTTATCAAGATTCGTGCATCCATTAGCCAATATTTTTAATAGGGAGATGCATAGGGATGATGAAAGCATGTTCACAAATTTTCAGGTCAATCTAGTGTACCATTTGAGAGATATGCATAAAATAATTTTGCTATAGGAAGATCTTGAAGCACTATAGGATGGCCGAGAAGAAGCTACAAGAGGCAATCCGATTGGAGAAAATCACCATCAATTATTTTTTTCACTCACATAACAGAAGATCTAGCCACCTTGAGTAGCATGAAGCCATTTCTGAAGATTGAGAAGGGGGCACACTCTCCTTAGGAAGCAGTCCATCCACTCCACCTGCAAAAGATTGAACACTGGAAAGAAACTTGCACACTGTTAGTGTCAGTCTTTCCAGCCTTCCTACAGTGATCAAATATGCTCTTACAAAGTGATTTTGAAGTGTCAAGGTCAAATTTTGTCATTTCAGTGAGTCGTCAAGCCAAAATTTGGTCACTAGGCATTAGGTCTAGGGTTTGCCCAAATGTCAGTCCATGTCATCATTCAGCTGAGTCTATCATCATTCATAGGGTTGTCATTATTATGTCAGTGTCTAATGAGTCATTCCACACCTTGTTCATGCTTCAGTTGCACCTAGGCAAGGTCATTTCCCTCTCCTAGGGTTTTGAAGGCAATTTCTGTTGGATGGTCAAATCATCAGCAAAACTTGTTTCCTGATGTTCATACACCTTCCCCTATCCTTAAAGTACCTTATCAAACACTTCCCATCCCTTAGATCCGCCAAATTCCTCATTTTTGCACAAGCCCTAGTTTCTAGCTACAACCTGGCAATTTTCTAGGTTTGGCCTATGTTTTGTCCTTTTCGACCCCTTCCCCTCACTCAATCTCTAATATTCCACTTTCCCCCGCTTCCTAACATCCCTCCCCACTCCCAAAAATTTTCCCAAGAATTTAGAAGCCCTCTATCCCCTTCATTTCACTCCATTTCGACAAAATCCCTTGTTTCACACATCGGGACAAGTTTCACTCAAATGATGTTTCAGAGCAATAAAAGATGAATTTTGGAAAACTGAGAGAGGTTTTTGTCCATAACATGCCAAAGAAGAAAAACATCCTTCACTTTTTACACAGGTGTCATGGTTGGAGAGAAATGTCAAAAATACCGGCGAGAACGAAGGTGCTCCAAGGACGGTTGGCCAAAGCACAAAAACGAAGGAAAACTCCCGATCCACTCCAAACTTTGGCCAAAGCCTCTTTGACTGAGCATGGTACTTGATTGGGGACTCCCAGCCCAAATTTCAAGAAATTTGGAGAAAATTTTGTCATTTGTGAATTTTTTGTGCTATTTACAGGTTTTGGCCATTGGAGTGGTTTCACCCCGCGTGCGACCACTTGTGGGGACTGCTCAGAATCACAAAAAGTTGACATTTTTGGAAAGGGCATGCAAAAAATAGAATTACCTATACTTGGGGTCAACTTGATTTTGAGATTTGGACCTCCAAAAGCTCAAAATACATCAAAATTTTGACTTTCTGCCCACTTTTTGAGTTGCAGAAAGTGACCTTGGGAGAATTGACTTTTGAGGGGTCAAATCAACTCCAAATCCAGAAATTCCACTTGGGATGGAAAGTAGACACACAGAGCTTTCCAATGAGCCATATTTCACTTGATTTGGACAACTGGAACCCACTCAAAAAGTGCTGCAAAGGGGCGCGACCACTCGAGCAGGGGGCGCGACCACTCAGGGAAATTTTGCCAGTTTGACCATTTCGGCTTGCAAAACTCAGTTTTTTACCTTGGTTGATCATTTGTACTTGTAAATGATGGATGTATGGATAATTTTCATGGCACATTGATAGATTTAATCTCTCTTAACCCTTCTAGAAGCTTCCTTGATGTAAATAGTGAATATTTAATGCATGGATGAGTTAGCTAAGTTTTAGAGGCAAGTTGTTTTGACTGCCTATTATCTAGTGCTAAGTTTAGAATTAGTTCAAACTGCTCCTAGGAAGCTGAGCTCGACCCCTAGAGGTGGGGAAATGAGTTATATGGTCTATATTATGCCTTCTCTTGCTCATTTTCATGGTTGGACTCTTGAGGGAGAAGCTCTATTGTATATTTTACTTGTATCTCTGCAATTTGAGGAAAAGGAAGGCCAGGGTTTTGCAGACATCATTGTGGATTCTTGTGGATTATTGTGTTGATGGTGTTTCCTACTTGTCATTTTAAGTGTGTTTATGTGTTCCATCTCTTATTCTATTGCTGCTAATTAAACAAAAGAAGTGATAAAGTTTGAATTCATGCATGCCATGCTCAGCTTTCAATTTTGTTTAATATTTATGTTTTCCACTGTCTAAAGAGGATTCAAAGTCATTGTTTGCCCTCTTTAGCTCCCTCTCTTTCTTCCTTGATCATCCATCTCAGCTTAAGGCATCAGCACAAACTCCTTCCTTGCCCCAAAGACCCACCTGCAAAAACTGAGCTCAATCCCCACACCCTGAATTGCACTCCCTCCAATTGCCACCAAAAACCCCAAAAAACTTTAAATCAACCCTCCTTATCAGTCTACTAGCCTAATATCAGTGTTCCTAATTGGGTCAGCTCATCCTATTGAAAGATCTATCGAGTTTGACCGGAGAGAGCCTTCTCATACCCCGTAGGGCTAGCTACGAGGTGAAATGGTTTGATGTTGCCTTGAAGGTTTACCTTCCTCAGCCTAGGGTGAAATCTCAAGCGCTAACATATTGGCGACCATACTGGGGAACAACAACTGATCGTTTGCTCATTGATGTGTTTGTTTCATAAGTCTTAGACGGAGCCTGAAGTTACGCCAGGTAGCCTTCAAAAACGCTCTTGTTTTACATCAGCGTTAGTAGATAAACGCTGCTTCAGTCAATCTCCGTGAGCTTGTGAACGTAGCGCTTCATTGACACTTTACCCCAGTACATGTATCAAGTTCAGATCTGATTGTTGATGGTGAACAACGATCAGACACTTGACAGGCTGAAATCATTCACTTGGCGACTCTAAATCAGTTTTGAAGATCAGATCCAAAGACTCCACTGGAGGATGATCCCGACCAGCAAAAACATGAAAGGACAACATGGACAGATCAGGTACTCAAGTTGGAATTTCATCCGAGACATTTTGTTCTTTGTCATAAATTATTTCATCTCTTTTCCTACGAATGTCAAGAAGGCTTTGCAAAGTATATTGTATTTGAGAAAAGATCCCAGGCTTGCATTTGATTCCTTCCCTTTTAAGATTGTAAAAACCAAATGATCAAGATCCTTTTTCCGAATTTTGTGATGAACCTCAAGCGACCAAGTCTGATCCTATACCTGCTGTACATACCCCTATACCTTGTAAAATTCCAGATCGGTATAAACCTCTTGTTTTACCTTCTGTTCTTCATGCTTTTCCCAAAAACTATGATCTCTACTTGCCGATGTTTGATGGTGAATGTAAGAATGTCAACGCTGAGCAACATGTCCAGAATTTTGAGAATTTTCTAGATCTTTTTGAAGTTGATGAAGAAGATGTTAGTATAAGGCTTTTTGCTCTTTCTTTGCAAGCCAAAGTGAAGAGTTGGTTCAAAGCCCTGCCTGATGCAAGCATCTCAGATTTCCAGCGGTTTGTCAAAGTTTTTCTCCACAGGTGGATGATCGGACAGAACCTTTTCTTGATTGTAGAAGAATATAACCAGCTGAAAAGACTGCCAGGTGAGACAGTACAACAGTTTTCAGCGAGATTTAACCAAGTTTATTATTCAATCCCAGTTGATATAAGGCCTACTCCTAGATCTGCTCTCTTGCACTATCCGGGTTCCTTTGATCCGGAGATGGAGTTTCAGTTGAGAGAAAGGGATATTGCAACACTTCATGAGATGCAAAACAGTGCAGTGAATGTAGAGGCACATATGCTGATCCGAAGGGCAAGGATGAAAGAGGAAGAGATGAAAAACATAGATCCGGAAAAATCAACATCTCTAGACGTGAAGCTTGACAATTTGGTAAGTGCAGTGGAAAGTATGATGGACAAGATCAACACAAGGAATGATTATGATGTTCAAGGCTCGCTGATTGAAGAAGAACAAGTTGCTGATCCAAAACATTTTGTTTCTTATCCCAATTGTTATAGATCTGATGATGATTGTTTTGTAGATCACCTTGGCGAAGAAAGAACTGTTGATATGACCTGCATGCTTGATGATGTCTTTTATACCGATGATTTGCCTCAGTATGATCAGTATGATGATGATTATGTTCTCCAAACAAACGCTAATCTTGCAGACGAACCAGCAGCTAGTTTGTGGGAGGAAAAAGTTCATTTTCAGCAGCTTGAATACAATGTTCAGCCATCACATATCAGCTATGACATCGATGAGGAAAGTGCAGAAAATTGGGAAGTAAGTGAAGGATCTTTGCCTCTTTGTTTTGATTCATTTCAGTTCATCAGAGACAACTTCCATGAAATTAGGAATCAGCTGTCAACAAGTCTTGATCTAGACCATCTTGAAGGCAATAAAAACCTTGCTCCACACTTTACATATTCAGATTTGCAGTCCCCAAATGCCATTGGTTTTCAAATTGCAGACGAAGGCATGGAAGTTGACATATTTGATCAAATGATTCAAGGTGACTCTGTACCATTTTGTTTTGAATCAATTCAGTTTTTGAAGGGTAGATTGCATAGTAAATCATTTAATGTTGAGGATGAGACAGATAACAAAATTCTTGAGCAGCTTGTAGCATCAGATTTGCAGCCACCAAATGAAATTGAAAGGCAGATTACAGATGAAGGTGTGGCAGCCGAAATACCTGATTTGATGATACAGGAAGATTCTATACCCTTTTGTTTTGAAGCATTTCAGTTTATAAGGCAGAATTCTCATAAAATCTCTCAAGAACAAGATGAACAGCTAGAAGGATGTCATACATTTTCAATGGATACATTGCGGCAGTCTTTTCAGGTTTTTCATGATCCAATTGCTGATGTTTTGGATGAGGTTTGTAGTCAAAGTCTTTCTCCATTGACCACATGTGAGCTTGAAACATGTGCTGATATCAATTTGATCCGGCAGCTAGTTTCTTTGTCATTTTTAGCAGAGGTCTCGTCACAAGGCTCAGATCACAATTTGCATTCATATGAGGAAACGAGAAGTAATCCATTGGATGAGCTAAGTTCCAGTGTGCATGAATTTCAAGATCCTTATGCAGTGTTTTTGGAGGTGGATAGAGAAGCCATATCATTCAATGGGTCTGTTTCTAAGTTGGCATGGGAGTTGCCTTTCAGTAGTTCTCTCTTGTTGGTCATAATCAAGAACTTGCGGAGATTTCAAACAGCAGATGGGACACTTACTTGGTTACATTGATTGTTTCATTTCACTTGATCAGGTGATGAATGAAACTGTTAGAGTAGGTTTTGATGAATAAGCTCCACTTTGAGCATCATTTTCAATTGCTCGATTGTGTTTAAGTATTGAGTCAGTTTTTAGTTGAGTCATGAGTCCTTTGTTAGTCCATTTTCAGTCTTTTTGTTAAGTCAGTTTGAGTCGGTTTTCAGTCATGCATTTCAGCTTGAGTTTTTGACTCCATTGCCCAATGAATAAAGCACTGGTCTACTCTCCCAGAGGTCTAAGGTTCTTGGCACCTCCAAGGAGCTACCATCCCCATTGGAGCCAATGTTAGTGTCAGTATTTCCAGCCTTCCTACAGTGATCAAATATGCTCTTACAAAGTGATTTTGAAGTGTCAAGATCAAATTTTGTCATTTCAGTGAGTCTTCAAGCCAAAATTTGGTCACTAGGCATTAGGTCTATGGTTTGCCCAAATGTCAGTCCATGTCATCATTCAGCTGAGTCTATCATCATTCATAGGGTTGTCATTATTATGTCAGTGTCTAATGAGTCATTTCACACCTTGTTCATGCTTCAGTTGCACCTAGGCAAGGTCATTTCCCTCTCCTAGGGTTTTGAAGGCAATTTCTCTTGGATGGTCAAATCATCGGCAAAACTTGTTTCCTGATGTTCATACACCTTCCCCTATCCTTAAAGTACCTTATCAAACACTTCCCATCCCTTAGATCCGCCAAATTCCTCATTTTTGCACAAACCCTAGTTTCTAGCTACAACCTGGCAATTTTCTAGGTTTGGCCTGTGTTTTGTCCTTTTCGACCCCTTCCCCTCACTCAATCTCTGAGATTCCACTTTCCCCCGCTTCCTAACATCCCTCCCCACTCCCAAAAATTTTCCCAAGAATTTAGAAGCCCTCTATCCCCTTCATTTCGCTCCATTTCGACAAAATCCCTTGTTTCACACATCGGGACAAGTTGCACTCAAATGATGTTTCAGAGCAATAAAAGATGAATTTTGGAAAACGGAGAGAGGTTTTTGTCCATAACATGCCAAAGAAGAAAAACCTCCTTCACGTTTTACACAGGTGTCATGGTTTGAGAGAAATGTCAAAAATACCGGCGAGAACGAAGGTGCTCCAAGGACGGTTGGCCAAAGCACAAAAACGAAGGAAAACTCCCGATCCACTCCAAACTTTGGCCAAAGCCTCTTTGAATGAGCATGGTACTTGATTGGGGACTCCCAGCCCAAATTTCAAGAAATTTGGAGAAAATTTTGTCATTTGTGAATTTTTTGTGCTATTTACAGGTTTTGGCCATTGGAGTGGTCTCACCCCGCGCGCGACCACTCGTGGGGACTGCTCAGAATCACAAAAAGTTGACATTTTTGGAAAGGACATGCAAAAAATAGAATTACCTATACTTGGGGTCAACTTGATTTTGATATTTGGGCCTCCAAAAGCTCAAAATACATCAAAATTTTGACTTTCTGCCCACTTTTTGAGTTGCAGAAAGTGACCTTGGGAGAATTGACTTTTGAGGGGTCAAATCAACTCAAAATCCAGAAATTCCACTTGGGGATGGAAAGTAGACACACAGAGCTTTCCAATGAGCCATCTTGCACTTGATTTGGACAACTGGAACCCACTCAAAAAGTGCTGCAAAGGGGCGCGACCACTCGAGCAGGGGGCGCAACCACTCAGGGAAATTTTGCCAGTTTGACCATTTCGGCTTGCAAAACTCTGTTTTTTACCTTGGTTGATCATTTGTACTTGTAAATGATGGATGTATGGATAATTTTCATGGCACATTGATAGATTTAATCTCTCTTAACCCTTCTAGATGCTTCCTTGATGTAAATAGTGAATATTTAATGCATGGATGAGTTAGCTAAGTTTTAGAGGCAAGTTGTTTTGACTGCCTATTATCTAGTGCTAAGTTTAGAATTAGTTCAAACTGCTCCTAGGAAGCTGAGCTCGACCCCTAGAGGTGGGGAAAGGAGTTAGATGGTCTATATTATGCCTTCTCTTGCTCATTTTCATGGTTGGACTCTTGAGGGAGAAACTCTATTGTATATTTTACTTGTATCTCTGCAATTTGAGGAAAAGGAAGGCCAGGGTTTTGCAGACATCATTGTGGATTCTTGTGGATTATTGTGTTGATGGTGTGTTTCCTACTTGTCATTGTAAGTGTGTTTATGTGTTCCATCTCTTATTCTATTGCTGCTAATTAAACAAAAGAAGTGATAAAGTTTGAATTCATGCATGCCATGCTCAGCTTTCAATTTTGTTTAATATTTATGTTTTCCACTGTCTAAAGAAGATTCAAAGTCATTGTTTGCCCTCTTTAGCTCCCTCTCTTTCTTCCTTGATCATCCATCTCAGCTTAAGGCATCAGCACAAACTCCTTCCTTTCCCCAAAGACCCACTTGCAAAAACTGAGCTCAATCCCCACACCCTGAATTGCACTCCCTCCAATTGCCACCAAAAACCCCAAAAAACTTTAAATCAACCCTCCTTATCAGTTTACTAGCCTAATATCAGTGTTCCTAATTGGGTCAGCTCATCCTATTGAAAGATCTATCGAGTTTGACCGGAGAGAGCCTTCTCATACCCCGTAGGGCTAGCTACGAGGTGAAATGGTTTGATGTTGCCTTGAAGGTTTACCTTCCTCAGCCTAGGGTGAAATCTCAAGCGCTAACACACACAACAACCTTATCCGTCAGAGAATCATCAAGCTATGAATACCTGTGCAGAAGCAAGCAAAGAAAATTAGCACTTACAGGGAAGCATGGATTGATCATCAACTAAGCAGCAACATGCATGCCTCTCCAACAACCTTCAGGTAGGTAATATTCTTGACCTCTTCTCTTGAGCATATTATAGTTAGAAATTTGTTTTCAATGCATGAGAGATGAGGTTTTATAAGCTAAGAATGGGTTAGAAGCCTCAACCTCCCTCAGTAACCCTAATCACAATTAAGCAATCAACTTGTCAGCAAAAGGAAGAATTAGAGGGAAATAAGAAGCAGATTGAAGGAATAACCTCCCTCCAAGCTAAGGAGAAGTAGCCCAAGCCTCATAGAGAAAGCCAGACACCTGGGGAGATAAGACTGACCAGCTTTAAGAGGATTTTGCATTGCTACAGGAGAAACGAGGCTGCTACATGAAATATAAACTGTGTGCTGCAAGAAAAACAGAGATGCTACATGAAGGCAAAAGTTGTTGCAAAAGGCCCTGATTTTGAGGAATTTCACTCCCAAACCCCATGATTCAAAGGAAAACACCCAAAGCAAGGGTATATACATATTTCTCTTTGCCACATGTGAACAAGAAGCCTACAAAAATTTTCATTTTTTCAGGATTACCGCCTATGTGAAACTTTTGATAAATGTTTACAAAAAAAAAATGAAATATGGATGTTTCCTTTGAATTGAGCCTGATAAGAAGGGGAATTGCAATTATTTTTGAGTGAGCATGAAATTAGCCTTCCTCCAGGAAATATGAGAAAGTTTTTCTTTTTTCCTTTGTCATAAAACCCTCATTACACAAGAATATCTAAAACTTCTAGCAGAAATAAACAATTTCCTTGCCAACTTTGGAAAGTTGCATTGAAGTCTATGGGGGGTGGATCTAACCAAGAACAAGGAGAAGAAGAAGCTATTGAAGAAGTAGAAGAAGATGGAGAAGAGGGAAATTAACGAAAAGAAAAATTCGGGGAAGAAAGGAACAAACTGTGCTAAAAACCAAAATAGCAGTGCTTAAGAGAGACCAAATCAAAACAAAGAAATCCAAATGCCATTGGGCAATCATCTAGGCGACAAAAGAGAAGAAGAAGACAAAAAAAGGTAAGAAGGCATTCACCATCAAAATAGAATTCAAACCACAGTGAAGAAAAGAGGCTTTCCAAGAGGCCTCTAATCTTTTTCTAGCTTTTTTCCAAGACCTAGAAGATGTTATAGAAAGGTAAGAGGAAAAAATTAAGCATGAGGTGAAATTTTGGTCAAGATTTGATAGATGTTGTGGTGTGCCACAGGTCTGCGATAGGATGCTCTGTGTTGCTACAGGATTTCAGCTAAGGGTGATTTAAAGGTTTCAAAGGTGTCTAAATGGTGGAACAGGAGATTGGAACAGGATGTGGAAGACCTTGCCAAACCAAAAAATCTTGAAGGGGAAAAAGGTAGGCTAATGGTCTCCAGAAACACTATGATTTTTCTATGCACAAATAATTTTGGAAAAATGAGTGAGATTGGAATGAAGATTTCACGGGAGAGGATGTGAATGGCATGGATCTACAAGCCAATAGAGTTCACTTGTAAAGAGGAAAGTTATGTTTTTGTGCTTGAAGGACTACTAAACAATCATGAAAAGAACAACTACATTTTGTGCTTGTCCTTGCAGAACCTACAACCAAGCTTCTTAAGAGAAAGGACTGAGGAATGTACAAGAGAGAGGAGATCGGGGCCATGAATGAGGCACAATGAGGTCACTAAGCTGCTCAGAGGATGAGCAACACTTTCAGTCGGGGGTATGATGGGCCTCCAAATTAGACATAAATTAAGGCCCATATGACCATCCTTCAGCACATTAAACCTCTCTTTTTGCATTAGATGACATATTTTTAACTTTAATATGTTCATTAGGAAGGTTTATGGATAATTTCATATTTGTGCCTAATATTATTTATTTTTGTAGAATATTGTGAGAATATTGGGAAGATTATGAAGATTTGGAGGAGGATATAATTTAGGGACTTTCTCCCTACTACTGGAAGATCAATATTGGATAATAAATCAAAAATATATTAATTATTGCACAAATTACAGAGCTCCAATGATTGAGAAAATATAGGAATGTGTTCCCTGTCATTTAATGCAGATTCCTAGTGTTGGGAACCAGTTCCACTATTTGGGGGCTTTTGGAGGGGAAAGCTTCCTCCTTTCAAGGATAATGCTTCCTCATTATCTTTTATAAGTACGAATTCGAATTTTCCTCTAGGGGTTGGTTTTTCTTAGTCTTCTTGTGGAGAGCACTTGTATTTTTGCGACTCCACTTTCATTTCTTGCAGGGATATAATTGTAGTGATGGAAATAATGAAGTTTGGTGCCATGATTAGCTTCTAAATCTTGGTCTCTTTTAAGACTCTGAGTTTCCTTGGGCTTGGCCATCCCAGGAGCGTCAGAACCTTTTTGTATAATTTACTTTTCTTCTTTTCACTTCTTATTCACATGCATCTCTTGTTCTTGTTTCTTTTTTTGTTTCCGCATTTAGTATTGATGATTTCTTTTTGTAGGATTGGGTTAAATGGTTGAAGCTATTATATAGGATAAAAAGCATGATTTCATCATTTGAACAAATCTGGAAGGTCATAGTAATCATTGAGCTACTTGGATTAGTTTTCTTATTCACAAATCTAAATTTCTGGAAGTCCCTTGTGGCAAATAGTAGTAATTTTCTGCTATTTTTTATAACATGTTAATGAGTTTCAATTGAGTTTATTCCACTCGCATTAGATCATAAAAACATTCAGGTTAATAAAAAAAAAATACCCCATTGCATTTGCACTTGATTAGGTTAGGCATTTGATAGATTAACTAGCTCACTAGTTCTTGCATTTCTAGATTTTAGACTAGTAATTTTCTGTTATTTTTTAGCATGTGTTAACAGGGGTATTTTTGAGTGATTCCACTTGGAATGAAGACCTAAGACGTGTTATTCACTAAAAAAAAAATGTCCCATCCAATTTGGATTTGAATTACTTGGTCATTCAGTCTTCCTGTAGCAAATCTGTAACTTTCTGTAGCAGCACCTGTAACTTCCTGTAGCACTCTTCCAACATGTATATACTTGCCCATATTTGCTCAAAAAACTTGGTGTGTGTCCCTTAGGGTTGAATCATAACACCTAGGCTCTAAATAAATGGTTGAGGAGGAATAAACACCACGTAGGACTTGCCTTTTTACCTCTGCAAAACATCTCAACAATTTGGGTTAATGGACAGATTTATGAATTGGATAATACAATAATGATTTTCTTGATTGCCACATCCAATGAACTCTGTCAATGGGTCTAAACTCTCTGAAAAATAATGGTTGATATTTAGTTCATGATATTTACTTTATGCTATTAGAATAGGTTTTCCTTCCTTGTATTTTCTTTCCGACAATAGGTTAAGGTTTCCATTTCAAGCATTTTCGTTTCTGCAATTAGTTTAGGATTTGAATTCATTACATTCACTCCAGTACATCATGACAACGAAGGAAGGACACATTGTATGTTGCACATATAGTGTCGATACCTCTTAAGTTTGTACGAACCCCGGGTGGATAATTAAAGTTGGTAACCTTGGGAGTTGCAGCATTCTTGTTGCAATACCAAGGCTCATCACTGATAAACAGGACAAGTTGCTCATAGTTCTAGATCAACATCTGGATCTTTGCTTTGTATAGCTTTTTCTGCGACTTCATCATCTTTAATAAGTGAAGCGGGGCCCCCTGGTACCACATTTTCCGTTCTTTCTCAAGGGCGATGGAAGCATGTATGTCCCTGAGAGTTTGGACCAACCTTTTGCTCCACTGCTGAAATGCACGTAGATGAATAATTGCCTTATGCACGGTGACGAATCCGTCATAGAGATTCTGCATGGTAGTCTCAAGTGTTGATACTTCAACAAGTATCAGTTTCCTCATCTCTGCCATTACGGAACCTGCGCTCTGCTCTCTAGGTTGTTTTGCCTCTTTCTTGGCCGCTCTCAAGTTCTTTTCCATTTGTTCATTCTCGACTAACTTGAACTTGACATTTGAGCTTGTGGCTCTTACATAAGCCAAAATGGCATCGGCCATGGAAATTGGATTCTTTTTGACATCTAACACTATCACCCTTTCCTTCATGAATGTAGGTGACGCGTGATCATCCGGGTAATTCTTTCTCCGTGCATGTACAATCTTCGTCTGGAACTCGTCAAATGATAGATTGTACACAACCATCACTGGATCATCATCAAGGAGAACAATATCTCCTTGCTTGCTCGAGACTGGTTCTGAAACTGGAGGTGGAGGAGACTAAAAGGTGACCTTGGAATGAGGTCAGTGTCTTGGTCTTGTGGCTCCTGTCCTAACTCCATGTTTGTTACTTCAATCAGTTGCTCAATCTACTGAGAAAGCTCCTGATCCTGCGTCTGATCACCCTCTTCTTCAGCGGTCAGTTATTCTGACTCCTCAACCTGTATGGTCACAGTTTTCTTTGTCATCGTGCCTTGCCTTTTTTCTTCTTCGTGTTTCTACTTCTCTTCACTCTCTCTCCTTCTCAACTCCTGCTCTTCCTTAAACTTCTTCTTCATTTCCTGCAACTTCCTTTTGGCTTCCTCCAGCCTTTTCTTTTATCTCTTCCTTCGCTCTGTCCTCTTTATGTGTTGTTGCCTCTTTGCCTACACTGGCAAAGCTGCTTTCTTAGTGATAGGATCTACTTTCATCTTGTAGCTTTGCTCATCCTCTGGGTTCTTGACAATATTCCTCTTACCCTTGTCTTGTGTTGGTTTGCTGCTTATTGATGCTGCTGTTGCTGCTTCCTACATTGTTGCTACCTGCAAAGCAACTTTCCATGGAGTGGCTATACTGACCGATTCTTTGGGCTTGGAATCATTGTAACAGTATCTCCAAGGGTCCTCCTTGTGCCAATGAAATGTCTCATGGTTCCACGAATAGTACACCTTCGCACAATGGTTCTTGAAAATATCGTGGGGATCATATGGATTATAGTCTTTGGTGCCGAATTCGAACTTCACTATCTCCTTAGCTTCGACATCTGTCCATCCTTCAAGCTCTTAATCTCGTACAATCCAATCCGCAAAGGAAAAGTTAGCCATGATGCCTTCTTCCTCCTATGCAACTCTGTTGATAACCCTATGGAGATGTGATATGGGACCTCTTGCATGACCAACTTGTCCATGGCATACCTTGGTAGAACATGCAGAGGCTTCTCTCCGCCAAACATCCTAATGAAGGTGCCACCGATTGAGGCATACCAATCTACAATGTCAAGTATTGCCTCCATCGCCTCTTAGGACATGCAAGGTGGATCATGTTCAAAGATCAACTTGTACAACGAGATGATGAGTTGGAAAGCAACTTGCAATAAATGTTGACGACAGTCTCTTTCGGTGTCCATGTCCAACTCATGCGAGGAAACTGATGTTGGGCATAGATTGCAATTAGTAAATATGCAGACATGTATAATCTCGCTTGCTCGTCCTTGGGCGGATTCCGGTGGTTAGTCACATGGAATTTCAACTAAAGAGGCAACAAATCCAACTAGATGAATGGCCTTCCATCATTCACCAACTGGTCCAACACAACCACCCAATTTTCTGGAAAGGTCTCCGTGCTCTCTTGATCATATAATCGACATGTAAATATGATCAAGACCTGGTAGGCCTTCATGAGAGTGTGTCTTGTAAACATGATTGGGTGTCGTTTTGAACTTCAATGACTCTTTCACCCAATGCTTTACAATATCTCTGGTGTTCACAAAGTTGTGGGTGGCATAAAAAAGTGCATACATGTGGTTCACCAGTTGAGGTAAATGATACATTTGTTGATAGTTCTCCACCCTGAAGGTGGCAGGCTCTATCCCACTGCCACTTATCAGTGTCATAGTATCTGGATCTGTGTGTGAGACAATCGAGTGGATGAAGTCCACTAATGGAAAGGTGGGGTACCTGCATGCAACCTTATGTAAGCTTGACTGGTGAAAATTGATATAAACATGCATATCCTCTAGATATTCTTGAAATCCCCTACAAATATATCCTTGATTTCCTGCCATGTCAACTTCATGCCCTTCTTAATGAACAACCGAGTGTCTACATAAACTGGCAAGTTCACTAACACTTACTCAACTGCTTCCCCAGTGCTACTCTCGACAGTATCCTTTGATGCAGCTCTCTTGGAAGCCATGTTACCTGTAACTACTAGAGAGTTTCTCAACAATTGTTGTACCTGGAGACAAAGAGGACACTCATGGCATGCAAATGTTAGCTTGAAACCAAAAGCACTTTAAGAACAAACTAAGCAACAAACTGGGAAAATGCTGGGAGGGATTGTGCAATCTTGGCTTATAGAGGTGACTGGCTGCTAGCTAGAACTACGCATTGCGCAGTCCCAGCAGTTAGTGGGGAGGTCTTGTTGACTGGAATTATGTAACGCGCAGTTTAGTTAGGGCACAAGCCAGCAGAGACTACACATTGTGCAGTGTCAGTGGCCAAGGGTCATGACTGGCTCTTGGAACTGCGCATTAAGTAGTTGGAGCCAGGCCTGGGTAACCTCTGTGCAATTCTAGAAGACAAGGCCGAGGCCTTGAGCTCCAGAAATGCGTAGTCCATGCTTGGGAAAGCAAGATCCGATGTAAAAATTTCTCATTTCCCACCCCGGTTTTCAGTTTCAACTTATTTCTCCAAAATAGTTAAATGTCCTTTCCCATATCCATACATTCAACAACTGAAAATAAATTTTGCTAAAACCACAAATTCTGGAAATTTTACAGAATGCTGGAAAATGCAGAAATATAAAAATCAGCACATACAAACAACCATTCAACACATTTAAACACAATGATTTTTTGTCAAGGTGACCCTAGAAAAACCCCCTACAACTCTTGGGGAAAACTAGTTCGAGAGCTCTTTCTTATTTCTGGAAAATGCTTTTTACAGTGAGAAATATTCAGCAAAAAATCAGCAAGCAAATTTATACAACTTATCTCGTTTTCCGTGCCTTACAGCCAACTGAAAAAACTTGCAAACAGCAAAACTGAACAGCAATAAATGTTGTACGGCCTCCTCGATTTTTGTGAAAACTTGTTGTACGGACTCCTTGGAATTTGAGCCAAAACTGTTGTACAGCCTTTCTAGAAAATCGTGCCCAAAACCTGCCTTTCACTGTGTGCTAACTCAGCTGTACGGACTTGCTGGAATGCTGCCTTGGAATGTGTGCCAAGCTGCTGCCTCCTTCTCCTCATTGTCCAGAAATCTCCCTTGCTCTCTTGCTCTCCTTCTCTCAATCTGCTCATGAAAGAATGAATGACCTTTTCCTCATTTCCCTCCTTTAATCTAACCTTAAGTGACTTTTGGGGAATCCCTAAATCCAATGGCTGAAATAGATTGAGATCTAGGGCTGAGATTAAATGCTCATTTAAATCTCACTTTCTATTTTTTAATTCACCCCAGTTTAATAAAGACCCGCTTAGTCATTTATTTCCAAAGTCACTTTTCCTTTCTAATTTTACATTGACTTTATTAAAGTCACTTTAAAATTAGACTTTAGTAACTTTATCACTTAAATTCACTTTTAAATTAGATTTGACTTTATAAAAATTATGAAGTCACTTTAGGAGAAAAATTAAATACTTTTGGACACTTTTCCCTAGGCCAAAGATCAAAGCCTTAGGGAACCACCTGTCCTCTGGTACCAAATTTCAACACTCCCTCTTACCGAGGAAGGTGTTCCTCACCACACCCATCTTGGGTCTGAAGTAGTCATGCTTGCCCCGTGGTAAGGCTTTGGTAAGAATATCTGCAACCTCCTCATCAGTGGAAATATACTCAAGCTTCACAGTGCCCTTCTGAACACAGTGTCTGATGAAATGATATTTGATCCCGATATGCTTTGACCTGTCATGAAATACTGGATTCTCCGTGAGTTTAATGCAACTCTGATTATCACAGTAACTCACTGAAGGTCTCAACAACTGACCAAATACGCCAAACAACATCTTGCGAAGCCAGATGGCCTCACAACTAGCTAGACTAGCTGCCATATACTCTGCTTCCGCTGAACTCAATGCTACTGACTGCTGCTTCCGGCTGAACCATGACACTACTGCCGAACCCAACCCAAAACAACACCCTGAAGTGATCTTCCTATCAGAAGCACAACCTGCCCAATCAGAATCAGTATAACCTGCCAATCTCATTCCATCCCCCTGCCTGTAGTCCAGACCATAATCCACTGTCCCCTGCAAGTACCACAAAATGTGTTTTGCAACCACCCAGTGAACCTTCCTAGGCTCACACATAAACTGACTCATTGTGTTGACTGCAAAACAAATATCTGGTCTAGTGTTGACCAAATACATCAAGGAACCAATCAGCTGCCTGTACAATGTGGGATCCACCAACTCGGCATCCGAAGCATGAAGCTTCTTCCAGTTGGTGATCATCGGTGTCGACATGGGTTTACAATCCTCCATTTGGAATCTGCCAAGGATGTCCACAATATACTTCCCTTGCCCCAGGAATAAATGCCCCTCCTCCTGCCACACCTCCAAACCCAAAAATTAATGCATCAAGCCGATGTCCTTCATCTCAAACTCTGCCGCAAGATCTCTCTTGCAGTGCTCTATGAGTCTCTCTACACCTGTAATGACCAAGTCATCCACATACAACACCAGAATGAGAGGCTCTTCACCTATCACAATATAGTAAAGGTTCGAATCTGCCTCACTCTTTGTGAAACCCATCCCCTGCAAGTACGTATCTATCCTGGAGTACCAAGCTCTGGGAGCTTACTTCAGGCCATAAAGGGCCTTCTTCAGTCTGCACACATGGGACTACTTCCCATGCACCTCAAAGCCCTGTGGCTGCTCAATGCACACCTCCTCCTGTATGAAGCCATTGAGAAATGCAGTCTTCACATCCATCTGGTGGATCTTCCAACCCATCTCTGCTGCTATCGGTATAATGGAGCGGATCGAAGTATATCGAGCCACGGGAGCGAAGGTCTCCTCATAATCAACTCCCTCTACCTAGGAGAACCCTCTAGCCACAAACCTCGCTTTGAATTTCTCAATGCTGCCATCTACAACATGCTTTACCTTGTAAAGCCATCTGGAAGTAACCACGGATTTTCCCTCGGGCCTCGGCACCACCTCCCAAACATCATTCTTCATGATAGAAGAATACTCCCCCTGCATGGCCTCTCTCCAGACCTGCTGGCTAGCTGCCTCCTCGTAGCTAGAAGGCTCAGAGTTAAGGATGTTGGTAGCCATTGCCATATAGCTACAAAACCTCTCAGGTGGTCTACTCTCTCTGACCGGCCTCTTAGGCTCAGCAATAGATGTGGCATCTCTCAAGGTGTCCTGAAGCCACTTGGGCTTCCTTTTCTCTGAGCGTACTTCTCCCATTGGAGAATGAAACTCCTCCTCATCATCATCATCAGGAGCCTGAACTCCTGACTGTCTGTTTGATGTCCTCCTGCCTGCACCTGAACCTGTAGAAGCTGAGGTACCGTGTGAACTATCCATCAGTGGACTCCCTAGTGAACTACTCTGTGAATTGCTCTGCATGCTGCCCGGAGCACCACCCCTCTGGCTCGACGAGCCACTGCTCACTGACGAACCTGACATCCTCATAGATGTACCTCCGGATCCTCCTGATCCCTGCCCATTGGATCCTTGCGACTGACTAAACTGCTGCTGAGGGTCTGGCTGATCCAGATACTCTAACTCCCGTGATCTCCTAAAGGCCCCGTCCTCCTCGAACTTCACATTCCGCATGACAACTTTCCTCTGTGCAGGAATGTAAATTCGAAAGGCCTTTGAGGTCTTACTGTAGCCCACAAAGATACCCTTCTCTACGGTGGGCTCTAGTTTGGTCCTCTTCTCCTTGGGTATGTAAAAGTAAGTAATGCACCCAAAGATACAAAGATGACCAATATCAGGCTTCTTCCCAGAAAAAGCCTCCTCCGGAGTCATGTGCCCTAAGGCACGATGCAGACTCCTGTTCTGCAAATAAACAGTTGTGTTGCAGGCCTCTGCCCACAAGAACAATGGCAACCCTGATCATGTAACATGGCTTTGGCAGCCCTTCCGATGGATCTGTTCTTCCTCTCTGCAACCCCGTTCTGCTGGGGGTTTTAAGGAACAGTGAACTCCCTCCTAATGCCTACCTCCGCACAATAGTCAACAAACTCTCCAAGTGTGTACTCTCCCCCATTGTCCAACCTCAGGGACTTGATCTTCCGACCCGTCTGTGTCTCCACAAGAGCTCTGAACTCCTGAAACCGCTTGAAGACCTCACTCTTGGTCTTCAAGAAATAAATCCAGGTCCTCCTAGAGCGATCATCAATGAATAAAACATAGTACTCATATCCACTCAAGGAAACATGAGACATCCGACCACTCACATCGGAATGAATCAAGTCAAGAATCCCATTCGCTCTGCTGTCACTGCTGGGCAAAGGGGATTTGGCAAACTTGCCCATCACACATCCTCTGCAAGTATCAAAGTGATCAGTACTGAAATCTGGCACACCTGTAGTGATCTCCCGCAAGGTCCTCAAGGCTCCATGATACATATGTCTCATCCTGCGGTGCCAAATCTCACACAGCTCAGAACTGCTAGCTCTGCTGTCGGTACTACTGCTCAATGCCAGAAAGGGCTGGAATGCACACTTGTACATCTTTGCATGGCGTACACCTATCAATCTAGCTGAATCAGCTGGAGTACCCCTGGGATACATCAACACCTGTCCTCCCCTAAACAGTACCTCATATCCTCTGTCCTCCAAAGCTGAGACGGATATGAGGTTCTTCCTCATCCCTGGCACATAAAGAACATCTGACACCTTCAAGGGAGGTTTGGACTCCCTCTGAGATGTCAGTGTCCCCACACCGACTGCTCTAACAACTATATCATCACCGAGTACTACCTCTATATTAGTGCCACTCTCTGAAAGCTCTGAGAAGTACTCACAGACTCCTGTCATGTGATGTGAAGCCCCACTGTCCACATACTAGATACCCGAAGATGCTCCGCTAATCAAGGGAAAAGCATGCTTGCTCTGAACCTATGTGGCAGGTGATCCTGCACTAGAGGACTTACACGTAGTGAATGCAAACTCTCGGTCAAAACGATCTGCAAAGTCCTCAACCTTCGCTGAAGCTGCCATGCTCTGGTTCTTCCCCTTCTTCTTCTTCTTCTCCGAACACACAACTGCATAGTGTTCCATCTTTTGACAATTCCAACACTTCACCTTGGAATAGTCCTTCTGTGTGTTACCCTGTTTACCTTTACCTTTGCCTTTACCCCCACCATTGTTTGTGGAAGCCTGCTTCTTCCCTTTGCGTTTCTTGCCTCCTGCCAACAGTGCTACATCCTCATCCTGCTCAACTGGCTTGGCTGCCCCAAGCTGACCTTTCCTTATCTCTGTCTGAATGCAATCATCCCAAAATCTCTCCCATGTGGGAAGGGTCTCACGTGCACAAACCCCATCAGCAAAGTTCATCCATGAACGGGGGAGGCCATTCACTGCAATCCGCACTAACTCAGTGGGTGGAATGACCTCTCCAACTGCTGCCAACTCATCTCTCACATTAGTAATCTTTGTGAGATATCCAGCTGCACTATCATTGCCCATCTTAATGGTCTTCAGCTTCTCCTTCAGGACCATTTTCCTGTTCTCATTGGTACTCTGGTAGAGATTGGACAATGCTGTCCACATCTCATGGGCATTTCTTTTTCCTCTCACATGAGGAATGCAATGGTCTTTGACTCCGTCTAGAATCAGTCTCTTATCCTTGTTGTTCTTTGTATTATAAGCAGCCAACTGAGTAGCATCAGTAGGCACAACAACAGGGTTCTGTGTGGTATGCACCATGATGTCCCATACTTCTACCTCCTCAAAGATGCTCCACATTCTCTCATTCCAAACATTGTAATTGGAATGCCCATCCAACCTATCCTCCACCCTCAATTCCAATGACATCCTGTTGTCCTAAAACTGAAAAATAGCACTGCTGTAGTAAAGATAAAACTACTGTTTGTGAAAAATCAGCTTGCTAAAATTTTCTGAGTGGAAAATCAGCAGGCTGTAATTTTCCTCCTTGCTGTCCCAAACTGCACTTCAGCACTCAAGCTCTGGTACCATGTAAAAAAAATTCATTTCCCACCCCGGTTTTCAGTTTCAACTTATTTCTCCAAAATAATTAAATGCCCTTTCCCATATCCATACATTCAACAACTGAAAATAAATTTTGTTGAAAACACAAATTCTGGAAATTTTACAGAATGCTGGAAAATGCAGAAATATAAAAATCAGCACATACAAACAACCATTCAACACATTTAAACACAGTGATTTTTGGTCAAAGTGACCCTGGAAAAACCCCCTACAACTCTTGAGGAAAACCAGTTCGAGAGCTTTCTTATTTTTGGAAAATGCTTTTTACAGTGAGAAATATTCAGCAAAAAATCAGCAAGCAAATTTATACAACTTATCTCGTTTTCCGTGCCTCACAGCGAACTTGTTGACACCTAATCCGAAACGGATGAGGTGAAGCTGGACAGTCATCTAGAAGATGAACTGATCCGTTGTGTATATGTATAAATAAATAATTGTCTAATGAATAAATCAATCAGTTCTATCTTGCGCTCAGTAATATCTGGAGTTACCCTGGCCTGACATGGTATCAGAGCACAGGTCCCAGAAATAACTCCTGCCTCTGCCAGGTTTCTGCTGCCTCATGAAACCTCTGTCCTGAGCGCCTCTGGAGACTGCGCCCTCTGACCATGAGTAATTGATGTGCGTTTTTTTACCTGAGCGTTGATGCGTTTTTGAGCCTGATGCGTTCATGTATTCCCTGGAACGCTGCGTTGAAGCTCTGCTGTCGAACCATTACTGAGTTTTTTAATGGTAACTGCAATGGTGGCTGCGTTGAAAACTGAGGTATCGTTTTTGTAATGGTGACATGGTATTGTATTGAAGCTGCGTTGTATTGTATTGAAGCCTGACATGGTATGACATTGCGTTGTATTGAAGATTGTTTTCTTGTGGTGACTGCGTTTTCTTGTGTCTGCGTTTTTTGGTTCAAGAGGACTGTATAAAAGAGCTGTGGAGCTCTCTTACCAAACGGTGCTCGTGGACAGTAACGGTTGGGGCCGTCACTTCTGAAACTCAACTTCAAACGGGTGCTCGAGACAGTTGGGGCCGTCATCTCATTTGGTGCTGGTGCCTCCACGCCGGAAGGATGGTTCTGTAGACCCATGTACTGGAGGCGCAATACCAACCCAACGTTGCCTACGCGCGAGCAACATGCAGTCAGCAACTCTCTGCCTCTGAGTGCAGCGCCCGGGTTTTGCAGTTTGCATTCCGATTGGGTAACTCCATCTGGGCCTTTGCAACAATGCCAGTGGTGGTGATCTCTATTTCGGCACTTACTAGTGTTCCATTTAGTATCAACTATTCTACAACATGGGGTGATATGAAATGCATCTCTGTTATTCAAAGATTCTCTAATCTCTGTAGCGATATTACTTGCTTGTTTGATAATGTGCTGATATCTTTCTAGTTTGCATTCCGATTGCAGTCAAGTCGGCGGAGCTCGAGCAACGTCCACACTATCGCCTTCAAAATGGCGTTACCACTTGCCATTGCTTTATAAATCATTAGATTGTAATTCGATTTATAAATAAAGTTGCATGTTTCTATCTCCTTGTGTCCCTTCCGGTCTCCTTCTAATTTGATTCGGCAAGAAAGCGCGACCACTGTGGCAGTGACTTAATTTGATTCGGCAACATAACGAGACCACATGCTTACCCAGATAACAGAGTGTTTTTTAACATAATGGATATGGTAATGGTGGCACTTGTGACAGCGGGGGCATTGGCAGCAGGAATAGTGTATCTGGTGGAAAAGGCCGGAAATACCGATGCCAGCTGGTTGGCCTTCTGGTAACAGTTCGATTCCTTCACCTGTTTTGCTGTCCTTGCCCTCATCCTTCACGTTCTACTCTCCGACATTATTCTTTACAAACAAGCACTAAACCTTTCAAGTTTAAGCCTTTTATAAATAAGACTGGTATTATTAGAACAGCAAGAACGGTTTCCGATTATGGTTTGAAGTGTTTGAAGTCAAAGTGATATTATTGCAGCAGTAAATGAAGTTCGATTTTTTTTCATAAGTCAGCATTATGATATTTAGGGACAATTGATTTCATATACGCTGGGCGGTGGCATCAGAACACTAACGTTGAATATGTATATGTGCACTAACGCTGAATATGTATATGTGCACTAACGCTGTAGTTACATTGACCAGGGTTTGAGTTATGGACGCCATTTAAATAAGTTTTGAATGTTTTTTTGGACACTGTTTGAATATTTTGTGGAGGATATTTTGGAGACATTTGAAGAAAACTTAGTGCATAAAGAATCTGTTGCCCTTTTGAGCATAGTTTTACTATACATCAGTAGAAGTCCTTTTTTTATCAGCAAAATTATTTTTCTATCAGCAAAAATAATTTTTGTTACAGTATGCATTCAAAAGAAAGAGAAAGATATTTCAGAGGCAGGGGGGGCATACATTCTCAAGCAGAAAAGGCAGACTTACATTGCATTCGCTGCAAACAAAATGGATCTCATGATGCTTCTACATGCAAGCTACCATGGGAAAAGATTGAGCAGAGAAGAAATCAGCAGAAAGGTAAAACTGATGACACAGACAAAGGTAAAGCACCTGAATCCGCTCACTATATTGAGGCACAATGTAACATTGGAGTAAATGAAGATCTATTTAATGCTTCACTTACTTCTTCGAAAAATGACTGGCTGCTT
Source organism: Pinus tabuliformis (assembly GCA_031772625.1). NCBI lineage: Eukaryota > Viridiplantae > Streptophyta > Pinopsida > Pinales > Pinaceae > Pinus > Pinus tabuliformis. The sequence goes on from CM062806.1 coordinate 533,732,838, forward strand.
GATTCAGGAGCAACCTGTCATATGACTCATAGGAAAGATTTTTTGAAGATTTCACTGATAATGTTGATGGAGCAGTATACTTTGCAGATCAGTCAAAAATCAAGGCATCAGGGCTTGGCACAGTCAGGCTTAAACTTCCTGGTCTTCCAGACTTTCTTCTGGATCATGTTCTATATCTCCCACAGCTCAAGAGAAACTTGTTGTCCCTGGTCCACATCCGCCAGCAAGGTCACTCCATTCATATGTTTGATGGAAAGCTTGAGGTAAGAAAGGAATCTGACCATTCACTTGTCATGAGGGGTATATAAGAAGAAAGACTTCTTAAACTGCAAGGAACCTCTGCTCATGCACAACATTTTTCATATATTTCTCATCATGATGAAGGTACACTTCCATCAAGTTTATTATGGCATGCTAGATTTGGACATTTAAACTATGATAGTCTCCACTTGTTGAAGAAAAATGGTGTTGCTGGTTTGCCTACAATTCCTAGAAAACATAAACAATGTGATGCTTGCATTCTAGGAAAGCATAGCAAACAGTATTTTCATGATTCACATTCAAGAGCACATAGGAAGCTTGAACTTATTCATTCAGATTTATGTGGTCCAATGCCTGTTCCTTCTGCAAATGGAAATAAGTATATCATGACATTTATTGATGATTACACCAGAATGTGTTGAGTTTATTTATTGAAGAACAAATCTGATGCTTTTCAAACATTCAAGAATTTTCATAAATGAATTGAAAATGATACACAATCTCATATTAGGTCTATTCGCACTGATAATGGAAAAGAATATACATCAAATGAATTTGAACACTATCTTCGCCAACATGGGATTAAACATCAAACAATTGTGCCTTATAATCCTCAACAGAATGGTGTAGCTGAAAGAATGAACAGAACAATTTTGAATATGGTACGATCCATGCTTTTCTTCAAAAATGTAAAGACAATGTTTTGGGCTGATGCTGTTCTATGTGCTGCATATATAAAGAATAGATGTCCATCTAGTGCTATAAGAAACAAGACTCCTTATGAATTGTGGTATGGACATGTTCCTTCGGTAAAACATCTCAGGATATTTGGTTCCACCTGTTATGCTTTAATACCAAAGGTACATAGAAACAAACTTGGTGCTAGAAGTCATAAGTGTATCTTCCTGGGGTATTCAAACACATCTAAAGCATACCGCCTCTATGATGAAGTAAATAAAAAGTTTGTTTTATCTAGAGATGTCATTTTTCTTGAATCATCCAAATCTGACAGTTTTGTTGAGCGGCAACTTGATCGCTTGGATAGATTCACAAAACCGAAATCATTCCAAGAGTTTGATAATCAGATTCCACATCTTGAAGGGGGGATTCCTATACTAGATCAACATGTGGAATCTTCTTCTGAAGAATAATCTCCCCTGCATGACACTCCAACAACGGATGATGTTTTAAGTGATGTAATTGATAGAATTGGGAGACTCAATCTTGATTCAGACCCAACTCAATCAACAGAACAGCCTGGACCATCTCAGAAAGGTCCCCCAAAGTGGCTGACAAAGACACTTGAAAGTGTTCATCCTGATGAAATTGGAAAAACAGGAACCAGAAATTCAAACCGACAAGATGGAGGTGATGTAGATAACTCTAATTCACCTGTTGATATGGATGTTACTTATGATTGTGAATTGAACTTGTCTACAGATTTGAACCAAATTCCTTCAAAGAAGCTGCTTCTCATGATAAATGGAAAGAAGCGATGCAGAAGGAGTATGATGCCCTCATAAAGAATGGCACTTGGAAGCTGGTTGATCCTCCATTTGGAACCAAACCAATTGGCTGCAAGTGGGTCTACAAGAACAAGTACAAAGCTGATGGCTCACTTGACAAGCACAAAGCTAGGCTTGTGGAAAAAGGTTTTGCACAGAAGGAAGGGGTAGATTATGAGGAAACTTTTGCTCCCACAGCAAAATGGGCCACTATCCGGACACTCTTTGCACTAGCTGCTCAGAACGGTTGGAAAGTCCATCAAATGGATGTAAAAACTGCATTCTTGAATGGAGATCTAAAGGAGAATGTTTTTATGTCCCAGCCTGAAGGATTTGCTGTGAAAGGACATGAACACAAAGTATGCAAACTTGTGAAGTCCTTGTATGGCCTCAAACAAGCACCACGAGCCTGGTATGAAAAACTAACTGAGCATCTTCTGAAACTCAACTTCAATCATTTTGATCTTGATGATGCAACTTTATTTGTCAAGAAAGTTGGCAAAACAGTTGTATATCTTGTGGTATATGTAGATGATCTTTTAATGACAGGGAACAATGAAAGCTATATTGCATCCATAAAAAAAGAATTAGGAAAAAATTTTGAAATGACTGATTTGGGCTATGTTCATTACTATCTTGGCATTGAAGTAACCCAACATCCAAAGTCCATATTTCTTTCTCAAAAGAAATACATTGGAGATTTGTTATACAGATTTGGCATGACAGAGTGCAATCCCCTTTCTACTCCAATGGAACAAAACCTGAAGCTCACATCTACTGAAGGAAAGGAATTTGAGGATGCAACAAAGTATAGACAGCTTGTAGGAAGTCTCATCTACTTCACTACTACCAGACCAGACATTTCATTTGCTGTTGGAATCCTCTCCAGGTTTATGCAAAGGCCTTGTGAGGGACATTGGTCTGCTGCAAAAAGAGTTCTAAGGTACTTGAAGGGAACTCAAGACCTTGGAATCAAGTATACACAGGTGGACGACTTCAACTTAATTGGATACTCTGATTCAGACTTCGATGGAGACAAAGAAACTGGGGTATCTACTTCAGGATATGCTATGAGTCTTGGATCGGGAGCTGTCTCCTGGAGATCACGCAAACAATCAGTACCAGCAGATTCCACAACAGAAGCAGAATATGTGGCAGCAGCTGAAGCAACGAAAGAAATTGTGTGGCTCAGGAAAATTCTTGAAGATTTGCAGGTAAAACAAATACAATCAACTCCACTCATGATTGATAACACCTCTGCAATAAAATTGGCCAAGAACCCAAAGTTCCATGATCGTACTAAGCACATCAATACTAAATATCATCTGATCCGACATCATGTTGAGGCCAAAACAATCCATCTCCGTCATTGTTCCACAAACGAGCAAATTGCAGACATCTTCACCAAAGCGCTTGGAAGAGAAAAGCTTGAAAGATTCAGAATGATGCTTGGACTCACCAACATCCCTTCAGATTAAGGGGGGAATGTTGACACCTAATCCGAAACAGATGAGGTGAAGCTGGACAGTCATCTAGAAGATGAACTGATCCGTTGTGTATATGTATAAATAAATAATTGTCTAATGAATAAATCAATTAGATCTGTCTTGCGCTCAGTAATATCTGGAGTTACCCTGGCCTGACAGAACTGAAAAAACTTGCAAACGGCAAAACTCAACAGCAATAAACGATGTACGGCCTCGATTTTTGTGCAAACTTGCTGTATGGCCTCCTTGGAATCTGAGCCAAAACTGTTGTACGACCGTTCTAGAAAATTGTGCCCAAAACCTGCCTTTCATTGTGTGCTAACTCAGTGGTACGAACTTGCTGGAATGCTGCCTTGGAATGTGTGCCAAGCTGCTACCTCCTTCTCCTCACTGTCCAAAAATCTCCCTTGCTCTCTTGCTCTCCTTCTCTCAATTTGCTCATGAAAGAATGAATGACCTTTTCCTCCTTTCCCTCCTTTAATCTAACCTTAAGTGACTTTTGGGGAATCCCTAAATCCAATGGCTAAAATAGATTGAGATCTAGTGTTGAGATTAAATGCTCATTTAAATCTCACTTTCTACTCTTTAATTCACCCCACTTTAATAAAGACCCACTTAGTCATTTATTTCCAAAGTCACTTTTCCTTTCTAATTTTACATTGACTTTATTAAAGTCACTTTAAAATTAGGTTTTAGTAACTTTATCACTTAAAGTCACTTTTAAATTAGATTTGACTTTATAAAAATTATAAAGTCACTTTAGGAGAAAAATTAAATTCTTTTTGACACTTTTCCCTATGCCAAAGATCAAAGCCTTAGGGAACCACCTGTCCTCCAGTACCAAATTTCAACATCCGAGATAAGGGGAGTGAGAAATTGAACATATCTGAAGGATGTTGCAATGTTGGGTGCATATCTAAGTGAATGATGATGCATGGGAGTGAACAAGTGAAATAATCAATCAAACTGAAGGAAAACGAAGCATGTGGAGAGAGTCACCGCAATGACAACCGTTAGTGCAAAAAATTGGTGATGCATGGAACACTTGGGAAAGGCAATGCAAAACTTAAAACTACATTTCTACAAGCTAAAACAAGCGGTCGTTCAACAAAACAAGTGAAACAACACTCTCACAAGCTAAACAAACAAAAGTGACAGAAAAAGCAGCAAAAGACTAGAAAATCAAGATTTACCCAGAAAAGAAACGACAATAGCACCGAAGGTTCCTTGATCTCCTCGGGAATGCTAGAGCTCCAAGATTGAATGTGCATATGAGCTCTTGCAGCGTCCATTAAATAGATTTAGTTGATTTAGGGTTTATGACGTGAAGGCCAAAAATCAAGGGAAAAGTGAGACTTGGCAGTAATTTCCAAAATAACTCAAGTGTCTCCTTTTAGCTGCTAAAAATAGATCCTTATTTTCTAGGGATGTTTTTTTTCTTTTTCTTTTTTCCTTTTTCAGGAAAAGATGTCATGCATTGCCCAAAGAGATTGCACAGTTCTGGGAAGCACTGGGCAACTCATTGGCTCATGTACTAAGCACCTTCTGAGCAATAAGATTCTACGCAATTTCTAGGCTAAGTGGCATTGGGTTGCCTCTCATGCTTTGCGCAATTTCCTAGTTGAAGATTGGCTGTCACCTGACTCTATGCAATTATGGAGCCGAAGGCACACTGCTAGCTTGGACTGCACAATTCCTGAGAGCAAGACTGATTGCCCTCAAGGATTGCGCAGTTCACTAAGGCAAGCCTGGAACTGGGTGAAAACCAAGTCAAGACATCGGCTTGTGGGTTAGATAGTAAAGCAAGTAAGAAAACACAAGCCAAAATGAAAAATATGAAGCTCAATCAAAGGACAAGTACCTCAGTCAGTGCGAGATGAGCTTCTATGAATTAGGAGGGATTGTCCAAAACGAAGCATAGGTAAAATTTTCGAGGGTGGTTGTAGCCACTACAACAGGTTGATGCCATGGTTAAGGACTATGACTCCATTATCAGGAACAATGTTTTGGAAGTGGTCACAAGACCAACAGACAAGTCAGTTGTGAGTTCCATATGGCTTTACAAGGTAAAGAAATCAGCAGGAGTGTGGAGAAACACAAGGCCAGATTTGTGGCCAAAGGGTTCTCTCAGGTGGAGGGAATTGATTACGATGAGTCTTTTTCTCCTGTAGCAAGGTACTTATCATTCAGATCCATTCTATCACTGTCAACACAGATGGGATGGAAGATACACTAAATGGATGTAAAGACAAAATTCCTAAATGACATGATTGAGGAAGAGGTGTATATTAAGCATCCTGAAGGATTTGAGACCTTCAACAGAGAGTCACATGTGTGCAGACTCAAGCGAGTGTTGCATGGACTGAAACAAGCACCCCGTGCTTGGTACACCAGGATTGATAGCTATTTCACTGGGTTGGGCTTCACTAAAAGTGAAACAGCTGCGAACCTTTACCATATTGTGGTTGAAGGTAAATTGTTGATTATTGTTTTATATGTCGACGATTTGATTCTGACAAGTATGAGAAGCTGATCAAGTCTTGCAAGAGAGTTCGAAATGAAGGACTTAGGGTTCATGCGTTACTTTCTGGGTATGGAAGTATGGCAAGGAGATGAGGAACTGTTTGTCTCTCAGGGAAAATATGCCAACGAGATACTTAAAAAGTTCCACATGGAGAGCAATAAACTCATGGAGAGTCATCTAGCTAGAAACTGGAGGGAGGGTGCTACTTCTGGTGAAGTAGTGAAGGCTACTATTTATAGACAAGTTGTGAGTTCAGTCATGTATTTGGTAAACACATGACCAAGCATGTGTTATGTTGTTAACCAACTTAGTCAAGTTATGGTTAAGCCAACCAAATTGTATTGGAAGGCATCCAAACATGTGTTATGATACCTCAAAGGCACCACTCAGTTTGGTCTTTGGTACAGACGGATAGAGGGACTAAAGCTTCAAGGCTTCACAAATGCAGATTAGGCGGGGAGTGCATCCGATAGGAAGAGCACATCAAGGGGAATCTTCAGTATTGGGTCAGCAACAGTTTCTTGGTACAGTAGGAAGTAGAGATCGGTTGCACTCAATTCAGCAAAAGCAGAGTGCATGGCTGTTAGTCAAGCAACTTGTGAGGCTATCTGGATGAGGAAGATTCTTGTTGGTTTATTTGGTCAACTGATGGATCCAATAGTGATTTTTTGTGACAATCAAAGTTGTATCAAACTCTCCAAGAATCTAGTTTTTCATGATCGGCATCACCATCTTTGAGATTGTGTGCAAAGAAGAATCATATTGCTGGAGTACATTCCCATAGAGGAGCAGGATGTAGATATTTTGACAAAGGCCTTGTCAAGATGAAAATTCGACTTTCATAGAGGCAGGATCGAGGTAGCAGATAATCCTTTTCTTATTGAGAAGGAGTGTTAAAAATAACAACAAGAAATCCTAATTTTATTTGTCCTTGAATTAAATTAGGAATTAAATTGAAATTCTATTCTCATAACAACTTGTAACAATTAACTAAGTTAAGTTGACTTAATTGGCTCAGTAAATTCGAGTTAGAAGTCTATCTAGAGTCATGTAGAGTGATTCTTAAATTTTAGGGGTCTAGGTTGAGTTCTTTTGAGTTGTGATTAATTAATTCAGTCTAACTAAGTTAAAGCCAGTTAAACTCGTTCCAACTGTTGAAGGAACTAGTAGTGAGGAACAAATTTAGTGCAGCTTCAGTGCTCAAGCAGTGAACTGATAATTCACTCATAAATAACTCATGCATGTCAGTGCGCAGAAAGACCCAGTTGAGATTAGAGTTCAGGGACAATGTACTATCAGTTGTATAATTTTTCGAGTTGTACAGATGGTGCGTGTAATTAGTAGAAGCCCTATGATGGATTGTGCAATCGTGGTGAGGGATTTTCTCAATCAATTATGGGCTAATTCCCTCAGGAATTGTGCAAGGAAGTAGGGGCTTGGTAGGTAGTATATTTGGCTAAGTGTTGGCTTGCGCTGGTTTGTGAAGCAGTGAGATATATTGTACTTGTGCAAAGATTATTCGAGTTGAACAAGCATTGTATTTTCTTCTCAGATCTTCCGGTTAATGCAATATAGATAGTCGAGGTTTTGAGCAGTTGCTTTCCCCAAAAAAATATTGTGTTATGTGCAATTGAAATTCTTCCTTTTCTGCTTAGTGTTTTTCATCGACCAATTTTGGTTTCCATTGATGAGTAGAGTAGATTCATGTCTTTTGTTTTAGCATATCACATAAATAAATGAATCTACAGCAGGTTCCAAATGTATGGGAAAAGAATTCCAACCACAACCTACTTTTTCATCTTTGTTCCACTTGTATAGTTTCTATTTCATGTCCCCCCAAAAGGAAGAGAGGAAAAGATGAGAGCCCAAATAAAATTATTCAAATGCACTTGTTCATCCAAATCAATTTGGTTGGTGGAGTGTTGTTTGAATATATAGTGATATAAAATGTTCAAGTAATTTGTTGAGCCTTCAAATACTCTTGCCTTCTTAGCATCTTTGTCAAATTACTTCCAACATCAATATGCTCTTTTCCATTTTTTATGTCATTTTTTTAAGACTATTCCTTGATGGCATTGTGTGATTTGCATTTTCAGCTTACCTATTCCCACATATGCACTTTCTCATTTGGATTTGAGTTTCCTTATGCTTTATTTGTTAGTTTTGAAGAGGTTTGTGTGAAGGTGCATTTTTAGAGGCTATGGTTTGAAAGAAAGGTTGTCTATTTTCTTTGTTAATTATGAAGGTGTTTTGTAGGCTAACATGTTATAGATTGAATCTTTATTAAGATATTGTCGATGCATCAACATAGCCAATATGTTGTCAGTGTTGGTCACTATTTTAATCCCTACCTAACTAAACATTAAGCTTGGGGTTATTATAATGTTTGTTTGGCTGAATTCTTTCTTACAACATTATTCAAAGGTGAATGTTAAGGGAATATGTTGGGATGTAACCGTTTGTCATATGCAATCTTTGGCAAGGCCTTTAGTGATTAACATGTAGTCCCAAATAATTGCATATTTCCACTATTGAAATTAATCCTTGCTTGCGGGGGTAAGGGGTGTGGTAGTATAATGGTGGTTAAGTTTGACATATGGCCACTTAATGGTGATTATGTTAATAGCCATGCCTATATCAAAAAGAGAGTGAGATTTTAAAGTTCTAAAGCTCTTTTATTACAAATATTAGGTATATGTTCAAGATTTAATAAAAAATAATGTTATTCTCAACATTTAATGAAATATTATCATTAAATTTATTAAGTTATTTATATTTTATAAATGCAATTTCTAATTATTTGTGTTATTAAAAATATTTTTAGCCAACTCAGTGACTTCCAACTCTACCATTGAAATTACAAGCTTTTTCAATAAACTTTAATTTAATTTAGGTACCGAAGGAAAAAATAATTTTATACTTTCTAACCATGTTCAAATCTAACCTGTAACATATTTACTTCTCATATACTAACTACCTTCATAAAAAAACATTTTTTAATAAATAGAACTAAGTGCAATTATTAAATGATTTGGACAAATTATACCATCTTAACCATGTATCACATTTTTCTTAGTTAAAAATTCTTATCATTTACCCTATATATAGATCTATATAAATTTGGTTTATTTAAATAAACATTAAGTTAACAGTATACCAACATGCTAGTTTTATAATACTATTAATATTTTTCCTTACCTTCCACGTGTTCTCAATCAAACATGCTAGGTAACCTAAGTACTTGGCAGAGAGTATGAGCTACGAGGCTAATAACTTTGAAGGAAAACTTGGAGGGGGCCAACAAAAAATTGCAGCCACCAAGGGAAGCCACATTAGAAGGATTATCCATGAACTAAAAACTCTTTTCTAGCAAGAAGAAAAAATTCATAACTTTGTGGAAGATCAATTACCTAGTTACAAACAATTTTTTCACCAAGTTTGACCCCTTATGCACAAGTAAAATTACAGGAATAAGAGTGAAGAAACCAGAGTACTTAAAAATTGGAGGGGGCCAACAAAAACTTGCAGCCACCAAGGGAAGCCACATTAGAAGGATTATCCATGAACTAAAAACTCTTTTCTAGCCAGAAGGAAAAATTCATAACTTTGTGGAAGGTCAATTACCTAGTTACAAACATTTTTTTCACCAAGTTCGAACCATTATGCACAAGTAAAATTACAGGGATAAGAGTCAAGCGAACCCTGAAGAAACCAGAGTATATATATATATAAGTCAATAGATCATTTGCCATGCTCGGAGCATTTAGAGGGCAGATAATCTCCAAAGAAAACAAAAAAAAGCTTCTTGAATACTTTTGGAAAACCCTGAAACTGCCTAAGTGACTAGGCTTAAACCCAAACCTCAAACGAAGGTAATACCTCCCGCTTAGAACAAATATTACGCGGAGACAATATGAGGAGAACCTCTTCAATTTCCCCCAAGAATCCTTGCATGGAAAAAAATTATAAAGTAACCTACAAAGAGAATAAAGTGTAGAAGTTAGCAAAACGATTTGCAGAAGGTAAATAACTCAAAAGGAAAATATTGTTTTTTTCTTTTTTCTTCACAATTGTGGTTATACCTATAGTCAGGAAGTGCTTAAGCCGCAAAGTAAGAAACAAAAGTAAGAAGGTTACAAATTCATGGTGTGTAGAGAACAAGAATGCATACCTAGTAAGAGAGGGAGAAATTCGACGTTGTTAAACTAACGTCAAATATCTGATGTTGATAAACTAACATCGAATATTCGATGATAAAAGAGATTACATCATATATCCAATGATGGTTGGAATTTTAAAAAAATACATTTAACTTTCGACAATTATTTTTATTTTACCCCTTCCATTAGATTTCGCCATCAGATTTTCCACCCATGTGTATTAGTGGCTTCTCATACATTTTTACAAATATTTTCCATAATTTTAAACATACATCAACTTGCTTTCTTTTGAGCCTTTTCTCATGTGGGAAACCATGGTCCAACGTCACTTTGTGACAAAGATTTTCTCAATATGAAAATCAACCATGGTAAACGTTGCATTGTGACAAAGATTGTCTCGATATGAAAATCAATCATGCTCAACCATGGTCAAGCATGGTCCAATGTCACATTATGACAAATATTGTCTCAATATGAATATGAAGATGTACTCTTAGATTGTGCATTGATTACAAGCAGTTGAACAAGGTAACGACCAAGAACAGGTACCCATTGTCGAGGATTGATGATTTGTTTGATCAGTTGAAGGGAGAAATAGTGTTCTCTAAGATCGACTTGAGAACGAGATATCATCAGGTACGCATCAAGGAAGTGGATATCTTCAAGACTACATTCAAAACCAGGTATGGGCATTATGAGTTTGTTGTATTTCCATTCAGTTTGACTAATTCTCTAGCTACATTTATGTGTTTGATTAATAGGGTGTTGCGTTCTTATCTGGACAAGTTTGTTCTATTCATTGATGACATATTGGTATATTCCAAGAAGGAGGAAGAGCATGCCGAGCATTTAGCAGCAGTGTTGATATTGCTAAGAGAGCATCAATTGTATGCTAAGCTTAGCAAGAGCAACTTCTTTCAAACAATGGTGCATTACTTGGGACATGTCGTTTCCAAGGAAGGAATAACAGTAGATCCAGAAAAGATAAGGGCCATCATGGAGTGGAAAACTCCTAAGAATGTGGATGAGGTGAGATCATTCATGGGATTGGCAGGTTACTACAGGAGGTTCATTAGGAACTTCTCATGCATTGCATATCCTATCACATCATTGCAGAGGAAAGGTAAGAAGTTCGAATGGACAAAAGAATGTGAAACTAGTTTTGAGCAGCTCAAGCAGTTGTTGACACATGCACCAGTGTTAAAGATTGCAGATCTGGACAAAGAGTTTGTAGTGTGTACAAATGCTTGCAAGAAAGGACTTGGTGGAATTGTCATGCAAGAAGGACAGGTAGTGTTTTATGAGTCACAAAAATTGAATGAGAACGAGCATAACTATTTGATGCATGATCTTGAGCTAGCAATGATCATACATGCATTGAAGATGTGGAGGCACTATCTTCTTGGCAGGAGGTTTGTATTGATGAGCGATCACAGTGGGTTGAGGTATTTGTTTGACCAGACGAATCTAAATGCCAGACAAGCTAGATGGTTGGCCACCCTTAGTGAGTTCGAATTCGAGATCAGATACATCAAAGGAAAGGAGAACCAGGTTGCAGATGCTCTTAGCAAGAAGGTACAGGTAAATCATATAGCAACTATGAGCTCTTATGGGACAAAGTTACAGGATAGGATCTTTTAGGCAGGACAACAAGATGACAAGTACATGGATATCATGCACAGGTTACAACAGAGTACATGTACAAACACAGGTACAAGTGATCAAGATGCAGACTATCGTCTCACGACAAATGGTTTGGTGAGATTCAGGGACAAGATCTATGTGCTGAATTGCAGTGAACTAATGAAGCTTATCTTGAGAGAGTTTCAAGTGAAGCCATACTCGGGTCACCCAGGATATCGGAAGACGTTGATGATGGTGAAGAAGTTATGCTATTGGTCGAATCTGAAGAAGTAAGTGGCAGAGTTCATGGCTAGAATAGTTATGTGAAACAAAACAGAGTATTCAAGGAGTTTCAGGGTAGGTAGCATGTGTATTTACGCATCAATCCCAAGAAGAGTTCTTTGGGGATTGGATCATGTGCCAAGTTGGCACCACAATATTGCGGGCCTTTTGAAATCCTAGAGAGGATTGGACCAATGGCCTATCGACTTGCACTACCTCCAACAGTGAAATTCCATGATATTTTCCATATTTCATTGCTTAAGAGATATATAAAGGATGTTGATCATGTTATTGATTGGTCTATATTGTAGGTGGAGAAAGAAAGAGAGTTAAAGTCGGAGCCTCAGTGCATATTGCAGCAGAAGAAACTCATTCTCAGGAATAGAGCCATAGAGCAAGTTAAAGTGCAGTGGAAGCACTTTGGGCCCAAAGAAGCTATATGGGATATTATGGATCAAATGTGGGCCATGTATCCTTCACTGTTTTCCGGTTGAGGCAAAGCAATTTTGGTTTGATGTTTGGCATATGTTTGGAATATGTTTTGTTGATGTTTTGGTATGTGTATATATATGAATGTAAATGTCACCATGAGCTAATTTATAAAGCTCTAATAAGCGGTATGGTAGTTATCTTGTCATGTTGTCATGATGTTTCTCTTTTAAGTAGGTCTTTCATTATAAATATTGCAACGAGCTAAGTTATAAAGCTCCATAAGAAGTATGTTTTCTTTCAGAGGTTTTGTTGAGGTCTTGGTGTGGTTTAACATCGAGGATAGTGTTCCCCAAGGGGGAGGGTTATGTAACAACCCTAGTGAAAAGTTCATGTAATACAAGTTAATAAAGGAAAAATAAGAACACGGTTAAGGGACACTTATTCCAAGCTGAATGTTGGGAAAAGACATCCTAGTGGGCCTCACTGGATGTGTTTATGGCTAAGAAAATTGGTAAAGGCAAAAGCTCTAAAAGGAAAAAAGGCATTTTTGGCACATTTATTTATGAAAAAAAGGAAATTAGGAGAAAAGTAAGGTGAAAGCTCACAGGTTGCATGCGAGGAGGAAAATGAAGGAAAATAATGGAATTGAAGAAAATAGAGGCCTAGTTAATAAAAAAGATTATTAGGATTAGTTGGTAACCTTTCATTAGTTTAGTTCTGGAGTTCTCTCTTTATTCTCTCTCTCACTCTCACTCTTGGTCACTTGGAGTTTTCTTGGAGCACTCTAGCTTTGGATCAAGGGAGGAAAATCAAGCAAATGGAAAGGAAGGAAATCAAGTATCAAGGAAGGAAGAACAGGATAAAAAAACTTCAGCATGAATACTTGCAAGTAACATATTGCATGTGTGATTTCCTAGTTGGTTTTGACATGTATGGCTTTGCATGTTGGGGTATGGTTCTCTTATTGTCGGTGGCATGGTTTTTCCAAGTTATGAAAATGGCTTTTAGCCTAGCCTTTTCCTTTTCAGGATGCCATGGTGTGTTGGGATGTTTATCTCAGTTTTGAGCTTTGGATTTGCCAGATGGATTTCATAATCTAGGGTAGAGGTGGCCTCAAGGTTCATTCCAAAAGGCCTAGGAATCCCTTGACCGATTTTGGTGGGATACACGGTAAAGCCTGAGGCAGGAGTCTCAGTTTAGGGCCTAATGATCCTGGTTTAGATTAGGGTAAAACTTGAGAGAATAGTCTTGGTTTAGGGCCTAGTGATCGGGGATTGGATTGCGGTAAAGCCTGAAAGACAAGGAGAGGAAAATTCCTCAAGGATAGTGATGGATTTCGAATGGAATTCCAAGTTTAGTTCGATTTTGGGATCGGAGCACCTGTTTTGGTGTGATCACGGTTTGGTGAGGGTGGAGATGGTTTAACCTCTAGATTCCCTTGGTTTTTTTGGATTGTTTATCCATGAGATCCCACATTCATGCTTGGAATATGGAATGGGGGTGATTGGTTGAAAGAAAGGTTTGGTTAAACCATGTCTACGGTCGGTGGTACGTGGAAGTCGCGAACTTGGTCAAATTTTCCTATGATTAATGAAATCTAAGTCCTCTTGCTTTTGTACTTGTTTATATGTGGATTTACTGGTTGTTATATCTCTATTATTTCCATGGCTTTACGCTGGTTATAAGCATGGTTAATTGATTGGTTCATGTCATGGTTACTTCATGTATTTACTTGTAATTGTTAATATGATGGATGCAAGACCTAATTGATGTCATAAAAATTCAAGGGAGAAGGTGGTGATCCTTCTTGTCATGTTTCATAAGAGTTTTTCAGTCATTCATGCTCTGTCTTGTATCCTAGACCTGTAGATGGCATTGATGCCAAATGTTTGACAGAATGTCGGTCCCGATTGGGGATGGTCAGGCATAGTCCTGAAGTTGAATTTTGGTTTGTTAGTCTTGTCATCATGTGTTTGATGGATTCTAAAAGTTACAACAAGTTCTAGGCAGTGGCCAGAATTTTGGGCTAGAAAAATGCCTTAAATTCCACAGACACTAGCACAGGTCTGCTGGGAAAAGTCCCTAGACGTAGGCATGCAAGCCTATGAGAGCATCCAGAGGTCAAGAAGTCAAAAATTCAGTGGGACCTAGGGGCACGATGTCTGAGTAGCTAGGATGCCTCTTGGGAGTGTTGTTGCTGATGTGGAAGGTATGGTTGATGTGTTTCCATCGATTCCATTTCCTTAAGGTCACCAAGGAGGTTGAATCATATCATAGTAGCCTCTCGTCGCATGTTTACCCTGGTTGGTTGGTTACTTGGGTAGATGTGGGAGAAGAGTGGTTATAGCTAATATCATGTAAAGTCAATAGAGCACACTCAACTTCATAATGATTTGGAGATTTCCCATATAATCAATAGAGCACACTCAACTTCATAATGATTTGGAGAGTTCCCATATTTTCTTGATGCATAGTCTCTAGTCTTCACCCGCCTTAAGCTCTTGCATGTACACCTTGCTCTATTTGTGTCACTTGACTCATGTTTACGATATTAATGATGAAAAACATAAATACCTCAGGGTTGAAGTTAAGATCTTGTCTTGATGCAGAGCCTTTGGTCTTCACCAGCCTTAAGCTCTTGCACGTGCACTTTTACCTACGAACAAGATATTAAGCGAAATACCGCATATTCTTACATTGGTGACTTCAACTATGTCTATGGTCTATTATTGCAATGCACATATTGTGAAGAGGTATTAAATAAGGTAATAGATGAATGGTGTACACACTTCCTTCCAAATGTAGAACAATTTACTAGGAATTTTCTTTTTTAGTAATGCACGCATCGTCCCAACTAGTCATTTGAATATGATATCTATGTGCATCTGTGATGCAAACTTATTCCTTTATTCCTTGTTGGAGCATGTTTTCAACTTTGTATGATAAAATTATTAAAATGAATTATTTTTAATTGAAGGTTTAGGTAGTAAATATGGTAAAAGTTAAAATGTTTGTGATATCTATGTTTTAGAATTTTGAAAGAGTATTTAAAGTATTTCAAAATCTTTAAACAACTTAAAAATATAATTCATAGAAAAAATTCATAACTATTTTTTATTTACAAGATAAATTTTCAAATAGTTTTGACTAATTTATGGAATATATATAATTTCAATAGTTAATTAAAAATCTAACTTATTCATGTGATTTAAACATTTGGGAATAATGTGTAGCATCCATACATCTTTGTACATGTCTTAGAGACTATATTAATGATTTGTGTGCTCATGGCAAGTGTTGGTCCTTGTCCATGCATTGTTGGGGCAAAAAGAAATGCATAGAAGTGTAGTAGTGGAAGGAGCTAGTGAAGGAATGTTGCACAAATATGTTTGGAGGAGCATTTAGAGAATTAAGCTTGGAGGAGCCTTCTACACCATCGGGATTAGAGGAAGGAGGTAGTGCAGGAATGCTACAGAGATATGCTCTAGGGAGATTTTGATATATTGGGGATTTAAATAGTTTTAAAAGGAATTTGTGGTTGAATGTCAATATGTGATTGCATGCCATTAGTTGATTTTGTGTAATTGAGTTTGTGTCACCTGAAGGAAGACTGTATTGAAGTAGTTCCTTTTACTAATGTTGTTTTAGATTTCACCCAATTTGAGTTTGAGTATGTAATAAGGTGGGTTTTGATTCATTGTAGGAAACCATCTAATTTACGATGTAAAAGTTGATTGTTGTGCGATTTCTCTAATTTCAGCGTACTTGTGTTCTAGGCTAAAGGTTGTTTGCATCATGGTTTATATGAGCATTTCCATTTCTGTGTTTTAGCATTGAATGTTTCTTGTTCATGAGTTTCTACCACATTCTAGTGGTGTTCTAGTTGTGATAATTTCCTACTTAATTTTACGAGTTCAAATTCATTATGGGCTTGCCCACCCACCCCGTCCTCATCTGTTTGCATCATTTTCGTATCCTTTTATGTTCTAAATATTTATCTATAGTTCAATTTGATACTCCTAAGAATTAGTAGTAGAAAATTTTCGAGCTACATTAATTTTGGGGAAGAGAGGGGATTTTTACTACCCCATGGTATTTGGATTTTTACCCCTCCAACTATGATCATATCCAAAATGTCAGGTTGGTCGAGCTCCAAAATATGCTTATTCCTTTCTGGTGTCCTTTAGTCTTTAAAAATCTTAGAAATGTGTTGGAATATATATATATATATATATATAGCTGAAATGCTTCACTGAAGATATATATCTCAACATATACAACATTTATAGTTACATTGTTTGGTGCTTATTAATCATTGTAAAGTGATTGTCTGCTAGGTCCATTTATTACAGATTGTAAAGTGACTACCTATTAGGCCCATTTATTATGGATGAAAAAGATTAAGTAGGTTGTGTATTGGTCCAAAATGGGGCATTGTGAACAATGTTGTATAAGGATTGTCCAAAATAGGCTTGAGAATTTCATTTTCATCAATGTCCAACAAAAACAAGGAATTAGATTCTATTCTATCTTATGCATTTTAAGATTTTCCTGGGTTTTAGGTCAATTCAAACACTTTCAAAAATCTTTGGGGGCATCAAGGAACTATCCCTATAACTTTGATCAAATGAAACTTTAGAGAGCACCAAAACATCTCCCTGAATTTTCCCTAAATTATTCATAATAGAAAGGGAGAAGTATTGGATCATTTGTATCCTACTCTGTTGCCTAATTGTTAACTAAAACATCCTATTTTCCATTGTACTTGTTGGAATCCAATACATAAATCATGAACCCTATATATAAACTATAATTTTAACATTTAGGATCAATTCAAAGACGCTCGAAAACCCTAGGATCAATATTTTGGCTTGCTAACATTCTAGTTTGAATTGTAAAACTTGCTTTGTGAGGATTAAGGTGAAATTTGTGTAAGAAGATAGATCAAAAAATGAAACATTCTACTTAACTATTAGCCCACACCTCATAAGGTAATTCCTTGCATTGCAAATCATACCATCATGGAGCTCCACATTAATTTGGGATAAATCAGAAAAATAAACATTCTAGTTAACTATTAACCCACACCCCATAAGGTAATTCCTTGCATTACAAATGATAGCATCATGGAACCCCACATTAATTTGGGAAGAGAGATAAGAGTATAATCATAATTGAAGTATTACACTTTACAATGAAATGTGGATTAAATGTTTTACATGTGAACCTAAAATAAAATATAAGTTAAGGTCTTTGAAAACAAAATTGAGACATAGTAATAATGATAATAAAATTTAAAAATAAATAATCATAATAGTTTAATTTATATACCAATAAAAATAGAAGACAATTTTAACTTCAATCTTGTATGCCACAAAAAATTAACTTTCAATTCTTTTTTATCCTTTTTAATTTCAACACTTCAATAAATTTGAGTTTAAAGGAAGAATTACAAGTAAAACTCCACCTAAACTTAAAATTCTTCTTCAAATTATAATATATTTTTAAAATTTCAATTAATATCATAAAAAAATATTATTATTTTCCAGCAATATTTTTGTATAAAATTTTATTTACAAGTTAGTGAAATATGTGGCTGACTAATTTGTTTTGAACTTTATCTTATACAAATTTGTACACTTCAAAACAACTTATGATAAACAAACACCAAACCATATGACCAAGCATTCAACTCTACATCTTAATAAATCACATTTAAATTACTTTCTTGAAACTACTCTTCCGTTATTTCCATGCTAAACATTTTTATAGTATTTTTTTTCTAAATAATTAGTGTGTAATTCCTAATGCATGCCCAATTATTCCCATACTAAAATTTTTCACATCAATTTTTTTAACAAATAATTAATATGTAATTTCTGAGATATGCTCATGGATCACAATGATCTCTGAACATAGCTCTCCCTAATCCTACAATAAATGTCTTTAGCATAATAATATTTTTAGTGAAATAAATATGTACTTACTAAAATATGTCTAGGAAATCAACATAATCTTTAAATATGTTTAAATTTTTCTTTAAATAAATATTTTATGTTTTTGATTAATTTGTAAATAAGAATGAAATGTTTTACGCCATTTAAAAAGTATATGACAGACCAAATTTAAAATAAATAAAGAAGATAATAAATAATTCTTAAATATGTTTATTAATTTTTATTTAAGTAAATATTTTATTAGTTTGATTAATTTGTAAATAAATAAGAATGAAATGTTTTAGACGATTTAAAAAGTATATTTAAAACCAAATAAAGAAAATAAATTTTCCTGTCGATCATTTAAACAAAACCAAACTCCCTGATTATATGTAAGGAATCTTTAACCACGTCCCCTTAGTCCTACAATGTTCAGAGAACAGAAGACCATGTTTGCGAGATTGTCTAGTCATTTTAAGGAAATACGTTTCTAACAGTGTTGCTGCTATGAACCGGATATGATTTCTTTTTGTAGATCTAACCAGTCTCGATTTCTTTACTGCATTTTTTTTTATTGGTTGCCAACCAATTCGACCACTTTTGAAAGATGTGATGGTATTTGTTTATTCATCAATTATTAATTATAGTCGATTAAATTCATTGACAATTACGCAGTCAAGCACTTGTCAAAGTGTCCGGATTGTTATCTATTTTATTTATTAATTAGAATTGAATTAAAATTACAAAACCATATTCAAAATTAGGCGTTGTGATTGCATTTAACATTCTACAATACTAATCCTGTATGTTGTTTCATTTTATAATGGCATTGCTGCGCTTGGCTTTAAGAATTGTTCAGAGTATTTTGGTTTAAGACTTCCATGAATGCGGGTTGTTGATTTTACATGTATTCTCCATTTATTAAACTCCATTGCAGAATTGTTGTATTGCTGATTTTACTCTTCTATGACTTGTAACGTGCCTATTGAAATAGTCAAGTACGATATACTCTGAAGTTGTGAAATGCATTGATCCCATATGTGCAGGCATCAGAAGCACGAAGATTGTGACATTGAATGGCTTACAAATCATGCCATAGAGCGCACCTCCCTGAAGTTGCTGGAAAGCAAGGAGAGGCTGAAACGTGTGTTTGATTTGATTGTAAATGACAGCCAGAAAGAGAAAGCTGTCGTTGACAGCACCGTCCAAATCACTGAATCAAAAAGCAAGCAAAAGAAAAAGCAGAGGCCGGGGGGACACAAGAAGAAGAAGGGAGTGTAAGTTGGAAGATATGACTTTATATTGTAGTTATACTGATTGACAGAAGATGCTTTGTAACTACAGAATTAAAGAGAAATCTTGATTCTTATAGGCACATCCTGTACTGATTATATTAATTCTGGCTGCAACGTATCATCAGTTTCCTTTAATCTTTTGATATTCTCCTCTCAATGTGTGGAAACGCCATTACCATTGAGATGGCAGAATACTTTTGTAGAAAACAAAGTACATATTTCTTAGTAGGATATTTCCATGGATCAAAATGACAAATCAGTAAGATTCTTCTGACTTTTGCAAACATGGGAAAATTTTTTAAGACACAGTAAAATGCATTCTTATATATTTAACATGTTTTACACCCTTGTAAAATGAGTAGAACGTTTTCATAAATGCACATCTTTGGTAAAAGGATTTTATACACAAGCACCAATAAGAAAACACAGAATATTAGTCCAAAGTTTACCTTGTATTGCATTTAAACATTAAAGAAGTAACTTCACTAGAGGTTGATCTTCTCAATGCAGACCAGCACTTTGTAGGTAATTAACAGATAGAGCGACAATGAACCGTCCCTCTTTGGACGAATTAATACACCAGCACCATTCAAAAAATTCAGAATGTGAATGCAGAATTTTTGTCCAAACCTTATCTTGTATTTCATTTAAACATTAAAAAGTATAACTCCACTAAAGGTTGATCTTGTCAAAGGGGGCCTCCACCTATGTAGTGAGTTATAAGCTAGAACAACAATAATATGTATATCCTTTGGATTTTAATACACAATCATCATTGTAAAAACAAGAAATTTGGTCAAGCTTATCTTGTATTCCTTTTAAACAATAGGGAGGTTGATGTTGTCAATGGGGACCTGCACTTTGTAAGGTATTTGTTGGCCTTCAGTTTTGGTCTTTTTTTTGCTCTAAGAAACTTACTAATCCATTTATTTACCATCCATTTCTCACTTTATCCATTCCATTTTGATGTGTTTTATTTCCCTTTAGGTATTTAATTTTAATTTTTCAAAACTCTAAAAATTTTATGAAAATTTGGTTTTAAATGCAAAATTGGCAGCTTTAGAAATCTCGTAATAGCTCGTAATAGCTCATTGGTTGATATGGTTGCAGGACACTTGGGCACGAATGGCATGCATGGATGGACAGCTTGGGAACTAGAACTAAGCCAGTCATGCTTAGTTCGAACAGAACAAGCTTTATTAAGCCCATTTGGGGCTGGTCAACCATAACTAGTCATTTAGAAATCTCATAAAAATAGGGTAGTTTAGAGATTTCTATGGGATTGACCATATCTCTTGGGATGGGAGTGATAAATTCGACTTAGATAGATGGACAAAAGTAAATGGGTTTGTTTGAGTGATTATAGATCAGTTTGTTTCATGAGACTTCTATTTAAAAGCCAAAACTTTGATGGCTTATGTATTGGATTATTATACTTTTATGCTGAAACTCTTTTGGATTGGAGAGCTAATTTGAAGGCTTGTTTTATTATCATTTTGCTGTTCAAATATATGGATGTGTGACTGAATTTGTGCTTCTGATATCAAGCTTCTAAGTGTGCAAGGCAAGGGTGGAGGGCCCCCACTCCAAGCTAAGTACACTTCCTTGTTTAACATAGCTGTATTTCCTGCAATCTGGTTAATGTAGAATTAGTTTTCATATTTTATTTCAGATTGATTTATGGTTGATGTATGGTGGTTAATTTCATTAGTTCTTAGCTTATTCATCATATTAGTAAATAGAAAAACAAAGTGTTCAAGTTGAACACTCCTCTTATTAATTTGGTGAACTGTACTTAGTTTCCTCTGATTGCATACAAATAGTTTCTTTCATGTAATTTTGTCATTAAGGTGAATGAGTTATGATGAAACATACTATGTGTCTCTTAAGTTAAGAGCTCTCTTTCATTAATAATTTATCCATCTTAAGTTTTAATTTCAATCTCTGATTCATTGGATAATAATTGAGGTAGAAGTGGACTTCTTAGATTAAGAACCATTTCAGTGTTTTTTCTCTTTTAAATCAATTGAATTAGAAGTTGTAGTATGAATTGATTCTTTCAAGGTTTGATTAGTATCTGATATTCACATATAGTGAACTTGCCTCAAAGTACTACCAATCCGAATTGATATTTAAATACTTGTGTTAATTTAGTTAATAAATTAGCTCAACAGTATTAACAAGTAAAACAACTTTGTCTCTCTCTTAGCTTGTATCTCTTTGTGTGCCTTAAATTTTAGCCCAAAGCTTATTTTGTATGCCATTTAAACATTAAAAAATAACCCTTCTAAAGGTTGATCTTGTAAATGGGGATCTGCACCTTGCAGGGAATTAACAGAAAGAACAACAATAACCTGTCTATCTTTTGGCTTTTAATACACCAGCATCATTGAAAAAACAAGAATTTCAATGCAAAGCATGTATTTTATTCCATTTAAGCACTAAAGAAGTAACCTTACTAGTGGTTGATCTTGTCAATGGGACCTGCACTTTGTAGTCCAAAGCATGTATTTTATTCGATTTAAGCACTAAAGAAGTAACCTTACTAGTGGTTGATCTGGTCAATGGGACGTGCACTTTGTAGTCAATTAACAGATAAAACAACTCACTGTGTCTCTCCTTTTACATGTTACTTGAGTGTGCCTTCAACTGCTTCGAACACTTTACAGGAAACCAAAAAGCATAGATATCTATGTGCTGGGAATTAATAGATAAAAATAACTTGTTCTGTCTCTCTTTTTGCATGTTGCTATAGCGTGTGCACTAATTGGTTAGAAAACCAAGAAGCATAACTATCGAAAATCTGAATTATGAAGGCTCAAACAATAGTGGAAAATAAGGCTAGAAAACATTATTGCAAGCACCAAAAAGCATATATATCTAGAAATTAGATTATTTACAACACTTTTTTTAACAGAAAATATAAATATCGAGTATCTGAATTATGAAGGCTCAAACAATAGTGGAAAGAAAGGCACACTATTGCAAGCACCAAAAAGCAAATTTGGATTACAAAGATACTTGGCTTCAGGTCTTAGTTTGTAAATATGACCTTCAATCTTCTTTTGCAAGGTCTTATTTGTTTATTTTTTTAAGTATATAGCTACATAATCTAAATGGGTTGCCTACGTGTTTGAGAGGGCACTAAATTTTGAAATATTTGGACAATACTGTCCGAAGGTTAATCTCTCCATTTTGAATGATGCTGCGAGATTAGACATTGTTAGGGAGATTCTTGGGACAGTTGGATATCCGGCCTTGAAATACCCTTACCTGAATCGTTGATGGATGACAGGATGTATGGCCTCAGATATCTGGCTGTGATAATTTATTTGAGGAGTCGGTGTTATTGTAATCTATGTGATCCAAAATCAATCATGTTGGAGATGGATTTGTAATTCAGGGCCTAAGAAATAAAGCAATAATCGGATCCAAACCCCAGGATTGATCACGGGAGGACCTGAGAAATAAAGCAATAATCAGTCCCAAACACCAAGATTGATCGCGGGAGCTCTTGGCGCATTAATATTGTTAGAAATCTGAAGAGAAAACCGAGATTGATTCAACACAAAACACAATGTATTTTATTGATAACATAAAGCAATTATATATATAAGATTTATATTACTGATTTTTACAAATTACGACTCAATTATGACACTATTCAATTAATAACTTAAGAATCAACAATTTTTAGATTGACTCTTCTTAACTCATAATGACAACTATACACTATATGAAATTATTATTTTCAACATTCTCCTTTAATACTTACATAGAAAACATTAAACATACATATTACAATAATAAATAAATCTTTGTTAGGCTTCCCACTTGATCCATTTAAGACATAACCACTTCATATCATTGTTGACGTGCTTTGCAAAATTGACACTTCTCAACCTCCCGGACACTGGTTAGTCTCGACACTGAACCATCATATGGAACTACTTTTGAATCTGCCACCCTCTGTAGCCTTCATCAGTTAATATAGAATAGAATTTTGGGTACAAAATGTCTTCAGCAGAGAATTCTACAACTTGACCTTGTATAAAATAATTTGTATTGACACTGCCAAAACATGACAGGTCACACCAACTTGACCTTATTAAAAAATACATGTGACTAATGCTAGAGTCACATTAATCTATTAAATAATTAACTTATTCTTTATAGTTCTACATATTTTCATATTTTCTGAAATTTAAAAATAAATAAAAAAGACGACACACACTTCAACTCACACCACAAACATAAACACTAACAAACTACAACTTAATATTCACCATAAAAAGTTCTTGCCAACGACCTCTCCTTTTTCTTTTTTTCTTAATACATTAATTATATCCACTAACATCCAAATTAAAAAATTACATTCACCTAATAGCAACCCCTCATATCCAAATATAATTGTCTAGTTATAATTGATACACACGAGTGTCAACTGACTTGTGACCACTTTGTAATTATGCAAATGTGTGTTTAGAATCCCTTCTTAATCTTCAACATAAAAAATTCTGGCCAAAAACCTCTCCTTTTTCCTTTTTTCTTAATACATTAATTATATCCACTAACATCCAAATTAAAAAATTACATTCACCTAATAGTAACCCCTCATATCCAAATATAATTGTCTAGTCATAATTGATACACACGAGTGTCAATTGACTTGTGACCACTTTGTAAGCATGCAAATGTGTGTTGAGAAACCCTTCTTAACTGATGGTCTCAGTTATGACGTAATCAACCCATCAGCCGCAGGTCACTGCAGTTTGTCCTTCCATAACGATCTGTCGATGGATCCTCGTCAAAAGGAAGTATAAGCCACCGCTAAGAACCTGTATGAGGACGTTGCAAGGAAACCCATAATTATTATGAAAACTAATAACTAGATAGCCATGTCGTATCCTTTACCTGGTGCGTCTCCTGTAATGGTTCTCTTTCTTTTGGGCGACATATTAAGACTTTTAGGCTGCGATTTCATGTCGGGACGCGGAAGATCTAGAGATGAGGATGAGGAGAGGTCACTGGATTCGATCTCTGGACCTTTGAAGAAGCTTTTAGTCGTGTTGGCGTTAAAGCTCAACTTCCTTCAAAAGTCCTATGTATAGAGCAACAAGCATAAATGGATCACAGATCTGGATCCACGCATTACACAACCGCTATTGCTTCTGCCTCGTAGGATGGAACCATATTTTTTGACAAAATGCAGGGAAAGAATCGAGACAATACTTAAACCCTCGGTGCTTCCTCAAATATTTAACAGTCATTCCAAATCTAATCAGTCACAGATCCTCTCGATTCAGCAGTTGTTTTTTTCCTTTTTACTAACGCGGCAAAAAAAACAAGATAATGGGTTCTAAACACTCACACACTTCTTACACAAAATGAAATTTACAAATACATATAGATTTAACAACCACTCACAAAACAACAATGTTACTCTAATCTATTTGCATAGCCATAAACTCAAAGCTTTTCACATTTTCCTGGCTTTCCCATAAGGGAATCAAGCCAGAATCGGCTCTATACCATGTTAGAATTTTGAAGAGAAAACAAAGAGATTGATTAAACACAAAACACCAAACACAATGTATTTTACTGATCAGATAAAGCAATTACATATATAAGACTTATATAAGCGACTTCGACAAATTATGACTCAAACATGACATTATTCCAACTCATTACTTAGGAATCAACAACTTCTAGATTGACTCCTTGTAATTCATAATGAAAACTATACACGACATGGAAGCATTACTTCCAACAAATATTACAAAAGGCCTTTTTCTCCTAGTTTCACTTGGGTGATCACATTTTTCACGGCAAAGGAGTTCTCTTTTTTATACCAAAAGATATGGAAAATAACTTCACTCTTGAGGGCGTGATATGATGGTCCTGATTAAGTTAAAATATTAGATTTTGGGGGTGAGAAATCATGGAGGTAGCTCAAGCAAGAGAAATAGAAAATAAGATTTTAAGGTCTATACAATGACTAATCATTCTTGCTTACAATTCATGAACATGGAAATAAGAAAGGGAGATAGTAGTGAGTCATGGCAATGAAAATAAAAAGCTTAATTTGTGGTTACGACAAAAAAAATTGTTGATAGAGCATGACTTTATTGAACATAGGTAAAGTTGGAAAGAGGGGTGGATGGGGGCACCCAAATATCTAAAGGGAAAGAGGAGGGATCCTTAAGGGTGGAGAAAATAGTGCAAATGGATGGGTTATTAAAAAACAATGTAGTAGGAGGCCATAGGTACTAATATCTTTGACAAGCTAGTTATTGGGAATCTTGACAAAAAGATGCACCCTAAATTGTTGATATTTCAACTATTAGGTAAGGATATGAACTAGCATAAATGGCAACCCTAGGAGGTAGCGACACATCATGTCACCTACGCCATCCCTTACACATTCTAACAGTGGTAAGGCAACCCTAAATCCCATTAATCTAGAGGTAAATATACATAATTGTATCTAATGTAGGGGAGAAAATATAACTAGTAATAGATGCCCACACTACTACAATACCATGCTCCATCATCATCATTAGTGTTTCCACCCAATGTTTTTTTTCAAAACATAAAAATAAAAATAAAAATATCAAAGTTTAGACAATGCAAAATACAACAACAAGGGGTGTCAATCCTTGGGTCTACCATGCATTAACATGCCCTTTCATACATCATATTTTTTTTTGTTGGAATTATGATTAATGTGTTGTCCTTCATGGAAACCTATTTGATGAATTGTTCTTTGATGGAAACCAACATGATACAAATGTCAACACGATGTGTCTACAGATGTGATAGAGAGTTTGGACAAAGGGATAGCAGTTCAGAGGGAGAGGAATGGCAAAGATGAAATTTCAAGAAGTATACACAGGTTCTATTAAGCAAAGCCACGTTATGCACCTGAGAATTTGATGATGGATTAGATGCAATGGATTTGAAATGACAATGTTGATTATGGATCGATTTGATCACCGATGATAGTGTCTTGACGTGTGATTTTTTTATATGTTGAGATCTTGATATGTCTGAAGTTTTGTGATGCACCGAAGGTTTGTGCTAGTAATTGCAGATCTGTACGTGGGTTTGATAACCTAAAAGACGTGTACTCACACTAATTTAATACTAGTAAGTCACGTATATGTTCAGATATATACACGGTTTTGACTATGTAGAAGCGCGTATACATGCGAAATTGTTTAGAGGAAAGTGCATATATAAACTATGGTTTTGTGGAAAAAAATATGTCTAATCAGTTTAATGAGTCTTGTTGTGTTTCTGTTATCTGTCAATAAAGTCTTACTTGATGATCTAGGCTTAACAATGATGTTTTTATTAAATATTGATTGATTGAAGAATGATGAAGCTACTAGCAATTTGTTATTGAAGATCAATGATGGTTATGTGATTATTTCATAATGATGCAGCGAATATGTGTATGATTTAGTGTTTGTTTCAGAGTGACAATGGTTCAGTTTCAAGGTTTAATGTTTTGAGATTTGTACTCGAGTATGCTTCAAGGAATTCACGTATACACATGAATTTTCTACAATAAAGTAGTGTATATATTTTGATAGTTTATTGATCATGGATTTCAGTTGATCCAGTAAGATGATGCAATGTTTGGGTTCAGTATTAGTACTCTCACGACAGTGATCTAACTGTTCTAGTTGTTTGAGAATAAGTTGATTGATTTGGGTTTCAGTTGGTTTAGTGATTAGTTGATTCAGTTGGGTCAAAGATTGGTTGATGCAGATGATGGTTGAGTGATTTGTTGTAATGATCAGTTTTAGTTTTAATATTTGGTTTTGGGCTTAAATGTTGGTAGTGGGTCTACTATGAAAATTTGATGAAAGGTGGCCTACAAGTTGTGATGTTTTGTAGTAGGTGGATCCAATATGAAAATTTATGAAACATGTTCCACGGAGGTGTTGAAGGTTGGAGCCTTCAATGAGGGAGTTGAATCTTCCTTCCAGTAGTAGATGGTAAAACAAATCAGGGGGTTGGAGCTCCCTTCCGGTGGGTGTTGGTAAACGAGATCAGGGGGTTGGAGCTCCCTTCCAATAGGAGTTGGAGAATGAGTGAAGGTTGTAGCGTTTTGTAGGTGGGTACCTACATGTTGGCATGAGTCTTTAGTAGTACAAGATTATAAGAAATTTTATTTTATTTTTATATTAAAAAAAAAAAATCGAAACGACAACAATGGTGGTTTTTTCCCACATTGGGTTTCCACCTTAAATCCTAGTGTTCATGTGTGATGGTTTATTTGGTTCTTACTACACATGGTTACTGTTTATTTAATACTTAATGAAGTACTGATGCACTGACTCAAGATAAACAAAATAAAAATTAATTAAAAAATATGTTTTACTATATATACACTAGTTGTATAAATAACAGTTGTGTACACATGCGCATTCCCTTCAGTAAAGTCGCATACAAAAATCAAGATATGAAATTGAAATTGTTTGAAAATACTGATTCACCCTTCCCTCCCCTCTCTCTTAGTATATTTCCCAACAATTGGTATCAGAGCAGGTCCTTCAGTAGAAGCTTAATCAGTTGAAGGAGATATGTCAAGATGATGGGAAAGAAGAAAATATCTCGAAGGAGAGTTTCATATTCATAATCAAGGTTGGGAGCAAGTCACTTTGTAGTGCTAAAGAATGAAGAAGACAATAATAAAGCATTAGCAGGGATGGAATTTTGTTGTAATTGTGATCAATTTCCTTGTCTGTGCAATAATGGTAGTGATGGTCTTTCAAATGTTGAAGAAGGTGATTTTGATCAAGAGTGTCAATTACTTATGGAACTTGAAGATAGAAGTACTAATGTGTCTAATGATAATTTCATGGATGCTCTAGAAGAAAAGGATATTCATATTAAAGAAATATCTTAGCTTAAGATTTGTTTAGAAGAAGCTAAATTAGCAGAAGAAACTTTGAAGAAACAAATCATAGAAAAGGAAGAGCATAATGAGAAGCTAGATTAAAAAATAGTAAGAAGGAAATAACTTGAGAAAGCAAAAAGTCTTAATCTTAGATTTGCTAAAGAATCTGAAACCTTATATGAAATCATCAAAGTTAAACGTTCTCTTCTGATAAAGATAGGCCTTGGATACTGTGAAGAAACATAAAAAACTGTAAATTCTTCTACAGAAACAAGAAGTTATCTCAATGAAGAAAAAGAAGCAGTAAACATCACTCCATCCTACAACAAAGTAATAATGGACCAAATACTTCACAGGTAAACTCTTCTCAGTTCAATCAAAAGGAAAAAAACACTAAAAGGTATTATACTCCTAGATACTTCTACTTTAATGGACAGTGCTTCGCTTGTCACAATTTTGACCATAAGGCTTCTCAATGTGTTTCTTTCAAAACTATCATGACTAGAGAAGGAAAAAGAAAAAATTATGAGATTGGGCTAAAGAAATACTCTTACAATGCCTTCTCTCATCTTCAATATGAAATGGAATGCTCCTTTTGCAATAACTTTGGGCATAAGAATCAGAATGAATATAACAATTCAACAGATGGCACGTGCTATGCTTGAAGAATCTGGGACACCTTGTACCTTTTGGGGCGAAGCAACACATACCACAGTAAGTATTCTTAAAAAAACTCATATCTGTGTGGACAACGTTAAAATACCTTATGAACTTTGGTATGGAAAACCCCCAACAGTTAAGCATTTTAGAGTTTTTGGAAGTAAGCATTACATAAAGAATAATAATGACAAACTTGGAAAGTTTTAAGCTAGAGTTGATGAAGGAATTCTCCTTGGATACCCCTGTAAAAGAAAAGGATATAAATGTTACACTAAAAGACTTCAAAAGATTGTTGAATGAATTGATGTTGTGATTGATGAATCATTCAGAGGGATAAAAAAGGAAGCCAAAGATGACAAAGATACTCCTACAACAAGCAAAAATAATGAGGAAGAAAGAATTAATCAAGCATCAGATGAAGGGAGTGATAATACAAAAGAACTAGAAAAGACTCCCTTAAGGTATGTTCAGAAAAAATCATCCAGAATCTCAAATTCTAGGTAGTAAGGAGATTGGAATAAAAACTAGAAAAACTGGATTTAAGACCTCTGTGGTATATTGCTTTTGACTTAGTTACCGGAGAATCCACAGTAAGAACCATTTTCTGCCAACGTTTCAAATCCCAACTGGGATCCATCATCAGGACAACATGAATGCTTGATAGATGAAGAGCTTAATAGAGGGATTAAATAGTAATGAGGTGAAAAAGGAAATTTTGGAATCCAGCCTTGATGATAAAATAAAAAAGAAATTAATTCCCTCTTGTGAATGCATCCCAAGGATTTATGGGTTACCCAAGATCCATAAAGAAGGAATCCCTCTTAGGCCTATAGTCAATACCATTGGATCCCCAACCTATGAGCTCGCTAAGTATGTTGCAAAAATCCTCAAGCCCCTTGTCGGAAACACTGATTCTTACATCAAAGATTCCCATGACTTTGTGAATCTTATTAAGAATGAGAAGATAGAACGTGATGACATCCTTGTTAGCTTTGACGTAGTGTCCTTATTCACCAAGATTCCTCTTGAAGAAGCCATTCAGGTTATAAAAGATGTTACTGATCCAGGGACTGCAAGATTGGCCGAAATCTGCTTGCGATCAACAGTTTTCACCTTCCAAGGAACATATTATGAGCAGACATCTGGAGTAGCAATGGGATCCCCCCTTTCGCCAATCGTGGCCAACTTATACATGGAATATTTTGAAAAGAAAGCCCTGGAATCTTACCCTTTGAAGCCAGCATGGTGGAAGCGATTCGTCGATGATACCAATATAAAATGGACACATGGTAAATCAGAGCTTGACAAGTTTTTTATTCACTTAAATTCCATCTCTTCAGAAATAAAATTCACTATGGAGCTTGAAGAAAACATGAGCATTCCTTTTTTAGACATTCTCATCATGAGAAAAGAGGATGGCTCCATAGGGCATAAGGTCTTCAAGAAGTCAACCCATATAGAAAACTACCTCCACGCTAGTTCCCATCATCATCCTGCCCAAAAATTTGGTGTTATAAACACTCTTGCTATCAGGGCCCTTCGAATTTCTGACGCTGATCATTTGAATGAAGAAAAGAAGCATCTAGTCTCAACCTTTAAGGGTATAGGCTACAAAGAAAATGAGATTAAAAGAGCAATTCAAAAAGCCAAGAAAAGCATGTTGTCTCATGAATAAGAGGCCCGAAATCAACCTGAAAATGGTAGGGTTTTTCTACCTTACATTCTTGGAGTTACAGACAAGATTGCAAAAATCCTAAAAAAGAAAAACATAAGCACGCAATTCTCAGCACCTGGAACTATTAGGCAAAGTATGAGATCTGTCAAGGATAATATTGATAGACATCAACTTTAAGGGGTCTACAAAATCGATTGCTCATGTGGTAAAAGCTACATTGGTGAAACAAGTCGCTCCGTGCGGACCAGAATCAAAGAACATGGAGCTGATATTAAGAATGAAAGGTCTCGTACTTCCGCCCTGGTAGAGCACTCCTCAAAAACTAAGCACCATGTCTGCTTAGAAAGCGCCTCAATTATCACTAGAGAAGAGCATCAACATAGGCGAAAGATCAGAGAAGCTCTTGAAATCATCAAACACTCGCATAATCTCAACAGAGACAATGGTATGGAGATTAGTGGAAATTGGCTTCCCCTAATCAAAAAAATTAACCCTCTTAATTAATTTAAGTATAATAATATCAATAATAATAATTAGTACTCAATTAAATAATAAATATTAATGATCAAGCATTTATAATAAATATTAATTCAACCCCAGGATTAATATTTATGATAAATATATTATCATTAATACTTATTATTATTAATTATTATAATACTAGTTATTATTATTATTATTAATTAATAATAATTAATAATAGATTCAATATAAAAATAACTATCATACTAAAAGCAACCAATTATTATTAGATTAATAATAATAATAATAATAATTAGTACGCAATTAAATAATAAATATTAATGATCAAGCATTTATAATAAATATTAATTCAATATTCTATGGTTAATATTTATGATAAATATAATATCATTATTAATTATTATAATACTAGTTATTATTATTATTAATTATTATATTATTAATATTAATTAATAATAGAATCAATATTATAAAAAAATAAAAAAATAAAAAAATTATTTAATTAATTAATTAAATTAATCTGAGACAGCCGACATCCCATCAAAAATTTCAAAAATTGAGAGCTGACCTTCATCTTTTATCTCCTCATTACTATTTAATCCCTCTATTAAGCTCTTCTTCTATCAAGCATTCATGTTGTCCTGATGATGGATCCTAGTTGGGATTTGAAACGTTGGCAGAAAGTGGTTCTTACTGTGGATTCTCCAGTAACTAAGTCAAAAACTAGAAAAACTCTTGTTGGAATTGTTAGTCATCTAGCTTTACTATCCATAATTGAACCACACAATTTAAATCAAGCTAGTAAATATGAATGCTAGGTTAAGTTTATGCATGGAGAACTTGACCAAATAGAAAATAATCACACTTGGGAATTAGTTCCTAGACCTCATGATAAGACCGTTATTGGGACAAAATAGGTATTCAAAAATAAATTGAACGAGAATGGTGAAGTAATTAGAAATAAAGCAAGACTCGTTTGCAAAGATTATGCTCAACAAGAAGGAATATACTTTGAAGAAACATTTTCACATGTGGCTAGACTTGAATCCATAAGAATGTTTCTTGTATTTTCAAGCTTTCATCATTTCAAAGTTTATCAAATGGATGTTAAATATACATTTTTAAATGGGAACCTAAAAGAAGTCTATATTGAAAAACTGAAGGGTTTATTCTAGGAAATGATGAAAATATTGTTTGTAAACTCATGAAGGCATTATATGGGCCAAAACAAGCCCCTCATGCATGGTATTATTTCCTTGACAAGTATATTCAACAGGAAGGATTCACTAAGGGGACTACAAATAGTAACCTATATATAAAGGTGGATGATGGTAAAATTTCAATTGTCGTTTTGTGGATGACATCATTTTTGGCAGCAATGAAGAATCCATGAGTCAAGAGTTTTCTTTGTCATGCAACAAGAATTTGAAATGTTTTTACTTGGTGAACTAACATACTTTTTTGGTTTACAAGTACAACAAGCAAAGAATGGCATATTTCTCTCACAAACTAAGTACCTCAAGCAAATTATGAAGAAATATGGAATGGAAAATTGCAAACGGATATGCACACCCATGGTGACAGGATGTAGTCTTAGTTTGCATGATGATTCTCCTATAGTCAACCAACCAGAATACAAATCCATGATCGGAAGTCTGCTTTATGTTACAAGAACAAGACCAGATATCATGCATGCAGTTGGGAATGTTGGATGATTTCATGTTAATCAAAAGGAAACTCATCTTCAGACAATCAAAAGAATCTTCAAATATCTACAAGGCACTCAAGACTTTGGTTTATGGTATCCTAAAGATGTAGATCTTACTCTTCATGCTTATACAGATGCGGATTGGGTAGGAAATGTTGATGATAGAAAAAGCAGTAGTGGAGGAGCATTTTATATGGGGCCTAGCCTGGTATCATGGTTCAGCAAAAAACAAAGCTCAATTTCTCTATCAAGTGCATAAGAATAATAGGCTGTTGTTGCATCTTGTTGCACACAACTTCTCTGGATGATGCAAACATTGCACGATATTTAAATCAATAGTTCTCCACCCATTTCCATTCTATGTGATAATACAAGTAGCATTAGTATTTCAAAAAATCTTTTTATGCACTCCAAGACCAAGAATATTCCAATTAACTATCAATTTCCAAGAGAACATGTGCATGAACAAAAGGTCAAACTAGAATATGTTCCCTCAAAAGAACAAGTTGTTGATATATTTAAAAAACCTCTTCCACATGATGCATTCGAATATCTACGATATAAATTAGTAATGGTCCCTGCATCATCACTTTGTTGATTCTTCAAGTTCAGGGGGAGTAATACATATGTGTCTTGATGATGACTCCCATTGTTGTTTTTTATGTTCATGATTGCTTACACTACTAGCAGTGCCTTTGATGTAATAACAGTAAACAGGAACATTCTGTACAGGCACAGGGGGAGCTGAAGTTGTGAAATTTAGTATTTCACTTTTTGTACGTGGATCTTATGAAAACAAGTCGCGTGTATACGCGAGTTCTAAACTGAACAGTCACATATATCTTGGTATGATGAAGAAAGAGTGGGACGGACTTAGGAAAAAGCCAAAAGGGTCTGATATGCTTCAGTCAATTATTGTTTGGCTTTCAAGTTCTGTTGGTTGATGATAACAGTCTACTGATGCTACTTAGAAGTGATTTTGTCTTTTATAAGTTGTTGATACCTTGATGGATGATTGATTGATGAAAATATTTTGAAGTTATTACTAATAAATGAGATGATCATATCTCACTGTGAAAAGTTGGCACAGGTTTAGGGGAAGCATTTGTTATGCTTCTAATAATGCATTGTTGGAATTATGTTTTCTTTAGTATTCCTTCTTACATAATGATGCTTATCAATGGTGATGTTGCTTATGTTGTTGAAGTTCTTGAATGATGATGCATGAGTTGCTAATCATGCTTGATACTTGTCAATTGTGGATACTTGTCAATTATGGAAAGAACATGTAGATCTTATTGATAATGTTGCTATCATGGATGAGTAGTTGATTATGATATTTGCTTGAGTTGCATATTGGTGAAATAATTTCTTAATGAAGTGGTGTTAGTGTCATAATTCTTCTTGTATGAAGAATTTGGGCCAAGAGAATGATGTTGCTAAGACATGGTTATTGATATGCCACTGCTACATATGCACGATGATACTTGGAAACATGGAATATTTTAACGATAGTGAAGCTACATTGCCTTATCTTGCATGAGTTGCTACTAACAGATGGTCATGGTGAAGATCATATGTGGTGTATGATAGTTTCTTACGACTATCATGATCTTATTGAGGTTCTTTTGTCATGGTTATACATGTCATATATATCATTTGATGTAAAGGTCATGTAAAAACCTATGATGTACTCATTGTAAAATTCAGTCATGTATGGACTATTGTGGTCAAGTACTTTTGGACATATGATGTAATTTATAACTCCACTGTGCTTGGGAAGTTGACGTAATAATGATGTCAAAAACGTAAACCCAGTGTGATTGGATTATTTATGTAAGTTTGATTCCTTGGTGACAGGACAAGTCATATGAGTCATAGAGTCATGTACTTCATTATACATCCTTTGGAAATTTCAACATGTGCTCAGGGGTAGCATGGCCAGTGTTCAGTGTTCATACTAATTTGTTCAGATCTACCACACTCAAGAGAGAAGTATTCATTTAGTATTGGTCAACCCTTTTCCCTTGATGTCAAAGGCAGAGAGTAACCTGGTGTTTGAAGATCTTGGTGCTTATCTTGATGTGTTTTACAGGTATCTACAAGTGGTAGTAACCAAACACCAAAGTGGTTGCCATCAAGTCCAAAGGGGGAGATTGTTGGCATTATGACTAATGTGTTGTCCTTGATGGAAACCTACTTGATGAGTTGTTTTTTGGTGGAACCAACATGATACAAATGTTAACAGGATGTGTCTACAGATGTGACAAAGAGTTTGGAAAAAGAGATAATAGTTCAGAGGCAGAGGAATGACAAAGATTCAATTTCAAGAAGTATACACGGGTTCTGTTAAGCAAGGTTGCATACACATGCGGGTATAAAGAAGAAAATGTGCATGCAGTTTCTATACCATGGTATTCTAAATACCAAGGGTCCTTACCATGTTATTGCCCTATGGTATTGAGCCCAACAACAAATGTTTTGATCACGTTTAAGAAAACCATCAGCTAGAGTATGATTTTGACCTGTGGTATTAGATAAGGGCTAAGTTATATAAGGAGATGAAGATCAAAGTGGTAGAGGTGTGCAAGTGATGAATGTTTTATGAATAATTAGATCTGAAGCAAATATTCATGTACTGGGTTGTTAATGATTTTCTTGATCTAAAACTAAGTATGCACTCATGAATTTGACGATGGATCAGATCCAATGGATATGAAATGACAATGTTGATTATGAGTTGATTTGATTAGTGATGATAGTGTCTTGACATATCATTTTTCTGTGTATGTTGAGATCTGGGTATTCTAAAGTTCTTTGATGCAACGAAGGTTTGTGTCAATGATTTCATATCTGTACGCATGTTTGATAACCCGAAAGGCGCGTACACACACAGATTTAATGCTAGTAAGTCATATATATATTCATATTTATATGCGGGTTTGATTCTGTAGAAGTGCATATACAAGTGGAATTGTTTTAAGGAAAGCACGTATATAAATAGGGTCTCGCTGAAAAAAAGTTGTCTGATCAGTTTAATCAGTCTTGCTATGTCTTTGTTGTTTGTCAATGAAGACTTAATTGATGATCCAGGCTTAACAGTGATGTTTTGATTAAGGATTGATTGATTGAAGAATGATGAAACTATTAGTTGTTTGTGATTGAAGATCAGTGACGAATCTGTGATTATTTCATTATCATGTAGTGGATCTATGTATGACTTAGTGTTTGTTTAAGAGTGACAATGGTTCAGTTTCAGGGTTTAATGTTTTGAGATCCGTACCTGGGTATGCTTCAAGGAAGTCAAGTATACACGAGAGTTTTCTATAGAAAAGTAGCGTATATATTATTATGGTTTATTGATCAGGTCTTTTAGTTGATTCAGTAAGATGATGCAGTGTTTGGGTTCAGTATTAGTACATTGGCTATAGTGATCCAACTATTCTGGTTGTTTGAGAATAAATTGATTGATTTGGGTTTGAGTTGGTTCAGTGATTGGTTATTCAGTTGGGTTAGAGATTGGTTGATACAGATGATGACTGAGTGATTTATTGCAGTGATCAGTTTCAATTTTGATATTTTGTTTTGGGCTTAAATGTTGGTAGTGGGTCTAGTGTGAAAATTTGATGAAATGCGGCTTACAAGTTATGATGTTTTATAACAGGTGGATCTAGTATGAAATTTTATGAAACGTGATCCATGAAGGTGTTGAAGGTTGGAGCCTTCAATGAGGGAGTTGAATCTTCCTTCTAGTAGTAGCTGGTAAATCATATCAGGGGGTTGGAGCTTCCTTCTAGTGGGTGCCAGTAAATGATATCAGGGGGTTGGAGCTCCCTTCCAATAGGAGCTGGAGAACAAGTAAAGGTTGTAGCTTTCTGTAGGTGGGTGCTTGCGTGTTGGTATGAGTCTACACATGTACAATATTGAAATAATTTTTTTATTTTTTAAAAGAAGACAAAGACGATAGTAGCAGTGGTTTTTTCCCACATTGGGTTTCCACCTTAAATCCTGGTGTTCATGTGTGATGGTTTATTTTGTTATTACTGCACATGGTTAATATTTATTTAATGCTTAATGAAGTACTGATGCACTGACTCAAGATAAACAAAAGATGAATTAATTGAAAATTATATTTTACTGGATATACGCTAGTTGTATAAATAACAGTTGTGAACACATGCATGTTCCCTTCAATAAAGTCGCGTACAGAAATTAGGATATGAAATTGAAAAGCTTAATGGTTTGAAAATATTGATTCATTGCCTGATCCAGGTGGATGTTGGTGGCCACCCACCTATCCCATTTGGACCCCCACAACTGTCTCTTTCAGTTTTTCAGTTTCCTTAATTATAGCACAATTTACTATTTTTAGCAGTTTTTCGGGTCCTAAACTTCCGGAGCTGTTTTGAGGCCCTAAACGACGTTTTTTGGGAAATCCACCGCCAGCGATTTTTCTGGTAAAAATCTTTTTTTCCGTCGTAGTCCTCGGAGAGATCTTTCCAACGGGCTATCACGCGCGTCAAACGGAGATAATATGACCAATTCGCGACCCTGGGAAGTTGGCTGTCCAACTCACCCCAAAACGGGGCCCACAATTTGGCGTTTCATCTTCTAGGGTTAGGTTTTGGAATGCGAAGGGTTTTCCATTGTTTCTCAATAATAAATAGGCCTTCGAGCCTCATTGTAAAGACAGTTCGGAACAGTTCAGAGGCATGTAGCCGACACATCTCTTCTCAGAGATAAGCTACCATCGCCCTAGCTGGGTTATTTATATTTGTAAGCATATTTCAGTATTCTCCATTAATGAAATGAAGTATTATTTCCGCTGCATCTCTGTTTTTATGGTTATCGCATCTCTGTATTTATGGTTATGTCTGTAATCTATTGCGTTCCTGCTTAAATCCGGATCAGTGGTATCAGAGCGGTCTGCTCTTTCTCTGTTTTTCTTTGCATGTCCCCAACGAGGTCAGGATATAAGGAGTTAGGGCTTGAATTGGTCGAACCTTTGCAAGATCAGCCTCGCAAATCTCGACGACCTCCCATGGCGGATGAGAAGAAAGACGAGGGGGCAGGAGATCCTATCAAAATCTTGCTCGAAGAAGCCCTCGAGCGACAAAGGAACGCGATGATGGACAACTTTGCCCAGATCCTTCAGCGGCTACCCAGAGGCGACGCATCGGCTTCCAACAGCTACTCTGGAAACGCCACACCGTTTAAGGTACAAGTTAATTTTGAAATCCCCATCTTCGAGGGTCAAATAGACGCAGATGCCGTAGATAAATGGTTAAATCTGCTAGATGGGTATTTTTCTATTCATGAATTTTCAAGTCGGGAAAAGATTGTTTTCGCTCTTCTCAAAGCAGCCCCCCACGTCAAGGACTGGTGGGAAACATACTGCGAGCAGAAGGATGAAAGTACAGGCTCACTTTTTTCAGCCGCCCCCACTTGGAATGACTTCCGGGATGCCATCAAGGAGCAGTACTACCCTGTCAAAAGCTATGAGGACAAATACATCAAATGGACCACACTGCGGCAGGGACGAGACCAAGATGTGCCAGAGTTCACAAATATTTTTCATACCCTTCGCACACAGTTGGGTATCAAAGATTCTGAGCTGCATCTGGTACTCAAATACCACGGGTGCCTACACAGATACATCCAGGAAGAGATGGAGTTCTTGAACATCTCCTCACTCGGCACAACATACCGATACGCTGTCAAAATCGAGAAAAAGTTCAAACAGAAGAAGCGAGACTTTGGATCTGCAAATCCGAAGCCCAAAGGACAAAGCCAAGGCGGGGTGACCCAAGACAACCCTTCAAAGCTGCAAGAAAAGAACAACACCACGAAGCTGAAGAAGGACACAGGAAAGTGGTGTGAGTTCCACAAGAGTCCCACTCATAACACAAGTGAGTGTCGGACCAAGCAGTCGCTGGTGGCCGACTTGAAGGCTTCCGAATCAGATGCATGTTCCGACTCTGAGCCAGAACCTGACAAGGGGGATGGCAAAGGGAAGCAAATCATTGATGCGGATCCTAGTGCCACTGTTGCCACTGCCAAGATCCAGAAGAATGAGCCCGAAGAGCCAGAGGAGGGGGAACGTCTTTTCCACTCACAGATGTGGGTGAAGGGTTCGTCGCTGCAATTCATTGTCGATAGTGGCAGCCAAAAGAACCTCGTTTCAGCAGAGGTCGTGAAGCGGTTGGGCCTACCAACTACGCCACACCCACAACCGTACAGTATCGGGTGGCTTCACGAAGGACGAGATCTCAAAGTTTGCCAGCAGTGCCGCCTTCCCTACAGCATCAAGCCCTTCACAGATGAGGTATTGTGTGATGTTACACCTCTGGATGTTTGTGATGTACTATTAGGCCAGCCATACTTGTGGAGGCGACATGATGTGTATGAGTCAAGGCCTCGCACTGTCATTATTTCTTTGGATAATTCATTATACAGGATACCAGAGGTAGCTCCACCTACCGCCACCTCTTTGATCACTGCTAAGAAAGGCAGCAAGCTCATCTCATAGACTAGGAAATTTATTTTCTGTCTAGTTCACTCCCAAAGTAAGGGGAAGATCGTTGCTACATCCATGACCCCCGCAAAGGGTTCCTCCACGCAGCAGCAACAACATAGGGATACAGTCATGACAGAACACAGGAACAACTTCTCCTTAGTCAGAGGGGTACCACACAAGTTTCAGGTGGGCGACAAAGTTTGGTTACATCTGCAGACAGAACGCCTTACCAGAACCCATCAGAAACTCAGACCACTTCGACATGGTCCTTACACCAGTAACAAGGTTGCGGGCAACAATGCTTTGAAGCACAACATTCCTCCATTCCTTCGCTTGCACCACTTGTTCAATGTGGACCATCGCCGACCATGCTTCCCACCATTTCTGGACACATCAGAGATTGCAGAACAGCTCACCAGAGAC
Source organism: Pinus tabuliformis (assembly GCA_031772625.1). Taxonomy (NCBI): domain Eukaryota; kingdom Viridiplantae; phylum Streptophyta; class Pinopsida; order Pinales; family Pinaceae; genus Pinus; species Pinus tabuliformis. The sequence goes on from CM062806.1 coordinate 533,772,720, forward strand.
CCATCTCAGCAGAAGCTTCCTCATCTCAAGGAGGAACTCAACGCAATGGGGACCATTGCTTCCTAAGGGGGGAGGAATGATCCAGGTGGATGTTGGTGGCCACCCACCTATCCCATTTGGACCCCCACAACTGTCTCTTTCATTTTTTCAGTTTCCTTAATTATAGCGTTGTTTACTATTTTTAGTAGTTTTTCGGGTCCTAAACTTCCGGAGCCGTTTTGAGGCCCTAAACGATGTTTTTTGGGAAATCCACCGCTAGCGATTTTTTTAATAAAAATCGTCTTTTCCGTCATAGTCCTCGGAGAGATCTTTCCAACGGGCTATCACGCGCGTCAAACGGAGATAATATGACCAATTCGCGACCCCGGGAAGTTGGCTGTCCAACTCACCCCAAAACGGGGCCCACAATTTGGCGTTTCATCTTCTACGGTTAGGTTTTGGAATGCGAAGGGTTTTCCATTGTTTCTCAATAATAAATAGGCCTTCGAGCCTCATTGTAAAGACAGTTCGGAACAGTTCAGAGGCATGTAGCCGACACATCTCTTCTTAGAGATAAGCTACCATCGCCCTAGCTGGGTTATTTATATTTGTAAGCATATTTCAGTATTCTCCATTAATGAAATGAAGTATTATTTCCGCTGCATCTCTGTTTTTATGGTTATCGCATCTCTGTATTTATGGTTATGTCTGTAATCTATTGCGTTCCTGCTTAAATCTGGATCATCGCCACCCTCCCCTTAGTGTTTTTCCCAACAATTTTACATATGCTCTACAAAGCATCATTTTAGTAACAAAAAAATAGCACAAAATATTTTTCTATGTCAAATTAACATTGTGTTGCATTACATCTTATTGAAAAAAAACCTAGAGAGACACTTTTGCATAAAACTACATCAAAGGGCATATGTTATGTCACATTAGTGTCCTAGTGCATCAATATAGGAGTTGATATTTCATATGGGGCATCATAGATGTGTCATACTAACATCATTGGAGTTTTAAAATATAGAACTTTTGAGTCATTTTACATCATATTTGTGTCTTCTTCATGTCATATTACATCACTCATGCACCATGTTATCATTGTTATTCATTTTTTAATTGTATTTCCATTTTAGTACATTGTTCATGCATCTTATTAATGCTTAGTTTGTGTCATCGTTATTATATTTGTAGTTTATTAGTGTTTGATAATATTTGCAATAGATTTTATGCCTTGTGTAACCCTCATGTTAAACCTAAAACCATTTATTAATTCCTAGATATTGAGTTGTTACATTTCTATTTTTATCTTGTTATGTTGGAGCTAGAAACTATCATTGTACCATTTCATTATAATTGTATCCTTTCTCCCCTACATAGATATATATACACACACACAAGAAGATCTAGTCTTCGGATCCCCAAGTCTTGTCATATACATTTTATTCATTGTAAAACGATGCTTCTCCCTTGAAGTGGGTTGTAATTATTGGTCTCATATGATTTTAAGGGCGCAAATTTCATACCATTTGTTATTACAGCTATGATCCTTGGGTTTTGTTGGTTCAAAGGGATGATCTTGGTAATTTTTATACAACTTTTGTCTAGGATGTTTTATACGGTGAAATTTTGATCATATTAAGGACATATCTTGGGAAATATTTGATAAACATTTCATATTCTAGTTCATTATAATTTTAGAAATATAGCCCATTGAAGTTAGTGTTTGTGAATGGTTTTGAAATCAATTTCAAAAGAGAGATCACAACATTTCCACTATAATGTTTTTTCTTGGACACTCCAATCCATGAAATTTTCAAAGATCTAAAGAGACATCAGGAAGTACTTTAGCTAAAAATTTCAAAATCAAATTTGAAAAATTAGACATGCGGCAAACTATACGAGTTTGATTTTGTGAAGAGGCCAAAAGTCAAGTTTTGGAAAAGCTACCATAACTTTCACTTGGAACATCAAATTCTAGTCAGGCATGTGGAATTTCATAAAAGACATAACAAAGTATTACGAGACAAAATTTCAGATTTAGAAGAGCTCAAATATCAAATATATATTAATAAAAAGGTCATTCATTAAAATATTCTCCACATTAAGGTTTTAATGATACATAACTTACAAGTGACATAATTTTCTATTACGAGATCCTTTTTTTTTATTATAAATTGTAATAAATAGAAGTACTAATATTATTTTCTCATATAGTTCCAAAGAAATATTAAAAAGATACTACACCTATTAAACCCCCTCTCCAAATTTATGTTTTAAATATATATAACTTACAAGTCACATAACTTTTGATTAGAAGATCCATTTTTTTGGGTAATTGGAAATTGTGATAAAGAGAAGTAGTAATATTAATTTTTCACATGGCTCCAAAGAAACATTCAAAAATTACTACACCAATTAAACCTCTCAAAGGCTCATCCAAGACTTATGGATAAAGTGAAGGTTTATAATTTAGGTTGTCAAGAAAACCTTAAAAGAGGATGGATGAATGGAAAAGAAATGAATGAACATAAGGAAGAAAAATAAAAATACATAAAATAATTGAAAACGAGTTTATTGAAGGATATTCCTAAAAGGGATATGGAAATCCAAGGAAATCATGAACATAAGGAAAAGCATAGTGTTGAGACTCAATCACATACGAGGAATATTTTCTCACAATTCAAGTGCACAAATATTGAATCACAAAACTATAATCATGATGTTTAAATCCAAGACCCACATCATAAGGGCTTTAGGTTAGTAGCAAGGAAGTTCTACATTTGGAAGTTTGATATGAGTATGTTTGATAGTACTAATCTTATAACATAGATATTCTGGATTGAGTAATACTTTAATCTGCACCAAGTGGTAGCAATACAAAAGGCAAATATTACAACCATGTTTTCAAAACAAGGTAAACATGTTTCGTATCACTCGCTTTGTGAAAGGAAAATGGATTCAATAGTATCTTGGTCAATTTTTATAGAGGAATTGATAACGCATTATGGAAATATTAAGATAAATTAGAACATTTATTCAATTGGTAAATATTCGACAAAAGGGTTTAGTTTTAAAGAACATTCAACAATTCTGAAAGTTGAGTCTTAGGGTAAAGAAAATTTCAAAGGATAATTTGTTAGACCTATTTATGAGAAATTTAATAGAAATCATCCAACATGAGATGAATCTCTTTGAACTTAAGTCCCTTGAGCACGATTTTAGTCTAGCGAGGAAAGTTGAAAGTAAAAATATGGCTATTAAAAAATTTGTCACTAATAATTATAAAGAAAATCATGCAACCAACTATACCATTGATCTATTGAGGGCATGATTGGATGGAGGATTGTCTAGGATCCAAGTATCGGAGGATCCATTCAAAATCATTTAACATGGAGGCATGAGATAACACACTCATTTGTATGGGATCTTAGTATCAATGTACAAATGCTTCTATTGTGGATAGAATTGGATTGCTTGAGGACAAACATTTTTTGGGTGGGATGATTTGTGATATTCTATTTTCTTGTTACGGTCGAAGTGGATGAAATTTTCCCATGGTATTGACTGTGGTATTTTCCCATAGTATCGACCCATGGTATTTTCATTCGTTTTTCGAGGCAAAACAATAAAATAAAGTTTCTAGAGAGTCCATCAAGCCTATAAAATGGGATAGGACCTGACAACAGGATCATCTTGAGTTTATCTATCTTATTGTGTTTTCTTGAGAACTTGGCATGGCTAGTTCCAGTTTAATCCCGGGGACAAAAACCCCATGGGTGTGATTTGTATGGTGAATCCATTTAGGGTCCACGATTGCAATTCGATCTTTTGTTTTCTCTTTTGATGAACATTCATTCATGCCATTGCAAGGGTTCTAATATTTTTGTATAGGCATGCATTATTTTCTTCAGTTAGTAATATAAATAAAGGTTGCATTTCTTTTAGATCCCTTGTGTTTTATGTTTGGCTTGTCAGTATTTCATTTAGAACACTAAATTATTCCAGATTTGTTGATTATTTAGCAATTTGGGATCTTATAGTGGTATCATAGTTGTGCATCCTGTCAGACTGAAAGTTCTATGCAAGTAAATTCAGTGGGATTTATTCTTACCTTACCTCGCATTTCCATCTTTAGTAACATTTAATATAACCCTAGTTGGTCTCTTTAAAAAATTTACTACTGCAGGCTAGAGGAACAGATCTAGATCATAACCATATTAAGGAACCAGAGAGTGGATTGAAGTCATTGTTGCAGCTTTGTGGGTTAGAAGGAGACATCGTACACCATCTATTTGACCGGTTCCAGGGTTATGGGTGGCTGGAAGCGTTCGTTATCACTGCAAAAAGTTTGCACCGTATTGGGGATGGGAAAAAGGTCAGGAATCCATCACTGAGAAGTGTATCATTTATTGAGATCTTAGCCACTCTGGTCATTGCAGGGCGGTGATATCATTCTTATCTGACGGGCGAGTTGTTGATCTTTTATTTGGCGTGAAGGGTCTGAACGTATCTTAAACAAATTCCATCGAAGCTCTGAATGTATCAAAATCAAAGTCCATAAAATTTCTTAAATACACTTGGAACTTGATGAATTATATTTATACATCATGGTGGAATTGGTGTGGTTGGTCGTCATAATCAAACAAGAGGTTTTACGTCTTTTATGGCATGGTGCAAACGTATGGTTAATTGGAATATGGTTAATCAATTTATTCACTGGGGTTCTCACGTCCTTGTAGGGTCGATAGGCCAATATTGTTGGATCAAGAGGATTACGGTGGATATTTATTGAAACCCCATAAACAAGGGGATATCAGAGCATTTCTACATCAAGGCGAGTCACATCAAGGAAGCAGAGGTTGTATGGTGATCACAACACATTGGCCGCAATGATCAAGATCACTCGATAAAGAAGTTTCTTTACCATGTCATGGTGCTTGGATCAGAAGCCAGTGGTTCGATAAAGATCAAAATCTTGCAAAGCAAGGTCGAATTCTTAATTCACCAAAATCGTGCCATTTGTCATTGTCATCAAACGGTGCTCGTATCAAGTGCTGAATTAACAAAGTGACTTAAGTCGCTCCCATCGCGCTCTAAATCGCCGAAGGCCAAACTCATCAAGCGTGGGGGTCATACAGTGGACGATTGGGCTGTCAAGGTTCAAAGTTGACCATATTCAAGATATCATCCTTTTTAGAAGGCCAAATTGTCGCACGGAGGGAAGAATTATTTCCTCAAATAAGACCGATTGCAGGAGAAATTATCAAGGTCGAATATCAGTCTCTTCCAAAATTGGAGACCGAATTAAATAACCATCTCAATTCTTCCAGCCTGAGGACCAAATCATTTATTTCTCCATAGGTAAATTCACTAAACTATTGGGAGGATGAATCATGAAGGCCAAATTTTCTGCCAAACTCCAAGATCGAATCACCTTCTTTGATTGGCATGTTTATGGCTTTTAGAGGAACGAGTTTTATTAGATTTTTAACAGAGGATTAATACTTGATAAGGGACCGAGTTAAGTCTCTGGGGGTTGATTTTCCTCTACTAAATGAGATCGAGTTCCATCTATTTGTTGCTTGCATATAAAGAGGAGCATAATAGCAATTTTTTAAGAGTCGAGTGGGCTTATTGTGCATTGAACTAGCTCTAACATTCACCTGTAATACTTCTCTATTGTTGTACAAAGATTTCTAAGCCAGACTGGAGTTATCATCACTATGTCAAAGGATACACCCATTGCCACCATGCTGGGGCTTACACAGGTAGAGAACGAGATCTAAATTTGAGTGGGTTGCTCAGATAGACGTGCCTCTATATCATTTTCCATATCAGAATATATATACAGAAAAGAGAAACGGAGGATTATTAAAAGAACCAAGAGCATCTCAAAGGGTCGAGAGCCTGTCATCTACAAAATATCTTATTTTTGTACATTCAAGGGGAAAAGTTATTACTCAAGTTATATCCAGGTTTCTCACTGGTATTTTACATTTTTCTTGTCCTTAACTGCCATTAAAGTGTTTGATAAAAGTTGTCAAGAGAAATACGCAACACTGATAACATGTGTGTTGTTGTTGTTGAATTAAAATGTGTAAAATTTAAGCCTGGTACTTGTATTTTGTAGCCTTATAAACCTATTATATTTTATTATGGCAATATGTTTGTATGAGGTGTTTAAACCTCCATCTAGATGTTGAATGTAATTGTAGGGGTTAGTTTATTCAAGTCAAATATCCATGGAGTATAGTTTAGTTAATGCAATATAGTCTATATTTGTTGGTCATAATGATTGCTATAGTATTTTCATACAATCAAGGTTTGATAGTCATGAAGGCTAAGTTTTTACATCCATTGTTGCCAAGGCATAATCTCATCATTTTACTTTTGGAAATGCCTTAGAAATCAACATAGTAATGCATTCGTGGATTCTTCGGACTACAATACTTTTGTGGATAAAAAATAGAAACAACTTGCAGATCAAAAACAAGAGAAACAAAACAAACCTTTCTCTTAGAAGGTCCATGTTATCCTTTAGCAGTCAAAGGATATCCAGAAGGAAGATGAAAAAGGCAAGTGTCTCTTCACACTTGGATTTGAATTGCAACAAAGGAAGTTAGTCATAAACATTTGTAATTTGAAGGAATTAGACACGTCTATCCAAGGTAGGCTCTCAACCCATCCATGCTTGCATTGATACAACCCAAACTCTGTGACAATCCTTGTGAATAATTCAGGCTCACAGTTGCCTATTTTCTTAGCAGGATCATAGCTTTAGCATCACCTCTACTGCCTTACAATGATGATATCATGAGGGAAATATTACATTTGATAGTGGAAACTCTTCAGGGGTTGAAAAACATGAGGCTTCCTACCTTTCAAAAGTAGCACAAAATTTTAGAATTCATGGCAGAGTTCAACTTTAGCACATTTATGCTAAATTTGGAATGTGATGACTTAATCTTTCAGTTTCTCCAGACCTTTTTCACTGGCATTACATCATCTCATCCAGGCTGTGTCAAAACAAGCATCAAAAATATTGTCTCCTTTTTCCTAGAAGGTGATGTTGACATTTGCAAAATACTAAGATCCAAATTGTTGACCATTTGGAGAAAGGAACTAGTTGTGTCACCAACTCCTTATGATCTAGTCGAAAGGTTGGTCATGCAAAACATAAAAAGGGTGTTGACTAAGAAGGAGTTGAAGAGGATTGATAGAGGAAGAAAGAACAAAGGAAATAAAAATTGTAGCAAGAAGGAAATAAGAAGGAGAGGACTATGCTTTATCTGCAAGGGGTCATGGGCACCTAGCCATTCATGCTCAAGTGATAGGAAGGAGGAAACAAGGACAAAAAAGTAGTAGATTCCTTTGGATCATGGGGATTCATCTATATTTGGGTTCATTGGTTATCAAGAGAGCATCCATGAAGGATCTGAGCATTCAAGTACACAAGGTGAGCAGCAGCATGATATTATTCAGGGAGACTTGCAGGGTGGCAATCATTTAGAAGTGCATGAGGAAATTCTAGCTGGTGGTGTTGATGAGGTAGACTCCTATACAACTGAGTCCATAGGTCTTCAAGAGGATGTCCATATTGAGTAGCCAATTATAGATAAAAATCCATGAATGCATCTATGTTCGACAACTAGAGAGGATGAACATCACATTATCTTCACAGATGGAGGAGGTCAGGGAAACTTAAGTGATGATCCAACAATGGTGAACCAACATGATGACCATGATCATGAGGGGGAGCATGAGAGACATAATGTTTAGGATGAACCATTCCCAGAGATCCAGTCAAAGACTCAAATTTAAGTTGTGGTCGTGGGTTATCCCGTGCAAAAAGGTACAAAGACATTCAGTAGGCCACCAAAATTACCAGTAGAGGACTTTCGGGAAAAGATCATACATTTCAAGACAGATCTTATGATGTTGAAGCAGAGAGTCTAGATAGTCCGAGACACTATCTTATAGAAGAATATTAAAATTCATGTTAGGCCCCTATACTACTAGTGTAACCCCTTATTGTTATTAGTACAACCCCCATTATCATATTGTTGTACCCATGTAGTCCCCATATTGTTACTATTGTGCTCCATAGAAGCCCACTATTGTTATTATTGTACCCTTACATTATTATTGTTATGTCGGCTTTGATTATATTATGACCCCTTAGACTCCTATATATAGAAAGGAGGTCTTTTCATTTTTATCATCCAAAAATTGTTCATTTGTGTAATGTAAAGGAGGTTTCCCCCTCGAAGAGGCTGAATTCTAAGGCGTTGATCTATCTTTTCTATCTTTTTGTGAGCTGGTTTCATAAGATTTGGTATCACAGCTTTGGATTCTAGGGTTTCGCTGCTCCAAACGGGTCATCGTGGCATTTTCGCTATAATTTTTTCTGCAATGTTTCAGATGCTAAACAAAAATCCCATTTGGGTTGAAATCTTTTTGAACCTTGGGTTCAAATTTCAGAGCTTTTCGTGCTATATTTGTGGAGATATGATCTGAGGAAGTTGGCCTTTATGCAGACTCTCGAATTACATTCCAAACAGGTGACCTGGGGAAAATAGTCATAACTTTTGTTTTCTGCATCAGATTAAAATTTCATAAGAAGTTGTAGAAAAAGGACAGACTGTAGTTTCCTGTATATATCTTTTAGAACCTAAGGTCAAAACAGTGACATGTGGTATTTCATACAAGTTCGCTCTTCTGAAAAGGTATATAATCAGGTCATCTTGGGAAATTGTGCATAACTCTTTCTTGGAGAATCTAAATTCGATCAGACTGGTGGCATTGGAAAGAGGATGCAAAGGGCTACTTTAGATCGCAATTTCTTAACTTAAAGATCTGAAAGTACAAAGTTACAGTCATTTCAAAATCGAGCTCCTAAAATCAAGAAAAAGTGAGATGAGGAAGTTTGATGGCAAGGATCCGGTAAATTGGATACTACAAATGGAGAAATATTTTGATATACATGGTGTACCACTGTTACAAAAGGCATGTATTTCATCTTCATATTTAGAACAAGATCAATTTTTATGGTATAAAGGGCTTTGTTCTCGTAAACAACTTGTTACATCGTCAATTTTCACAGAGGAAATTATAGCACATTATGAGAATACAAAGAGCAACACCTTCTTTAGAGCAACACCACAACAATTGGAAGAAAAAAGAAAAAAGGGCTTTGTTACAAAGTGGAAAGAAAAATTATGGCAACAAGGAATTCTACCCCTCACAACTATAAAGATGGAAGTGTTGTTTCTCCTAGCCTTCCACAACCTACAAGGGTTATACCACAACAATTGGAAGAAAAAAGAGAAAAAGGGCTTTGTTACAATTGTGATAGAAAATGCACTAAAGGTCATAAGTGTGCTGGGAAGAAATTATTTTACATAGAGTATGAATAGGAGAAAGAAAAGGATCAAGAAACATCAAAAGAAGAGGATATATGCCAGGACCCAACCCCAGAGAAAGAAGAAATGAATCCGACTATATCTTGTAAAGCATTGGCAAGAATTATCACTCCTCAAACTCTCAAGATAGAAGGACATATCAAAAGGTTCAAGAAGTGAAATATCACATCAAGAAAGAATAAATGAATCCAACCATATCTTGTAATGCATTGGCCGAAATTACCCCTCCTCAAACTATCCAGATAGAAGGACATATCAAGAAAAGAAATGTTCAAGAAGTGAAAGATCACATCGAGCATCAAGAAATGAATCCAACCATATCTTGTAAAGCATTGGAAGAAATTTCCACTCCTCAAACTCTCAAGATAGAAGGACATATCAAGAAGAAAAAGGTTCAAGCAGTGAAAGATGACATCGAGCATCAACAAAAGGTTCTACAACTTTTAAAGGATAACGCCGCTTTGGTGCAAAATCGAATGAAACAACAGGTAGATCAACATCATAGTGAAAAAGGTTTTGATGTAGGTGATTGGGTATTTTTACTGCTACATCTCAAGCAAGCTATTTATGAGAAAGAAATGTTGGCAATACTACATGCACTTAAGAAATGGCGACCTTACCGAATGGGAAGACACTTCAAGGTAAAAATGGATCATGATAGTCTTAAATACTTTTTAGAACAACTATTATCTTTAGAAGAACATAAAAAATGGGTCACAAATATGTTGGATTATGACTTTGATATCATCTATAGAAAAGGGAAGAAAAATTTTGTTGCAGATGCACTCTCAAGAAAGGATGAGGATGTGGAAGCATTGTTTTGTGTTATTTCTATTATCTAGCCAGATTGGATAAACGAAGCAAGGGATGAATGGAAGAAGGACGAAGAAGTATGGCCACTCATTGAAAAGTTGCAGAAGAGCCCAATTAAAAAATATTTCCAGAACTTGAAGAGGAAGGAAAAATCATATTGGAACCTAGAGCAGTCACAGAAACAAGAACCCGACAGCTACAAAATCGATCAATTTCAATGTATCTCATCAAGTGGAAGAACATACCCGTTGAAGATTCCACATGGGAGGACAATAATTTTATACAAAAGCATCAAGAACTACTCAAGCGTTGAGGACGACACTTTTTGAAGGAGAGGGGCATGTTAGGCCCCTATACTACTAGTGTAACCTCTTATTGTTATTAGTACAACCCCCTTATTATATTGTTGTACCCATGTAGTCCTCATATTATTTCTAGTGTGCCCCATAGAAGCCCACTATTGTTATTATTGTACCCTTACATTATTATTGTTATGTCGGCTTTGATTATATTATGAACCCTTAGACTCCTATATATAGAAAGGAGGTCCTTTCATTTTTATCATCCAAGAATTGTTCATTTGTGTAATGTAAAGAAGGTTTCCCCCTCGAAGAGGCTAAATTCTAAGGCATTGATCTATCTTTTCTATCTTTTTGTGAGCTAGTTTCATAACAGTTCAGGAGCTCATAGAGGTATGTGTTGAATCAATGGCCATGTTGTCTAGTGTTGAGGAATGACTCAAGTCCGTCACAAGGCAGCAAGAGGAGTATAGTTGGGATCTTTATGGCAGTCCTCTACAAGGGTACATAGATAAGACTTGCAACAATACCAACCCGCATTTATACATTAGGGAGAGGAGGGAAGATTTCTCCAAATGGATCATGTTGAGTGATTGGGTGGAGCAGCATAAGTGGGTCATAGAGCAACATCATCATAGTATATGTGTTCCATGTGCAGGTATTCATATTTCCACAACATGGATTGGCGAGATATTATGAGTTGGTACTCTATTAATGGGATTATTCTTACAAGGATACTCATAGCCAAGGGCATATCATAGCAAGGGCCCTTAGGCATAGGCTGTGATGGAAGGTTGAGGTGGTATTATAACCCACAGGTCCTAGCACTTAGGTGGCATTGGGATTCAAGTGGATCTATTGAGAGCAGGATTGGAAGGAGGATTATCTGGGATTTAGGTATCAGAGGATCCATTTTGGATCACTTTGAATGGAGGCATGGGATAGCACACTTGTTTATATCAGATCTTAGTATCAATGTACAAATTCTTCTACTGTGGATAGAATTGGATTGCTTGAGGGCAAGAAACCTTTGGGCAGGAGGACTTTGTAATAGTCCCTTCTCTGGATATGGTAAAAGTGGACAAAATTTTCCCATGGTATTGACTATGGTATTTTCCTTCATTTTTCGAGGGAAAAAAATAAAATAAAGTTTATAGAGAATCCATCAAGCCTATAAAAAGGGATAGGAGCCTGACATTGGGATAACCCTGAGTTTATATATCTTATTGTGTTTTCTTGATAACTTCGCATGGCGAGTTCTAGTTTTATCCCAGGGACGAAAACCCTGTGGGTGTGTTTTGTATGGTTGTTACAGGTCTATTTGGGCACATCATTCCTGACAATCAGATCAATACAAGTAGGGCTCATCAAGCCCTAATTCAGTTGTTACATGCCTAGACAAGTCCTCAAATTAAATGCTTCCATACATAAAAATTTCCTAGCTTGAAACCCTGATGAAATGCCTCCTTAGGACACCAACGCAACCTTAGTCACGGGTAACTGCACTGCAAAGTATGTAGGCCCATTCAGGCCTGCACTGCAGTGCACTTAGGCCCTCTTTGACCTACGCTGGGAGAGAATGAGTGAAATTGACATTGGATTCTAGGAATATTCTCTTATTCTAGAGCATTCTAGAAGGATGCCGAGCTCTTATCTCATCCTATGAGGTCAACTTTGGATAGGATATGGATCAATTACCCCTCTATCCTCTCATCCCTTTCTCCATGGAAACTTACTCCAATTTTGGAAAGCCATTCAATGCCCAATTTATGACATAACCACCTGCATTTCCCTATAAATTTACCACTCATCATAGTGATCAGGGGGCTGCGAATTTGAATATTGTAGAGAAATACTATTGGTTTGAGATTTGAGTTCATGTTAAGTAATTTTATGCTGCTAGATTGGTGTACTTTTGGTGTGACGAGGGTTGGACTGAAGCTAGATGAGTGACACAGGATCAAACCACATTGGGTGTAACTCTTCCTTCTATATTAATAAAGTTGTTTTTTCCTTTTCTCATATTCTTGTTATATCTATGATGATTATGTGTTTCAATGTTGTCAATTCCATTGGTTTATAGTAGATCGATCATGTATGCTTTGATCATTGTCGTTTTCTGTTTTTGGTTAGAGGTACCAATTGAGTGGATTTAGTGCAAGTGGCAGCGACAGAAGCAATTCAAAGGAGATCAAGGAAGCGAAAGATCACAAGTAAGTTCCTTCATCTCATCTATCTATTATAGGAAAAGGTTAAACCACTTTCTTTCTGTTGTTATAAGTGTAGCTACCCACTTAGGGAAAATGTGTTTATCCATAAATACAAATTCCATATAACAAATTGGCGACCATACTGGGGAACGACTATCATTCCTGGTAGTTTATCCTCATCATATTGCATCCTCGTAGACTTAAATTGACTTCATTGATCTCTTTTCAGTCATTTTGAAGTGTTTTTTAGTCAAAAAGTGTGCTTAAATGTCTCCTGATTGGACTCTCTAGCACTAGTGTAGTGTTGGTCTTGACATAGTGCGCTGCAGAGCAACCCTAGCTTAGATACAGTGAACTGCATTGCATTGTCTCCCATTCTGGGCTGTGTTGATCCCTGTTGAGCTAAAAAACCCACCTTTGGCTTGGCTTTTTCCAAATTTGCTTCTGATGTTGTTTACTGAAAGATCAATGTTTCCTATGGTTCTGAAATCAACTTGTATTTCTTCTCCTAGCCCTACTTTGGCCTTGATTTTTTAGTGTTTATTAAGTGATTTATTTATCATTATCAATTCATTTTCAAAGTTTGCTTACATCGATTAGTCTTTTTTGAAAAATAAGTGTCGTAAAGCCTTCATTTCTTTGAAAAACAAACTGTCGTAAAGTCTTTGTTTGTTACAAAAAGTATTGATTGGTTGTTTGTGCATTTAGTTTCCTTTTGTTCATCTAAACATCAAAGGAATGAAAAGAAAAACATGCATTATGCATTTAGAGGTTTGTGTGTGCTTGCAGAAATAGTATAGGGAAAGTTGCATTAGATGTGTTTTATGCTCTTTGTTCAAAGATTCTAATTGATCTATCCCTTTTAGTTACAGTTTTCATTGTTCAAATCAAATGAAAATAATGTTTCTCATCATAGTTGCATTCTAGGAGTTTCAGAAACATCATGCGTTGAACCTTAAAGGAAAACTTTTAAACAAGATCAACTAAAATTTATATCAATTAACCTAATGGAGCATTGTAACTTAATGCATAACATTTAGAGGTCTAGGCTAGAAACGTGTTGTGGCATTGTTAAACATAGCAGTTGTTGCTAATGGTCTCTGATACATTCCAAGTGTGATACCTCATTTGATGTACGTAAATATATCGTAGCTCTTCCACGTACTTTCGGGTATATAGGGCGATGTTATAGTATGATAAGTATAAAGGAATTCTCTCACTGTGTGGTTTAGCATTAGACATCGCTAACACGGATAGGGCCTCCACATACTTTCAGGTATATATGGGAAGACTACATTAGGTTTTTATCCATCCATAGGTAACTAAGTCGGCCGCCTTGTATACTGTGATACACCAAAAACAGCATTTAGGGAGATTTCCTGCATGTATGTTAAGTCCTTGGTTTACTGAGGCAGTATATTGCAGTTCACAGTTACTTGGTAATCCTTTTGCCTAGATTATCCCTCTTTTGTTTTTTTATGTTATTTTAATTAAAATAAAATTAATTGACCATAGATAACATCCTCCACGTCATTCCTTAGTTGATCTTAGGTTGAGACATATGGCAACAACTCCAGAGTCCACCGATCAAGGAATTCCTTTTGATGGGAATCCTAGTCCTTTTCCTCCTATCAGAAATATTAGTGCTCCTTATATGGCTACATTGTCCCTTCCGAGACTTACCATCGGCTTTCCAGTATGCTTGTTCTCAAGCTCCTTAGCCGCATAATTGAATATTCCTACAACTGGACAAAATCAACCTCTTGTTGATCCTACAGTTGACCCTTTACCTTCTTCATTGGTTGTTTCTTCCTCCCCTTCTTCCTCTTCGCCTGGTGAAAGTATTGACATTAGTAATCATGTGGATAAGAAGAAGAAGAAGAAGAAAATTCAGCAGGGGGTCAACCAAGCAACCATTGCTTCGAATGTAACTTCTGATGAGAAACCATCCGATAAGCCTCACAAAATTCGATATCCTTGCTATGTATCCCTTCCAGAGCATTATTCTCCCATATGATGAGAACCTCTTGGAAGTCATGACCTCTTGTGGGTCGTGATCAAGGAATACGAGCATAGGTCCTTGTCTTGTATCAAGCTCGTTAAAAAATGAAACAAGGAATATGAGGATAGTTCCTGGTCTTGTGTCAACATCGTTAAAAAATGAAACAAAGGGTACGAGCATAGGTTCTTGTCTTTTGTCAATCTCGTTAAAAAATGAAACAAGGAATATGAGGATATTTCTTGGTCTTGTGTCAACCTCGTTAAAAAAAGAAACAAGGAATATGAGCATAGTTCCTTGTCTTGTGTCAAGCTCGTTAAAAAATGAAACAAGGAATATGAGATAGTTCTTTTACTGTGTCAACCTCATTAAAAAATGAAACAGGTCCCAGAGAATAGTTCTTTGTCTTGTGTTAAGCTCGTTAAAAAATGAAACAAGGAATTTGAGCAGAGTTCCTTGTCTTGTGTCAAGCTCATTAAAAAATGAAACAAGTTCCCCTGGAGCAAAGTTCCAATTCAAGTCTTTGATTAGATCTCGTAAAATCTCAGTCGATTCTTTCACTTAATCTCATGAATTAACCTTCATTCCATCCACCTGATGGCCATGAGTAGTCTACTTAGGTGAATGTAATGAATCTTGGGGGGCATGCACCTAGAATCTTATCATCATGCTAGGGGCATGTAAACTAATCCAAGCATAGTTTTTAATTTCAAGCTTGTGTAAACATGAAATTGAATCCAAGCATAGTTCCCTATGGTTCAACCTTGTGTAAAAATGAACCCATCTCCATTTTTTAACCCTCATGATTGCCATTCTATCAGCCTCTTCCTTCAGATGAGCCATGGTTGTTCTCCTTCCATCGTCAATATCTGCTTGGTCGATCATTGACGATGGAAAAATAAAGAGGTATTGGTCAGCAAGGACTGGGGAAAATGCGAAAAGGGATAAATCACTTTCTGGTAGCAATTCGCTCTTGAACATGAAACTTTTACTTCATCTCTGTGACTATTTGGGTTGGTTTATCTGCTTGATGGTTATCATACCTATGGTCTATCACGCCATCCATCACTTTAGTTTTGGGTCAATGTTGCCAATTCATTCAGTGTTGCCGACATGTTCAAGAGAAGTCACTCAGTAAAATTTATCCTTTGAAATACTCATAAACCTTCATTTTCATGACCGCCATTCCTGAACATTTTGTTTTTAGTCACATTATTGAGGAACTTGTCGACATCAACACATTATCCAGGAAGTGGACTTAGAAACACCCTTCCAGTACTTTGAGGCTTTCATATGTCAATTGCAAGTTTCTCACTTTCGGCGACAAGTTGAAATCACTCAACCGAAAGACTTTGTATGGTGTTCAACATCAAAACATCTATTCACACCATGTACAATGTACTATAGTATCTTGAGAATCATTATCATTATCGGTGATTTCTCTCGCGTATGTTAACAACTTACATCATTGGTTGGTAATCAGACGGTGTATTCCCATGTGAGACTATCGATCACATTTTCATATGGTTAGACTCCTACTTGAGCAAACGATTGGACAGTATAGAAGACCCGGGATCTAGTTTCATCCATCCGGGTTGCGATTTCAGGAGAGTACTAAATCATCTGTACGATGGATTTACATAAATGGTCATCCTATCATGGGTCTATATCTTTAGACGACTATCTGATTTGTGTACATGTAATGAAAAGTTTATATACTGAGTATGGGTATGCCTTCCCTAAAAAATTCATGAAAAATTCAAAATATCATGATGTTATGTATTGTAATCGATGCAGGTCGTCATCCACTTCAGATCCTCCTCATCACATCATAAATCATATCACTCGACATTATCATTTTTGACTTCATGCTTTAGGGGGCAACTGTTACAGGTCTATTTGGGCACATCACTCGCGACATTCAGATCAATACAATTAGGGCTCATCAAACCCTAATACAGTTGTTACATGCCATAGACAAGTCCTCAAATTGAATGCTTCGATCCATGAAAGTTTCCTAGCTTGAAACCCTACTGAAATGCCTCCTTGGGACACCAGCGCAGCCTTGGTCAAGGGTAACTACATTGCAGAGCAGGTAGGCCCATTCAGGCCTGCACTGTAGTGCACTTAGGCCCTTTTTGACCTGCGTTGGGCGAGAATGAGCGAAATTGACATTCGATTCTAGGAATATTCTATGATTCTAGAGCATTCTAGAAGGATGCCCAGCTCTTATCTCATCCTATGAGTTCGAATTTGGATAGGCTATAGATCAATTACCCCTATATCCTCTCATCCCTTTCTCCATGGAACTAACTCCAATTTTGGAAAGCCATTCAATGCCCAATTTATGACATAACCACCTGCATTTCCCTATAAATTGACCACTCATCATAGTGATTAGGGGGCTGGGAATTTGAAGATTGCAGAGAAACACTATTGGTTTGAGATTTTAGTTCATTTCAAGTAATGTTATGCTACTGGATTGGTGTGCTTTTGGTGTGACGGGGCTTCGACTGAAATTGGATGAGTGACACGGGATCAAACTGCATTGGGTGTAACTCTTACTTCTACATTAATAAATTTGTTTGTTCCTTTTATCATATTCTTGCTCATATCTATGATGATTATGTGTTTAAATGTTGTTGATTCCATTGGTTTATAGTAGATAGATCATGTATTCTTTGATCATTGTCGTTTTCTGTTTCTGTTGACAGGTACCAATTGAGCAAATTCAATTCAAGTGGGAGCGACAGGGGAAATTAAAAGGAGATAAAGGAAGTGAAAGATCACAAGTAAGTTCCTTCATCTCATCTATCTATTATAGGAAAATATTAAACCATTTTATTTTTGTTGTTCTAAGTGTAGCTACCCACTTAGGGAAAATGTGTTTATTCGTAGATACAAATTCCATATAACAAATTGGCGACCATACTGAATAACACATGTTGTTCTTGATAGTTTATCCTCATCATGTTGCATCCTAGTAGACTTTACTTGACTTCATTGATCTCTCTTCAGTCATTTTGAATTGTTTTTTAGTAAAAAAGTGTGCTTAAATGTCTCTTAATTGGACTCTCTGGCACCAACGCAATGTTGGTCTTGACACAATGTGATGTAGAGGAGCCTTAGCTTAGAGATAGTGCTCTAAAACGCACTGTCTCCCACTCCAGGCTGCGTTGATCCCTGTTGAGCTAAAAACCCCACCTTTGACTTGGTCTTTTCCTAATTTGCTTCTGATGTTGCTTGCTAAAAGATCAATGTTTTCTATGGTTCTGAAATCAGTTTGTATTTCTTCTCCTAGCCCTACTTTGGCCTTGATTGTTTAGTGTTTCTTAAGTGATTTATTTTTCATTATCAATTCTTTGTCAAAGTTAGCTTACATCGATTATTGTTTTCTGAAAAAGAAGTGTCATAAAGTATTCATTTCTTTGAAGAAGAACCTGTCGTAAAGTCTTCGTTTCTTACGAAAAGTATTGATTGGTTTTTTGTGCATTTACAAGTAAGTTCCTTCATCTCATCTATCTATTATAGGAAAATATTAAACCATTTTCTTTTTGTTGTTCTAAGTGTAGCTACCCACTTAGGGAAAATGTGCTTATTCGTAGATACAAATTCCATATAACAAATTGGCGACCATACTGGATAACACATGTTGTTCTTGATAGTTTATCCTCATCATGTTGCATCCTAGTAGACTTTACTTGACTTCATTGATCTCTTTTCAGTCAATTTGAATTGTTTTTTAGTAAAAAAGTGTGCTTAAATGTCTCCTAATTGGACTCTCTGGCACCAACGCAATGTTGGTCTTGACACAATGCGATGTAGAGCAGCCTTAGCTTAGATATAGTGCACTAAAACGCACTGTCTCCCACTCCAGGCTGCGTTGATCCCTGTTGAGCTAAAAACCCCACCTTTGACTTGGTCTTTTCCTAATTTGCTTCTGATGTTGCTTGCTAAAAGATCAATGTTTTCTATGGTTCTGAAATCAGTTTGTATTTCTTCTCCTAGCCCTACTTTGGCCTTGATTGTTTAGTGTTTCTTAAGTGATTTATTTTTCATTATCAATTCTTTGTCAAAGTTAGCTTACATCGATTATTGTTTTCTGAAAAAGAAGTGTCATAAAGTATTCATTTCTTTGAAGAAGAAACTGTCGTAAAGTCTTAGTTTCTTACGAAAAGTATTGATTGGTTTTTTGTTCATCTAAACATTAAATGAATGAAAAGAAAAACATGCATTATTCATTTATAGGTTTGTGTGTGCTTTTAGGAATAGTATAGGGAAAGTTGCATTAGATGTGATTTATGTTCTTTGTTCAAAGATTCTGATTGCTCTATCGCTTTTAGTTACGGTTTTCATTGTTCAAATCAAATGAAAATAATGTTTCTCATCATAGTTGCATTCTAGGAGTTTCAGAAACATGACGTTGTGAACCTGAAAGGAAAACTTTTAAACAAGATAAACTAAAATTTATCTCAATTAACCTAATGGAGCATTGCAACTTAACACATAACATTTAAAGGTATAGGCTAAAGACGTGTTTCGGTATCGTTAAACATAGCATCTGTCGCTAATGGTTTGCGATACATTCCAAGTGTGACACCTCATTCCATGTATGTAAGTATATCATAGCTCGTCCACATACTTTAGGGTATATAGGGAGGTGTTATAATACGATAAGCATAAAGGAATTCTCTCACTGTGCGGTTTCGCATTAGACAGTGCTAACATGGATTGGGCCTCCATGTACTTTCAGGTATATATGGGAGGACTACATTACATTGCTATCCATCGATAGGTAACCGAGTCGACCGCTTGGTATACTATGATACACCGAAAACAACATTCGATGAGATTTTTTGCACATATGTTAAGTCCTTGGTTTACTGAGGCAATTTATTGCAGTTCACAGTTACTTGGTAATCCTTTTGCCTAGATTATCCCTCTTTTGTTTTTTTTGTGTTATTTTGATTAAAATAAAATTAATTGACCACAGATAACATCCTCCATGTCTCTCCTTAGTTGATATTAGGTTGAAACATATGGCAACAACTACGGAGTCCACCGATCAAGGAATTCCTTTTGATGGGAATCCTAGTCCTTTTCCTCCTATCGGAAATATTAGTTCTCCTTATATGGCTACATTGTGCCTTTCGAGACTTACCATCGGCTTTCCAGTATGGTTGTTCTCAACCTCTTTGGCCCCACAACTGAATATTCCTACAACTGGACAAAATCAACCTCCAGTTGATCCTAATGTTGAACCTTTACCTTCTTCATCGGTTGTTTCTTCCTCCCCTTCTTCCTCTTCGCCTGGTGAAAGTATTGACACTAGTAACCAGGTGGATAAGAAGAAGAATGAGAAAATTCAACAAGGGGGCAACCAAGAAAGCATTGCTTCAAATGCAACTTCTAATGAGAAACCATCTGATAAGCCTCAGAAACTTCGATATCCTTGATACGTATCCCTTCCCGAGCATTGTTCTCCCATCTGTCATGACCTCTTATGGGTCGTGATCAAGGAATATGAGCATAGGTCCTTGTCTTGTGTGAATCTCATTAAAAAATGAAACAAGGAATATGAGGATAGTTCTTGGTCTTGTGTCAACCTCGTTAAAAAATGAAACAAGGAATATGAGGATAGTTTTTGGTCTTGTGTCAAGCTCGTTAAAAAATGAAACAAGGAATATGAGCACAGTTCCTTGTCTTGTGTCAAGCTCGTTAAAAAATGGAACAAGGAATATGAGGATAGTTCTTTTACTGTGTCAACTTCATTAAAAAATGAAACAAGTCCCAGAGCATAGTTCCTTGCCTTGTGTTAAGCTCGTTAAAAAATGAAACAAGGAATTTGAGCAGAGCCCCTTGTTTTGGGTCAAGCTCATTAAAAAATGAAACAAGGTCCCCTAGAGAAAAGTTCCAATCCGATTCTTTGATTAGATCACCTAAAATCCCAGTCGATTCTTTCACTTGATCTCATAAATGAACCTTCATTCCATCCACCTAATAGCCATGAGTAGTTTACTTAGGTGAATGTCATGAAGCTTGGGGGGAATGAACCTAGAATCGAGTCATCATGTTAGGGGCATGTAAGCCAATCCAAGCATAGTTTTTCGTTTCAAGCTTGTGTAAACATGAAACTAAATCCAAGCATAGTTCCCTATGGTTCAAGCTTGTGTAAAAATGAACCCATCTCCATTGTAACCCTCGTGATTTCCATTCTATCATCCTCTTCCATCAAATGAGCCTTGGTTTTTCTCCTTCCATCGTCACTATATGCTTGGCCGATCATATGCTTTCACTTGGTTGTTTTACCCTTTTTGAGGAACAATTGCAATGAGTGGTCTTATTAGCCAGCCTCTTCACATAAATCAACATGTTTTGAGAAGTTCCAACATCACCAGACCCAGTTGCTATCTTAGACACCACTCTTTCCTCTAAGTGGAGTCCTCTTTAAGCTCTTTTCAGACTCTCGAAATATGAAAATATTGCCAAGCATTTGTCCTTTTTAGCTCATAAACAAATTGGAAACGACATCTACTCAATACAAGTTTAACCCTTTTCCGAACTGAGATAGATTAATTACGAGAAAGGAATACGTTGATCGAACACGGTCAATAGGTTCTCTCTTGCATTATTTTACGCTTTTTTGGACTTGAGAGACGAATTTACGAAAAAGAACTTGTGGAGTTTTCTTTTTGTACCTTTTCAAACTCTCTAAATATGAAAAGTACCGAGCTCTCATTGTCGTTAAAATCGTTAAAATATCAAATAGTGACAAACTTGTCCATCATGACAAGACTAAGTTTCACCTTCACTAGACTTGTTAAAACATCACATACTGATGGATTCACTTGAAGGGTGGAATTATACTACAAGCATATGTTATCCTCCTCAAGCTTATTTAAAAAAATAAAGAGGTACTGGTTAGCAATCACTGGGGAAAATGGGAAAAGGGTTAAATCACCTTATGGTAGCAAGTCGCTCTTGAACATGACAATTTCACTTCATCTCTATGATTATTTGGGTTGGGTTATCTACTTGATGGCTATCATACCTATGGTCTATCACACCATCCATCACTTTGGTTTTGGGTCAATGCTGCCAATTCATTCAGTGTTGCCGACATGTTCAAGAGAAGTCACGCAGTAAACTTCATCCTTTGAAATACTTATAAACCTTCATTCTCATGACCGCCATTCCTGAACATTGTGTCGTCAGTCACATTGTGTCTTCAAAATCATTACACTCATTTCATGTCGTTGATGTGGGATACATCAAGGCTCTCTTGCGATGAGTCACTTCTTGTCGACATCAACACATTATCCAGGAAGTTGACTTAGAAACATTGTTACAGTACCTTGAGGCTTTCATACATCAATGGAAAGTTTCTCGCTTCTGGTGACAGGTTGACATCACTCGACCGAAAGACCTTGTATGGTGTTCGACATAAAAACATCTATTCACACCATGCAAAATGTATTGTAGTACCTTGAGAATCGTTATCATTATCAGTGATTTCTCTTGCCTCTGTTAACAGCTTACATCATTGGCTGATAATCAGACTGTGTCTTCCCATGTTCGACTTCAGATCACATTTTCACATGGTTAGACTCGTACTTGAGCAAACGATTGGACGAGATAGAAGAACCTCGATCTAGATTAATCCATTCGGGCTGCGATTTTAGGAGAATACTAAATCATCTATATGATGGCTTTCAATCATCCTATCATGGGTCTATATCTGTAGACGACTATCTGATTTGTGTACATGTAATGAAAAGTTTATATGCTGAGTATGGGTATGCCTTCCCTTAGCAATTCATGAAAAATTCAAAACATCATGATGTTATGTATTGTAATTGATACATGTTGCGATCCGCTTCAGATCCTCCTCATCACATCATAAAGCATATCGCTCGACATTATCATTTTCAAAATCATGCTTTAGGGGGAAATTGTTACAGGTTTATTTGGGCACATCATTCCCGAAATTCATATCAATACAATTAGGGCTCATCAAACCCTAATTTAGTTGTTACATGCCCTAGACAAGTCGTCAAATTAAATTCTTCCATCCATAAAAGTTTCCTAGCTTGAAACCTTGCTGAAATGCCTCCTTGGGACACTAGTGCAACCTTGGTTAGGGGTAACTACGCTGCAGAGCAGGTAGGCCCATTCAGGCCTACACTGCAGTGCACTTAGGCCCTCTTTGACTTGCGTTGGGCAAGAATGAGCGAAATTAACATTGTATTCTAGGAATATTCTTTGATTCTAGAGCATTCTAGAAGGATGCCGAGATCTTATCTCATCCTATGAGGTCAACTTTGGATAGGCTATGGATCAATTACCCCTCTATCCTCTCATCCCTTTCTCCATGGAAACTAACTCCAATTTCGGAAAGCCATTCAATGACCAATTTATGACATAACCACCGGCATTTCCCTATAAATTGACCACTCATCGTAGTGATCAGTGGGCTGGGAATTTGAAGATTGTAGAGAAATACTGTTGGTTTGAGATTTGATTTCATGTCAAGTAATGTTATGCTACTAGATCGGTGTGCTTTTGGTGTGACGAGGGTTGGACTGAAGCTAGATGAGTGACATAGGATCGAACTGCATTGGGTGTAACTCTTCCTTCTACATTAATAAAGTTGTTTGTTCCTTTTCTCATATTCTTGTTCATATCTATGATGATTATGTGTTTCAATGTTGTTGATTCCATTGGTTTATAGTAGATAGATCATGTATGCTTTGATCGTTGTCGTTTTCTGTTTCTGTTGACAGGTACCAATTGAGTGGATTCAGTTCAAGTGGGAGCGATGGGAGCAATTCAAAGGAGATCAAGGAAGCGAAAGATCACAAGTAAGTTCCTTCATCTCATCTATCTATTATAGGAAAAGGTTAAACCACTTTCTTTCTGTTGTTCTAAGTGTAGCTACCCACTTAGGGAAAATGTGTTTATCTGTAGATACAAATTCCATATAACAATGGTGGATCCATTCAAGGTCCATGATTGTGCTTCAGTGTTTTGTTTTCTCTTTTGATGTGCAGTCGTGCATGCCATTGCAGGGGCTCGAATAGTTTTGTATGGGCATGTACTATTTTCTTCAGTTAATAATATAAATAAAGATTGCATCTCTTTTATATCCCTTTTGTTTTATGTTTTTCTTATCAATATTTTATTTAGAAAACTCAAATATTCCAGATTTGTTTATTATTTAGTGATATGGGATCTTACACCAACAAGTTTGACACCTCGACAAATGGATGAAAGAAGATCAAATGGATTGTGTTTCAAGTGTGAAACCAAGTAAAGTAAAGATCATAAATGTGGTGAGAAGAAATTATAATACATATATTGTGAAGCTGAAGAAGATAAAGGAGTTGAATAATCACAAGATCTACAACTAGAAGAGAATGCTCCAAGAATATCTTGTCATGTATTGGCTAGCATCAATACTCCATAAACCATAAGGATAGAAGGTTATATTGAAAAATAAAAAGGTAACAATATTTATTGATTCATGTGGTACCCATAACTTCATAGATTACATATTGAGAAAACATCTTAATTGCTTTGTATTTCTAGCTCCAGAATTTCAAGTAATGATTGCAAATGGAGGTACCATAAATTGTACAAGGAAGTGTGGTAGTGTTAAACTAGATACATGCAATTATTTATTAGATAGTTCCATGATTGAAATCTAAATGGGTGGTGCTAATGTTGTATTTTGGGTCCAATGGCTATAATTACTAGTAAGAATGGCTCTTAATATTCAATATCTCTTCATGCTATTTTCCTTGGAATGAAAGGAAAATGAGCTTAGAAGTATCCAAGAGAAATCCTCTAAATTTTTAAGCTCTAATACCATGAAATTTTTTCTATAAAGGAATACCATGGTGTAATTACATAATTGTATTCATTAGATGTTCAAAAATCTATGTGTTCTGCTCCACTAGATATACAAAACGTTATCAACAATCATATTAAGGTATTGGGGGAGATGCTTAAATGTCTTTTACCTACTCGAGATCATGACCATGTTATTCATTTGAAACCTGGAAGTGTACAACCTAATATTAGGCATTACAAGTAGCCATATATACAGAAGAGAGATTGATCATATGGTTCAAGAAATGTTAGAAATTGGCATCATTCAACTTAGTTAGAGTGCTTTCTCTTCACCAATGGTGATGGCTATAGAAAAGGATGGTTCATGGCATATGTATCTAGATTATAGACAACTCAAAAAAATGAAAATCAAAGATAAGTTTCCTATTCCTATCATTAATGGGTTATTTTTTATTTTTGTTTGTCAAGTTGTCTGTGATCCTCCAGGCTTGACCTGTGGCTTGAGGAGTCGCGAGCGAGGCACATCTACACTGTCAAAGTCACCTGGGGTTTGTACCCAGCCTAGGCCACACCAACCCTTAGCTGTCTAGATTTTTTAGCATGTATCCTTCCCCAACATAGGGGAAAACCACCCCCCGTGAGGTTTTATCTTGGGTCGCCTTCACGGAAAATTTTAAGGATGAAAATTTACCTTGATGTTTAGAAACCTTGGTGAATCTCGTAGTCCATCATATGCAATCTATAAAATGTTTGACAATTTTTTTGTAAAAATATTCAAATTTCTAATAATTTTATACAACCTCTATATAAATTTTTGGCGATTTTTAAGGTGAAAAATAAAAATAATTAAATAATAATAAAAATCAGAGAAAATTAGCCCACCTGTGAATATTAGCCCCTAAAATTTTCCCTAATCACCTTTCTAATGAGGGCCATCCTCAACTAGTTATGCTAGTGAGAATTGATGCATTGATGAGTTATTAGATGAGTTGCAAAGAGAAATTTTCCTTACTAAGTTGGATCTCCATTTTGGATATCATTGAATTAGAAATGAGGAAAGAAGATAATCCAAAAAATATCTGTTAGAACACATGATGATTATTATGATTTTTTGTTATGACATTTAGAATTACTAAAGCACCATCAACATTTCAAAGCTTGATGAATTCTATTTTCAAACCCTTCTTTGGAAAATTTGTGTTAGTATTTTTTAATGACATACTAATCTATATCGAATATTAGGAAAAACATGTACAAAATTTTGACAGGGTCTTAACACTATTGGAAGAACAACAACCATACATGAAGCCTTCTAGTTGTGCGTTTGGGGTTCAAAACGTGAAATGGCTCATATTTTATCCCATGAAGGTGTCAAAGTGGACCCTAACAAAATAAAAACTATGAGGGAATGATAAATACTAAAAATCTTGAAGAAAAATAGAGGATTCTTTAGATATATATGCTATTACAGTGACTTTGTTAAGACATATTGTCAAATAGCAGCACCTTTAACAAAATTATTGAAGAAGGAAGCATTTACTTTAACTAAATAAGCAACCAAAGCTTTTGAAAATTTTAAAGAGGCTATGTGTACAACTATCGTACTATCCACACATAGCTTCGCAAAAATATTCATTTTTGGTCATGATGTCTCAAGCCATGACATTGGTGCAGATTTGATGCAAGGAATTGTTATTTTTTGTAGAATCAGACAGTGTTATAGTCTCAAAATTATGTGGAGAGGCTAAACACGAGAATTTTCCAAAACCTAGAAATCGTTTTTGGAAATTTCACCTAGAGGTGGCTCAATTAAATTAATTGACCATAATTAAAAATTTCCCAAGTCTAACTTAGGAAAAATGGTTAATTAATAAAAATTATTGAGAAAAGTGAGAATTCTCTAGAAACTGACAAGGATCAACTTGGATATTATATCAACCACCGATTAAGTTTTAATCATGGTCGTTGGCTTCACAATTGGAGATTATAAGAAGAGTTTGATGAGTATGTTAGCTTCCTGTTGCAACAGGTGTTCATCTTTCATGATTGACATTTTTTCATGCCAAATATGTCATACTTTGCATGCTGCAGTGTTCCATATTTCCAGAAGAGGCCAAAGAAGATACCATGAAAGTGTGCTAGTCCAAATGCCACTGCTGTATTCCAATTTTGATGAGTCATTTCATTCTTGAAAAGTTTTTGTTAAGGGCAGGCCAAACAGCTTAATCTTGGCCTGCCTAGGTTTCAATTTCTTGTTTTAGAATATAGAGAATCATTATCTGTCCAAACAGTTTAATCTTGGTAGATTTGTAGATAGGTAGAGAATCAAAGGAGCCCAACTGCTTAATCTGGGTCCTTGGCAGAAATAAGTGTAGATTTAGATAGGAAGACAAAAAAAAAAAAAAAAAAAAAAAAGAAAGAAAGAAAGAAAGAGAAAGAAAAAAGGAAAAAAAAAAAAAGGATAATCAGGGTCTGCAAATCTAAGTGCACCCACCCAAAAAGAAGAAAAAATGTTAGGAAGGTAGGTTGGGTAGGTAGTTTTGAGGTTGCAGAATGTTGATTTGTGATCAGTTTTGTGTTTAAAGTCATATTGTACTTCAGATCACATATGAGGCAGTTTTCATTTGAAGGAGCTCAAGCTGGACATCACTAACTCCCCTTTCCTCTTATTCCCAAAATCACTTACTAACTTCCCTGAAGAGGTCAAGATCTGCTTGATTCCTCTTAGTTTCATCATTCTCCATATCAGTTGCCTTGGTGAAGATCTGCTTCACTCAAGGATTGTCCATTTCTCCTCTATGAGGCACTTTTCCCCAAAATAGCCTAAGACTTACACACTTAGCGCTTTCTTATCACTTGTCATATTAACTACTGACTGTATTATATAGCTCCCTATCTATTTCCCCTTCCCCTACTAAATCTATGTGAGATAACTCCCCTGTGTACATATCCCACCTAATAGCACTATAGCTATGTATTTATCAGTTCTGGGACATAGTAGTCCACCTGGGACTATCATGAACCCATCCGTGTCATAAAATTGGGATTGGTCTAAACCTCTGGTTAGACCAATAACCTCTACCCACCTTTCCATCCTCAAAACCCTGTAATTCTACCCCTCCGCAGTCATTTGCGAAGATTAATGTTTAAAAGTTTCATTAAACATTGAGTTATTCCCTCCCCGCTCATAATCCCAAAAACCCACATTTCCTAAGTTCTAAAATCCCTGCCGCGCTGTATTAAGATTCGCATATTCCAGCACCCCGTCCTTTATCCCTCCGCCGCCTCGTCCTTGCCGCCAGCCGTCCGATCTGATGCGCCCGAGATCTACGGTGGGCGGGCCTTCCCATCTCCCAAGCCACCGAAGGTTAGCGTCCGGGAGATGGGCGGTATTCCCGCCGTACTCCCGCCACGCGTCGACCTCCCAGCTGTGGCGGAGCCCCCTCCCTCGAAACCGCTTCTACTCAAAGGCGGTGCGTCCAGAAACCAGAAACCGCCTTTGTCAGCACCATGTCAGCACTGCGTCACCTGCCTGCGTCGGCCTCCTGCCAAGTCACCCTTGCCATGTCACTGCCACCGTGTCTCTGCCACGTCACCTCCGTACATGCTGACGTGACCCT
Source organism: Pinus tabuliformis (assembly GCA_031772625.1). Classification (NCBI taxonomy): domain Eukaryota; kingdom Viridiplantae; phylum Streptophyta; class Pinopsida; order Pinales; family Pinaceae; genus Pinus; species Pinus tabuliformis. The sequence continues at coordinate 533,800,920 of CM062806.1, forward strand.
GCTGACGTCATCCTGCCACGTCATCCTCCGTACTGGGTCCCACCCTGCTGACGTCATCATCAATTTTTGGCGCGAAAGGCGAAAATCGTGCTTAGGAAGCCCGAATTCAAATTCTGAGGCAGTTTTTCATGCGCAATTAGCGCATGGCTACGGGAAATAAGCCAAAATGGAAAGCCCCTCATCGCGCAGCCCCCAGCAAGCCCGAAAGGCGCAGAATGACCCGTTTCTCTTCGTGAAGCATTCAGAAAAGGAGCAAAGACAGTTCTAAAGGAGACAGAGGGCCGAACATTGGCCATTAAATATCGATTTGACAATTTCAGTACCACAACACATCATGGAAGCGGCAAAAAGTGTCAGTTGAATATTTTTAATGAAATTCTTTTGTTCCCAAAGCAGGTTAGCATTGAATGGCAGCCAACTAACTCAGATCAAGCGGTATAAGCCCATCCAAGCTCTCAAATCACAGTTAATGCTTTTAAATGTTGCCGAATAGCAAAGGATCAAGACCCATGCACAATTATTGCAAAAGCACTGCATCAAGCCACCAAGGATAATGCATTAACTCAATTTTGATACGGCTGCCCTCAGCGCAGCGCAAAGATATTTTTTGACATTTATTTCTGGATAGGATTAGGTTAAAGTAGTCATTTCTGTCAGACCTGTTTAGGTCAAGCTGTAAGAAGACAATTTTGGAGATTTTTCCCTATATATACCGCCCTCTGTATTGTTTTAAGGGTTGGTTGATTGACAATTTTCACTAGAGACTCGCACTGTATACCTGTTATATTTTATTTAACCAAAGATTGCTGAAAGTTTGGAGAATGGACTGTCTGATGTGTTGTTAATGGTTTCTGGAGACTGAATGATGGAATTCTTGTGCCGCAACATGAATCAATAAGTGCCTCTTACCTATGTTTTCTTTGTTATGTGCTCATATTATACATGTATCACCATCTAAATAGCAGAAAGAAAGATTAGCTTAGAACTTGTTTAACTACACTCTATGCTCAATTTCTGTTGTTTCTTTATGTTTTCATCTAAACTGAATTGGAAATGAATATGAATTCCCCCTGGCTCATATTTACCCTGATTCACCGGTGTTCGACAGTTATCTAGGGATTCTTTATTGCCCTTAGGTAGAGTTCTTTCATCCTTCCCTTTGTTAAGCTGAAGCAGAGATTCTTAACTGCCTCTACTTCCTTAGCATTCTGTCCATCCTTTTAACCTGAAAGATTGTTTCATGTGCAGCTATCTTGCTCCACTTTTCTCTCTTGTGACCAAGAAAACACACCAGCAGTCCTACTCCCTGACTCCACGCCCAATGGTTTGAAACTATCATACTATACCTGCCTCTTTACCTGGAAACATCAATCTTCCCGCCAAAATCAAAACAAAACCCCCTTGAACTCAATAGCTAGCCTAAAATCATCATCAACAAAGCTAAATCAGAAAGAGAGAGCCCTCTCTGACTGCAGGTGGGCTAGAATCTGCAGTCCAAAGTTGGTCTGTGGTTACCTCGGCCGTATCCTTATTAAGCTGACCATAAGGACAACCTGAGTGATAACAGAGTAAATGGAGCAACACACTTGGAGAGAAAATTTCTTGGCAGCAGTCGAGTTTCCCAGCTGTAGCGATTCAACAAATATAAGTTCGAGCCAAAGAGGGGATATAGAGATAGTGATCCCAGAGGAAGTTTTCCAGTTCCAGAGAGTCAACAACAGAAGGGTCGTATTTCCTATAGAGGTTCCATAGAGCCAACGCAGATAGAATCATAGGGAGATCGATTTTGCTGAGACAAAGGATGGTTCATTTGCAGTTGGTCCATAAAATCTCCAGGAGTCCAAGCAAGCCTCTTCTAGAGGTAGAATTAGCTAGGACATCATCTTTCGGGCAATTTTGGGGCATAACTAGGAGCCTGCACAAGCACTGTGCAAAGGCTCAGAAAGAGGCTATACGAATACCTAGACTTGCTAGTTATCAAATCATGATTAGGCATGGTGTTGAGGTATTTGCCTCACAAATATTTTGGCCATATTATTTTTCTGATTGGATAGCCATTTGGCCATCCAAATATTGTACTCAAAATTTCTCACTGCTCCTTAATAATTAAACCCTCAATTGTTCAACCCATTTTCCCACATTGGGTTTTTTAAGGGACATTTGTCCAAAAATAATTGTGTCATTTTTTATTTGTGTGTGTCAGTATTCTCTCAGTTTCCATTTTATTTTCTACAACATTTTACTTGTGAATAAATTGTAGTGTAATTATTCGATATTAATCAGTAAATCAATAAACTATTAATTAGTTAGGAAAATTAATTCCAATTTTGCATTTCAAGGATTTTTCACATTATATTAGAGCTCATTTGATAAAAAGGAAGCTTAGAGGTGGAAGGAAGAAATCATCCAAATTCGAAGGGAGTTTGGCAGTTCGATTTCTACATTTCCATAGAGGTTGGCCAAGAATTTTGAACTGTTGGGAAAAGGGTTCAATTTTTCTATCGTGATGGCAAGAAAAATTCGTAGAGCCCAGTAGCAGTTCTAACAGGTAGTGGTGAAGTTAGGAAGCAATTCTGGTGAAACACATCAACATTTTCACAGAGCAGATTTTTGATCTAGGTGCAAAAAGGTTTTCTCAACAGTTGCTAGAGAAGAATTTGCATTGGGTGGAAGATAAAGTGCACACACAGAGGCTTTCAAGCTTTAGAAATCCAAATCTCCAGTTGTAGTCGGCAGTATCCACAGACATTTTTTCTCTCTCTAGAAGGGAGTGTGAATAACAGAGCTAGTAGTCGAGCAGGAGAAAGAGGGAGATTTTAACTTCACGTAGAGATTTTGCACATAAGGTTGCAATCAGGCTTAGAGTTCAAGACATATTAGACGGTGCCTCCAACTATGTCATTTGGAAGGGCATAAACTCTTAGAGGGTTTCGAGCTTCAGAAATCCAAATCTCGAATTGCAGTCAGCAGTGGTAGCAAACATTTTTCCTCACTCTAGAAGGGAGTTTGAATAGCAGAGATAGTAGCTGAGCAGAAGAAAGAGGGAGTTTTTATCTTCAAGTAGAGTTTTTACAAAGATGGCTGCAATTGGGCTTAGATATCAATACAAATTGGACGGTGCCTCCAACTATGTCATTTGGAAGGCCATAATGTCCTTTCTCCTTGATGAGCATGGTATAAAAACTTATGCAGACAATGTTGTAGCATAACCTACTGATCATTAGTAGTTAGCGAACTTAAGAAAGGAAATGGCCAAGGTGAAGCAGATGATTCTCAATGGATTTCGGGACCATATACTCTCACATATATTTGATAAGAACAATGCTAAAGACATGTGGGATGCTCCTGCATGGCTATATCAGAATCGTTCCGAGCAACGAAAGATGTTTCTAAAGGAGAAGATGTTGGAAATAATACTAAGAGTGGGGGGGTGAATCAGTATTAGAAAATCAATAATATTTTCATTTTCATACTCAGATTCATGTACACTACTTCAGTTAAGGATACCCGCGTATATACGCAACTGTGTTTAATGTAACTAGCATATATCCAATAAACTTATGATTTAGTTAGTTGATCTTCAATGAGTGCATCAGAACATTATGAACAGGAAACAGGAGTAGTAAAACAGAACAGATCATCACACATAATCAACACACATGAACACCATGATATAAGGTGGAAACCCAATGTGGTTGAAAACCACCTGCTGCAATTCATTTGTATCTTTCTTTAATTAGAAACTTCTTTTTACAATGTACTAGTGCAGTGTTATACCAGTACGTAGGCTTCTACCTGCATAAGGCTACAACCTTCTCTCGTTTTCCAGACTCTCCTGGAAGGGAGCTACAACCCCCTTGGCTCTTGTACTAGTCGATCCATTTACTAGTACGTAGGCGCCGACCTACAATCTTCTCTCATCCTCCAGGGACCACATTTCATACATTTTCAGACTGGATACTCCTGAAGCACAACACCATAATCTGAAGGCCACGTTTCATCCAATTTTCATACTGGACCCATCAAAAACATTGAAGCACAAATTAATCATCACTACAATACACCCATCACCTACACCTGCATCATCAATCTCTGAATCACCCTGTCAACAACACAGAACACAGAACTGACAACAGACTCTGCAACAATAACCAGATCCAACTGCAACTTCAAATATCATATCTCATACTATATACGCTGCTATGATGAACCAAACCTGCGTACATACACATTTTCACCAAAGCCAACCCGCGTACAGATCTGCAAATATTTACTCATAACTTGCAGCTGTTCCAGACATCAGATATACCCAGATCATAACATTTATATAATAAAACTTGCGTCAATAATTCAGATCTAGTATATACAGAATCAAACCATATAATGATAAACATTCCAAGCCTTAAGAACCCGATCCATCGTTCATCATCAACCCATAATCAACATACTAGATCTCACGCATCATCAGATATTCAATACTTGCACACTTACCTCCTTGGCCTAATGATCTTCTCCTTATATAGGTTTAGGCCTTTCTCAATACCATGGTCCAAAACCATGTAGAACCAATACCTTGGACCCAATTCCTGGGGTCAACACTTCGAGCGAAATACCATGGACCAAATACCACGGACCAAAACTTAGTTTTCTGACATGTACGCGCCTTTCCTTCTGTGAACCTGTGTGTGTATGTTTACGCGTCTTCTGTTCTTCTCACCCGCATGTATACGCACTTTCATCAAAGTTAACCTACATATACCTCTCTCTTGACCTGGTGCACTATGATCTGTCCTCTGATTGAGTTGCCACCAAGGACAACACCTGTATCATACCTCTGAGTGAGTTGCCATCAAGGACAACACCTGTATCATAATGCCAACAATCTCCCCCTTTGGACTTGATGGCAACAACCACACCAAGTCATTATCCACCTTTGACATCAAGGGCAAAGGGCGGACCAAGCTATTCTCTTCCATGATATTCATTTTGCTATCCATACTCCCCCTGAGTTCCTGCTATAATCACTGATTGAGCTCCCCATTTGTACATGCCAAGATGTACCAATTCATCCATGCTCCCCCTGAGCACATGCAAGGCCTTTATAACAAAGACCAGCAATCTATTCAAAACCATGATAGTCATTAGCCACTATCATATACCATATATGATCTGCATCATAAGCATCAGCATCTAGTCCTGTAACCTGCAATACCATTCTATTGAACAACCAGCAAGATGTATCATTTAGCCACATAAGCATCATTACCAAAGATTTCTAACCATAATGCCAACAATGCATTATTTGAAGTATATGCTCCCCCTGAGCCTGTGCCAACCATCATATACCATGACTAAACCATTTCCTGAGTCCGTTTTCCTGCCTTTTTCTTCTGAGCTCCATATACGCGACTCTGCAGTGTCTAACTCGCGTATATACGTGACTTGTCTTCATGAAACCTGCGTATGAGATTTAGAACACAGATGTTCCACATTTTCAGCTTCCTCTGAGTCTGTCATGTCTGTGTACTCTACTATGCCACATCTTTCTGGATGTACTTCCTTTTTCTTCCATATCTTCAACTGTGATGATGTTTTCTCCTTTTAGAATGGTGCCCAAAATCTTCTCCTGCATTCCTTTGCTATGTGTCCAAACTTGTTACATGCATAACATCTTACATGTTTCATATTCCTTCTGCAGCAGTCAATGGCTTTATGACCAAACATATTGCAAGAAAAACAATATCCCTTAAAGTACCTCGAATGTGATGATCTTTCTGTGTGACAGTCTTGAACCATTCTACTTCTGCATCTAGCTGCAACATGTCCAAGATTATGACATACATAACATTCAACATTATTCATTGGAGGAAATAATCGTCTACCACTACCACAATTAGGAGCAAAAGATTTTCTTTGAGAAATTTCTTTCCTTGGTTGTTGTCCTCTCATCTCCTTGTTGATCATTTTAGATTTTTCATTAGAGTTCCTTGCCTCACCTTGTGAGCTAGATTCACCTTCAACAAATTCATAAAAACCAAGACCAGTTTTGATAGCAGGCGACCTTTGACTACCAAGAATATCATCCAAAATCTTAGTACTGTCTTGAAATCGTAATAGTTTATCCTTTTCTTCTAATTTACCTTTCAAGATATTTACCTCAACCAGATATTGCTTCTTCAAAATTTCTTCAGAATTTCTTCCTTCTTCCACTTGTTGCCTTAGTTTGAGAATCTCCTTTTCTTGTTCTTTGTTTAGCTCCTGCAACATTTGAAAAACTCTGAAGGCACATTCCAGCTGAGCTTTTAAACTGATAATTTCTTCTTTGAGTGCACTCTCCCTTTTGCTAAGTAGCTCTTGTTGATCTATGATTTTATCTGATGCTTCATTTGCTTGTTCATCTTCAATCTGAGGTGATTCAGGTTCTGAATACTTGCTTCCATTCAACAGCAGGCTGTCATTGTTCTTTTGAGTTGTCTTCTTCTTTTGACGTGCTTTCTTTCCCATTGTTCTACGGATCTCCTTCAAGCGATCAAGCTTCTACCAAAGGACTTGCTCTGATACCAATTGTTGGAAATAATACTGGGGGGGTGAATTAGTATTAGAAAATCAATAATATTTTCATTTTCATACTCAGATTCATGTATGCTACTTCAGTTAAGGATACCCACGTATATACGCAACTGTGTTTAATGTAACTAGCGTATATCCAATAAACTTATGATACAGTTAGTTGATCTTCAATGAGTGCATCAAAACATTATGAACAATAAACAAAAGCAGTAAAACAAAATAGATCATCACACATAATCAACACACATGAACACCATGATATAAGGTGGAAACCCAATGTGGGTGAAAACCACCTGCTACAATTCGTCTCTATCTTTCTTTAATTAGAAACTTCTTTTTACAATGTACTAGTGCAGTCTTATACCAGTACACAAGCTTCTACCTATAGAACGCTACAACCTTCTCTCATTTTCCAGACTCTCCTAGAAGGGAGCTACAACCCCCTTGACTCTTGTACTAGCCGATCCATTTACTAGTACGTAGGAACCAACCTACAATCTTCTCTCATCCTCTAGGGACCACATTTCATACATTTTCAGACTGGATACTCCTGAAGCGCAACACCATAATCTGAAGGCCACGTTTCATCCAATTTTCATACTAGACCCATCAACAACATTGAAGCACAAATTAATCATCACTACAATACACCCATCGCCTACACTTGCATCATCAATCTCTGAATCACCCTCTCAACAACATAGAACACAGAACCGACAACAGACTCTGCAACAATAACCAAATCCAACTGCAACTTCAAATATCATATCTCATACTGTATACGCTGCTATGAAGAACCAAACCTACGTACATACACGTTTTCACCAAAGCCAACCCGCGTATAGATCTACAAATATTTACTCATAACTTGCAGCTATTCCAGACATCAGATATACCCAGATCATAACATTCATACAATAAAACTTGCGTCAATAATTCAAATCTAGTCTATACAGAATCAAACCATATAATGATAAACATTCCAAGCCTTAAGAACCTGATCCATCGTTCATCATCAACTGCATAGGTGCATCCTTGATTCAGATCAAACTAAGCATCACCAACCCATAATCAACATACTAGATCTCACACATCATCAGATATTCAATACTTGCACACTTGCCTCCTTGGCCTAATGATCTTCTCCTTATATAGGTTTAGGCCTTTCTCAATACCATGGTCCAAAACCATGTAGAACCAATACCTAGGGTCAACACTTTGGGCCAAATACCATGGACCAATACCAAAATACCATGGACCAAATACCACGGACCAAAACTTAGTTTTCCGACATGTACTCACCTTTCCTTCTGTGAACCTGCGTGTGTACGTATACGCGTTTTCTGTTCTGCTCACCCACGTGTATACGCACTTTCATCAAAGTTAACCTGCATATACCTCTCTCTTGACCTGTTGCACTATGATCTGTCCTCTGATTGAGTTGCCACCAAGGACAACACATGTATCATACCTCTGAGTGAGTTGCCATCAAGGACAACACCTGTATCATAATGCCAACAGAAGATATGGAACATAGAGATGCAGAAGGGTGAAGGAAATGATCCATTTCTCACCAGAATTCAGGACATCCAGTATCAACTTACAGTCGTGGAAGAAGTGCCTCAATGTATAGAGCTTGTGTGTTTGGCACTGAATAATGTCTCAAGGGATTGGGAAATATTTCGCCAAGGTATTCTGGGACTAGATACATTACCAAGACAAGAGAATATGTGGTCAAACCTTCAGCAAGGGTGATCTAGGTGGATATTGGTGGCCACCCACCTATTCCATTTGGACCCCCACTGTTGTTCCTTTTCATTTTCCTTAATTGTAGCACAACTTACTATTTTTGGCAGTTTTTTGGGTCCTAAACGTTCAGAGCCATTTTGAGGAACTAAAATAACTTTTTAGGGAAAATGGAGATTGTATGCCAAAGTTACAACACTGGGAAATTGATGTCCCAACTTACCCCAATGGGGCCCACAAGCTTTTGGTGCTTCATCTCCTAAGTTTAGGTTTTTGGATGTTTAGGGTTGCACATTGTTTCTTCATAATAAAAAGGCCACCGAGCCTCATTGTAACACAATTCAGAGGCATGTAGCCACCAAATCTCTTCTAAGAGATAAGCTACCATTGTTCGAGCTAGTTTATTTCCATTCTTAATGTAAGCATATTTCAGTTCTTTGATATTAATGAAATGAAGTTCTATTTATGCTACATCTTGGTATTTATGTTTGTATCCGTATTCTATTGTGTTCCTATATAAGTCTAGATAATTGGTATCAAAGGTGTTTGTTCTTTCTATGTTTTTCTTTGCATGTCCCCAACGAGGTCAGGGTATAAGGAGTTAGGGCTCGAACTAGTTGAACCTTTGCAAGACCAGCCTTGCAAACCCTAATGACCTTCCATGGCAGAAGAAAAAAATACTAGGGAGCAAGAGACCCTTTCAAAATATTTCTCGAGGAATCCATTGAGAGACAAAGGAATGCGATGATGGATAAGTTTTCCCAGATCATTCAGCAACTACCCACAGGCAATGCATCTTCATCCAGTAGCCACTCTGGAGGTGCCACTCCCTTTAAGGTAGAAGTCAACATTGACATTCCCATATTTGATGGCTCGATAGATGCAGACAACATAGATAGATGGTAAATTTGTTGGAATGATATTTTTTGGTTCATGACTTTTCCAATCGGGAAAATATTACTTTCGCACTCCTCAAAGCCACCCCCTATATCAAGGACTAATTGGAAACCTACTATGAACAGAATGATGAGAGGGAATCCTCATTGTTTTCATTTGCACCCACTTGGAATTCTTTTTGAGATGCCACCAAGGAACAATATTACCCTGTCGAGAGTTATGAAGATAAATACATAAAGTGGACCACACTGCAACTGGGAAGGGACCAAGATGTGTTGGATTTCACATATATTTTTCATAACCTTCGCATGAAGGTGGGTATCAAAGATTCTGAGCAGAATTTGGTACACAAGTACATCAAGGATGAGATGGAGTTCCTAGACATGTCCTAGCTTAGCGCCACCTATCTATATGCTATCAAGATCGAGCAGAAATTTAAATAGAAGAAAGACACCCCCAAACCATAGAACAAAGGACAAATCCAAGGCGGGGTGACCTAGGACAACCCACCGAAGCCACAAGAAAAGGACAACACAATGAAGACAAAGAAGAACACTTGGAAATGGTGTGAGTTCCATAAGAGCCCCACTCATAACACAAGTGAGTGTCGAGTCAAGAGGTCATTGGTGGGCGAGCGGAAAGTTTCTGAATCATATGCATGTTCCGACTCTGAGTGGGAACCCAACAAGGGGAATGACAAAGGGAAGTATATTATTGATGTCAAGCCTTGTGCCACTGTTGCCACCACCAATATCCAAAATACTGTGCCCAAATATCTAGAGGAGGGGGAGCGACTCTTCCACTCAAAAATGTGGGTGAAGGGTTCTCCATTGTAGTTCATTGTTGATAGTGAAAGCCAAAAGAACCTCATTTCAGTAGAGGTCAGGAAGAAGATGTCCCTACCAACCACACCACACCCACAACCATACACCATCTGGTGGCTTCACAAAGGACGAGATCTCTGCATCTGCCAGCAGTGTTTCCTTCCCTACAACATCAAGCCCTTCACATATGAGGTATTGTGTGATGTATTAATTAGGCCAACCATACTTGCAGAAGCATCATGATGTGTATGATTATAGGCCTGGCACTGTTATTATTTCTTTGGTAAATAAGTTATATATGATACCATAGGTAGCACCGCCTACTGCCATCCCTTTGATCTCTGCGAAGCAATGCAGTAAGATCATTTCCCATACCACGAAATTTGTCTTCTTGTTGTAGCGGCTACAACCACACTCCAAAATTTTTCCTTAGCTTCGTTTTGGAGCCTCCCTACCAACCATCCTTAGCAGCATGTCTTGCACTGTCAACTACGTTGGCTTCACCTAATTTTCAGTGGTTTGACGACCTATGCATGTTAGTTTGCTTCACTCCCTTCACAGGCTTCCATCTTGGACTTAGATTATTTACTGGCTGAGCAGCTCCCACAGAAAATTGTGCAATTTTAGAGGGGAACCAACCTTCCCTCCAGAAATTGCGCAAATTTGTTGGGATTCCTGCTAACCTCCAAAATTGTGTAGAACAGTTAGACAGACTTCAAAAAATTGCGTAATCTGACTTGGCACTAGGCCTTAGCCCATAAATTGTGCAATTCTAGGAGGCAGTGACCTGTTCAGCCCAGAAATTGTGCAATACCTGATAGAAAGCTAGCTCTATTCAACCCAGAATTTGTGCAAATTTTCATCCCAGGCTCGCACATCGATGCATGTACCTTCAGGATTGACTGGTTCCCTCTGGGATCGAGCAAAATTTATCTGCATGCATGGGATTCTTTTCTCGAAATAGAAAAAGGCAGCATGCAAAAGGCATCCCTAGATTTGAAGGATCTATTTTTAGCAACTGAAGGTTACATGAAAAGATCATTTTAGAAACCTCTTGCCAAGTGTCGCTTTTTCCTATATTTGTGGCATGCGTGTCATAACCTCAATCTTAGTTGTTTCAGGGTAAGTCTGCTTCTCATGTCTTGCGCTGCATTTCTGTTGCTTTTTGTGTTTCGCTTTGTGAGAGTAGTGTCTACTTGATTTCTATGAGCACTTGATGTCATTTTAATGTATGTTATCTTGTAGAAGCATCGTTTTAGTTTTCGTTTGTATCTCACTGTTGTCGCATTCATGACACTATTTTTACACCGATGGTCGTCATTGCGGCGACCTACTTCACACACATGCATGCTTTCCCATTTTCTAGATCCTGCACTTACTGTTTTCATGCATGATCATTCAATCCTGTTTACACTCACTTTCACCATGAACTCAGACTTCTCATGTGTTCAGTCGCCTATCGGTGGGTCTGGGCTACCTTGGCCTGGACCTTGACTTTCTCAGCAGGAATTACGCATTTCTGGAAGTGAAGGCTCCGCCTTCCCTCCAGAAATTGCGCAAGACTGGCGCAACACTCACCTCTAGGCTTGCATTGCGCAATTCTGGGAGGCAGTGCCTTGCTGGCCCCAGAAACTGCGTAATACATTTTGACGGTTTGGCAGGCTAGGCTGGATTATGCATTTCGTAGTTCCAACAATTAGTCAACCTCTTGACAACCCAGACTATTTCTTTCGTATTTTTGGTAGTTATTATCCCAACCTCTTGATGAAAATTGCGCAATCTTCACAGACAATGACACAGGTATGTTTCAAGTCAGTCCTCAAGTTTGTTTTAGTTTTCAACTAATAGATTTCTTTCCATGAGTGTTGTTATGTCACCAAGTATCATAGTTGTTTGTCTACCTCTCAGCAACTTAGGTCCAATGGCTTCCAAGGGAGTAGAGTCAAAGACATCATTGAGAGCACAACTGGGGATGCAGTCAGTCAAGTGTCTATGAACTTGCCTATCTATGAATACATCAATTTTTTCATGGACAAGGATATCAAGATGAAATGGCAGTGGCATCAAAGCGAGTAGCACCATTAGCGGTAGTAGAAGGTAGCATACCTATGTGTGATAAATGCATGAGGAAGGTTGTTGTGAGTGTAGAGGCAGATCAAGGTTGCAAATTCAAGAAGATCCGCTTGTGATGAAAGAAGCTTTGGATATTGAGGCTATGAGGTGACAGTGTGAAAAGAGGATTGTATGAAGGAAGAGAGAGAAACAAAGAAGGAGTTGCAGGTGTTGACGAGACAACTCAAGGAAGAATAGGAGTTGCACAGACGAGATAAGGAGTTGCAGCAGGAACAGGTACAACAGGAGGCGTAACATGCACAGACTGATAAAACTGCACCCATAGAGGTTATAGACCTAGCCCAATAGCTGGCACAGAGCAGACAGAGTGAGCAGTGTCGTCGATCGCATGCAAGAGCGTTCAGGAGAATGGATGTCATTATGTGAATGCATGCGATCCCACCCATTGGCACACTCACTGAGGCAAAGACAAGAACCAAGTCTAACTAGAGCTGAACATGTATTTCGATAGATTGATGCGCATAGTCACCAGCACACACTTGGAGATTATCACATACACTATGCATTAGTATGTTGCTGGTCCAACTGCACTTAAGACAATGATGCACACGTTATCAGATGAGTTGGACAGAGGAGCCAGATTAGTGTACTCGGATGCAACATAGACAACAACTCGTTTCTAGAAAGATGTCACCCCAGAGTACACAGACACCATCACAGACTAGCAAGCTTGGCATTAGTTTGCCACCATCGACCATGGCAAGGATGTCGAAGAGTTGATCTTCCCATAGTTGTTTGAGTCTTAGTGATGTCTTGCATGGCTTTCTCAAGCCTATTTTGTCTCATATGGGTAAATGTGTATATTATATGTAACATCTTGTAAAGTGAAAGTCCAAGTGTTGATAGTTGAATGTAACAGTCATAAAGTAGTTGAAGAGTCATGATGGTAGTTGAACAGTCACAAAAGGGAATGTCAAGGGTCACCCCACCCTTTTCTATTTATAGAACATCATAACTCATTGTAGAGGATTTTGGGTAGCCAAGCTTCCGATAGGAGTATCTTATAGAAAGCTTGGAGTGTATTGTAACAAGACTTTACTTCTCCACTGTGTAGAGCTAGTACATCTCTTTGGAGGAGCAAGCGACAATGACTGTAACGTTTCATTATCGAGACTAGTGGTTGGTCATGGTTGTACTGTATGATTGGAACTTTCACTTCTTAATATAAAAAAGCCAGCACGTTTCATGCATATGTTGCTATTGTATTTCAGTTATCTTTGTTACTCTAATGATATATGTATATGTTTTCTTATGCATGTATGTATAGACTCTTTCTGTATATGTATGTATGAATCTTACTTAGATGTGTTGTTTGTTTAACAATCACTTTGGATTGTTGGTTCAACTACCTTCCAGTTTGTGATGCATCTTTTCTCGTGTGTTCCCTTCCAAGCCACGCGTTTCCATAGGTTTCCAAGGGGTGCACTCACCCCACTTTTTGTGTGTTACAACCATTCATGCACCTTCCTTGGCTTGTTGCGTATGTCACACCCTTGCTACCAAAAAGGGCATCTTACTTATCTCTGCGCGCAACCGTATTCAAGGCGATACCATACGACCCACTACTGGGACTCCTACACCAAATGGTCTGAGGTCTAGTTGGGACTTCTTACAGGGGAGATCCCCTGAAATGTTGGCGGGTCCAGCATTGTCAACATTTTTTATTCTTGAAGGAGGGCCAAATGACAAGTTGTGTCCTCTCATCCTATTTTGAATCTTCGCACATCTGTCATGGATACTGTAAAACTCGTCCCTCCGCGATGTTTTTCACATGCTGAACCTCTTGACATCATGAGGGAGTTTTTTGATCTCTTGTCGAAATTCACGTATGATGGTGAAGGAAAAGTGGCCTGTCCTGTGTACTTATAAGACTTCTATGCATTTCTTGATGATGTAGATGACTTCTCTGATGAAAAGGCCAGGTTATTGCTTGCACACACACTTCACAATTCCCCACAATGATGGTGTTGTAGTCTACCACCCGGCAGCGTGCACTCACTTGAGAAGTTATATTATCTCATTGAATCTAATTTCCATCATTATGATTCAGAACCTCTTGACAAAAAATTGTTATAACAATGGAAGACTCCACAAGAATCACCCAAGGATTTTTTGGACCACTTCTATTTATTAGAATTTGAAGCTTCAAAAAGTTAGATGAAATTCCAGTATCTCATGGACATATTTGAATATTTCCTTACCAAATCTGTCAATCCCAAGAAGAAATTGAAGTTCAAACCCCGATCAGCATACTTCGGTGATGAAGTTGCGCAATCACAAACGGACACGGTCGCTATCACAAGTGATTATTTGTCGTCCCCTCATCAAACAGCTCCACCACTACAGAGTGATGTGGGATAACATGCACACACATCCATTCAACTATCACATCCTCCCAACATTGCTTCGCTCAATTTTTGTGTAGACTTGGTTGCAAATCCAATGGGTTGTCACATGCATGTCTTACCTCAACCTCCGTCTTCGTGTTCTGCTAATCCTCAGGATTACGTTGTCTTGTGTTCTTCCATTCCAGACTCTAGACCCGTTGTCAACGACGATCAAGCTATCGACAGAGTTGGTGTCACACAACCAACATACACTGTCATTCATGAAGAGTATGACTGGAAGCTTGAACATCAACCCACGACGAACGATGATTCCCTTCTGTCTGCGCCTCCTCCGTTTTTCCCTAACATCTTTGGTGATTCTGCCATCCCTGATTTTTCATGTGTATCCTCGTCTTGTGATGCACCCATTGTGATCATTCGTAGAACACACCGCATTTCATTTCGTCATCCGACAACGGAGAGAACAAATCATCCTTTGAAAATCCACTTGATTTTTCATCTACCTTTTCCAGAAACACAGAGAGTTAATTTTTCCGCTTGTCATCTACCCCTTTCTTTGATTCATCAGATCATGAGGATGTAGATGAAATCATTGATTTTGTTGATCATAGCTATCGACGAAGTCAAAACCCCGCAAACTGCCGAGGCACTTCAGCCCGAGTTGATGGTTATGCTAGGCCCTCACTGTCCTGAGGTTGGTTTCACTTCTGATCAAGAAATTGTTGAAACACCCAAGGCTCCTCATCACTCATCTGTATGCATAGAAGATCAATATCACACATAGATTACACTTCCTCCACTCGAACTACACAATCCAATCGCTCATGCACTGGAGGAATCTTACATAGAAAGCACGCGTGCATGACACAAGTTGTCTTTGTTTCTTTCATTTTCTTGCATGTCACAATCAAGAGTATGTGTATGCTTAACATCAGCATGCATTGTCACACAACACCATGGTAAGTCCACAAATTTCATGTCATGCACTTGCACTCACTTATGTTCTGTGGACGCATTTAAACTCGAAGTGTGTTTGTCTTCATGGTTGTATATTTTTTGTTTTCTTTTTCTCACAACTACGTTGTTCGTGAACCATGCCTTCACCAATATGGGTCGACCAATGTGCCGATGGATGCATTGGAAGTATCACTTCACGTGCGCAGACCCATGCATCGTTAGCTTAGGAGTAGGAGTAGTGTTTACTTTTGGTCTGTTTGCTTGCATCTCTATTTGTTTCTTACTTTGTCCATTTTATTGCTTTCCTACTTGTTTTCTTACTCACTTTGATTATGCATTTTCTTGTCTATGTTCGTAGGTTAGTTTCGCATGAAACCGTGTGCGAATATTGAAACAAGCTGGGTAAAGTACAAGAGGACTTGTGCAGTTATCAATATTTGGTTATCTGTCATCCTGCCTCTGTATGAAGAACTTGTTGTCTTCAGTCCATGATACACCAAAATATGTGTTTTTCGATGTGAACCTTGGTGAAAACACAATGCTTGTGTGCTAACTAGTATCACCTACTCTAGTTGATTTCTTTTGGGTTAATCCTTGTCAACTCAGTTAAGTAGCGTAAGGTGAGGGGGAAAACCTTAACAAGAACGTCAGAGGTATATAAAACTAATTCTTTGAAGGAACAACCTCTTCTGCTCTCAATAAGTTGGGATCCCTCTTCCGCCTCTTAAATGAATAAGTGCTATGCACAATTACGAAAAATGAAAATGTGAAAAACCTTCTAAAAAATGAAAACAAATCAGGCAAAATAAGAGAAATGTTTCCTGTGCAGAGAGGTGATACAAGTAACTCTGTTGGGGTACTTACCATGCTTGCTGGCAGCGGAGCGATGCTTGTGTTCCTACATGACTCAGCCAAGGTACTGTCCAGACCTGCTGGCAGCAGAGCAACTAGAGATGAAACTAAACTCTAATGATCATATGGCTTGTGCACCAATATACCCCTCATCCCAATCTAAAAAACTACGTTGGCTTAGCTTGGAATGTGTGCCGACCGACCAAGAGCTTGGTAGATGCTACATCTTACAATCAAGCAAGTGTGGAAACCAAGACAAACATGGAACTGAACAATACTTCTGAAGTTGTTAGACTTGATTTTCATGAACAAGGTCCATTCAGGGAGTTGGAGTTCTACTAGTGTGTCACCAAGTGTTGTAGCAGCTACAAAAACCCTCCAAAATTTTCCCTTAGCTTCTTTTTTGAGCCTCCCTACCAACCATCCTTAACAACATGTCTTGCACTGTCAAGTACATAGGATTCACCTAATTTTCAGTGGCTTGCCAACCTATGCATGTCAGTTTGCTTCACTCCCTTCATAGGCTTCCATCTCTGACTTAGATTATTTACTGTCTGAGCATCTCCGCCAGAAAATTGCACAATTTTGGAGGGGAACCAACCTTCCCTCTAGAAATTGCACAAATTTGTTGGGAGGCATGTTAAGCTCCAAAATTGTGCAGAACAGTCAGACAGGATTCCTTTAGAACACTGCGTAATCTGACTCGACACTGGGCCTCGGCCCATAAATTGCACAATTTTGGGAGACAGTGACCTGTTCAGCCCAAAAATTGCGCAATGCCTGACAGACATCCAGCTCTGCTCATCCCAGAAACTACACAAATTTTCATCCCATGCTCTCAGACCAATGCATGTACCTTTAGGGTTGATAAGTTCCCTCCAGGATTGAGAAAAATTGATTTGCGTGCATGGGATGCTTTTCCCGAAATATCAAAAGGCAGCATGCAAAAGGCATCCCTAAATTTGAGGGATCTATTTTGAGCAGCTGGAGGTTACATGCAAAGATCATTTTAGAAACCTCTTGCCAAGTGTCACTTTTTCCTAGATTTGTGGCATGTGCGTCATAACCTCGATATTATCAAAACTTATGAACTGGACACTGCTTAGCTCATTCCTCACATCGATCTTGCATCTCTTACATCCCACATCACATCCAGGAGTGTTCGGCACTTTCAGCTTAGCTATTTCAGGGTAAGCCTGCTTCTCATCTCTTGAGCTGGATTTCTGTCGCTTTTTGTGTTTCTCTTTGTGAGAGTGTTTTCTACTTGATTTCAATGAGTACATGTTGTCGTTTTAATGTATGTTATCTTGTAGAAGCATCATTTCAGTTTTCATTTGCATCTCACTATTGTTGCATGCATGACACTAATTTTACACCGACGGCCATCATTGCGGTGACTTGCTTCTCACATGTGCATTCTTTCTCATTTTTTGAATCTTGCACTTACTGTTTACATGCATTATCATTTACTCATGTTTACACTAAGTTTCACCATGCATTGATACTTCTCATGTGTTTAGACGCCCGTCGGCGGGTCTGGGCTGCCTTAGCTCAGATTGTAGAAATTTTGAATAATATAACACTTATTCACAAAGATTATCCTACTTATACACTATTTGTGGAATGCATGCATAATACATAACCTCCTCTAGCATTGATCATCAATTTTCAGAATTAAGAAACAATTGCATGTGCACATTGAAACATCAATCACACATATCAACACAGTATGTAATGGGGAAAGCATACAACTGAAAACCCCCAAATATCTGTATATTATAATGATATAGAACATGTAACAATCCATAGTACAATACTCCCTCACAAGTACTCAGTACTATCTCCACCTGCTACACACAAACTAGCTCAGATATGAACAAGTCACAGGTTCAAATCTCCTCCACTATTTGCCTGCCTCCACTGCGCAATCCTGCATGAGAATGAATGCAAACCAAGTTCAAATTCCCTTGGTATGTACTGTGCAATCCTCATTGGCAATCTCAATCAATGCATGTGCAAATCTCATGCACAACTATAGTCACAACTGATAGTAGTCTCACCCTTTCACTCACCTCTAACACTTGTCTCCACTGAACTGTCCATGCACTGAGTTAACTGATGTATTCTTTAGTTGATTTATGAGTTAATAATTAGTGAATTAATTAATAATTAATTCACACCACTCATCACTAGTGTATTTGTCAGTTAGACTAAATACAACTAGTTCAACTAAGTCAAACTGAAAACAACTCCATCAACTCCTCAATCAACTCCACCAAACTCAATCACTTGAGTTCTAACTAAAGTCCATCATGCAATAGCTCAAGTAACCCATAGGAATCACGTATTTCCTTCTGGAAATTGCATGTGCCACATCCGTATTTCGAACTGAAGTGCTACAAGAGGATAAGATAATGTTTATGGTCTGAATATTAATAAGAGGTAATAATATTCGATTGTTCTATATTTAGACTAGCAGTCTAAAAATAGACTTCGCCCATATGTCTAGAAATAGAAGTCCATCTATTTTTACCAACATGACCAATCATCCATAAATAGCATCCTGCAACTCATAGACCATGATCCATATGTCTAAAAATAGACTTTGCACCAAAAATAGCCTGCAGACCCACTTAGTGAAGGCGACTCCTTTTCACTAAGCTCCATCATCTTGTTGCATTTTCAACACTCCCTCTCAACAAGATATGGATTATCTGCAACCCCTATCCTACCTCTGTGGTATTTGAATTTGCTCCTGGTGAGCGCCTTTGTCAAGATATCAACATCCTGATCCTCCGTGGGAATGTATGAAAGTAACATGATTCTCCGCTGCACACAATCTCTGATATGATGGTACCTGATGTCGATGTGCTTGGATCTATCATGAAATACTGGATTAATCGAGAGTTTAATGCAACTCTGGTTATCACAATAAATCACAGTAGGTTCCAAGTGTGACCCAAACAACTCGACCAGGATCTTCCTCATCATATAGCTTTGCATGCAGCCAAACTTGCTGCCATATACTCGGCCTCTGCTGAACTGAGTGCCATGGATCTCTGCTTCCTACTGTACCAAGAAACTGTTGTCGACCCGATACTGAAGATCCCTCCAGATGTGCTCTTTCTGTCCGTTGGGCTCCTTGCCCAATCTGCATCCGTGAAGCCTCATAGCTTCACCTCATCCTCCTATCTGTACCACAATACATATCTCGATTTGCCTATGAGATAACGCAATACATGCTTGCCTGCCTTCCGGAAGAGCTTGGTTGGCTTAACCATGCTCGTGAAAGTTGGTTAACAACATAGCATATATCGGGTCGTGTATTGACCAGATACATAAGTGACCCCACCAACTGTCGATAAACAGTGGCATCCACTACCTCCGCTGAAGTAGCATCCTCCTTCCTCCAACCTCCAGGAAGAGGAGTATCAACAGGCTTGCAGCCATGCATGTTGAACTTCTCCAGTATCTCCCAGGCATACTTACCCTGAGAAACAAATAGTCCATCATTGCGCTGCCAAATTTCCAATCCCAGGAAATAATGAAGGAGGCCCAAGTCCTTCATCTCAAACTCTCTAGCAAGATCCTCCTTGCATGAAAGTATCAACAACTCATCTCCCGTCAAAATCAAATCATCTACATAAAGTACAATGATCAGCAACTTACCCTCCACCACAATCTGGTATAGGTTAGGATCCACCTCACTCTTGGAGAATCCAAGTCCGGTGAAATAACTGTCTATCTGTGTGTACCAAGCACGAGGTGCTTGTTTCAACCCATACAACGCTCTCTTGAGCCTGCACACATGCGACTCACTGCTGAAGATCTCGAAACCTTCGGGCTGCTCTATGTACACCTCCTCCTCAATGACTCCATTGAGGAACACAGTCTTCACATCCATCTGATGGATGTGCCACCCCATCTGCGCTGAGAGAGCAAGAATCGTCCGTATGGAAGAATACCTTGCGACAGGTGCAAAGGTCTCCTCATAATCGATCCCCTCTATCTGTGAGAAGCCTCGGGCAACAAATCTTGCCTTGTACTTCTCCACACTCCCGTTAGCTACCTGCTTTACTTTGTAGATCCATCTCAAACCCACCACTGATTTCCCCTCTAGTCTTGGGACAATCTCCCATGCAGTGTTTCTGACAATCGAATCATACTCTTCCACCATGGAATCTACCCATGCGGGATCCTCCACAGCTTCGTCGAAAGAGGATGGCTCGGTCATGACACATTTTCTCACAAGAGCCATGTATCTAGTGTACCGATCAAGTGATTGTCTCTGTCTGCACTGTGCTGTATCTGTTCCTACAACCTTCTCTGCCTCTCAAGCCAGTCGCTCAACTTCTGTAGTGCGCTTTCGCCCTCTAATGGTTGGCGCTGCATGAGTGGTCTCTTCCACTCCATGAACTTCATCTTGTGACTGATCCACATCCTGAAGCTCATCCTTAGGAACTAATAGCTCCTCATCTGCATGCAAGTGTGGCTCCCTCTCAAGCAAACACTTCATGGCTTTCTCCTCCTGAAATTTGATATCCCGTCGCACAACAATCTTGCGATTGTTTGGCAAATACACACGATAGTTGTGGGGCGTATCAGTGTACCCCACAAATATCCCAACCTTTGTGTTCATCTCCAGCGTCTTCCCGACATCCTTCGTCACATGCATGTAAACAGGAGAACCAAAAATCCTCAAATGGAAAATATCAGGCCTCTTACTAGAATAAGCCTCCTTAGGTGTACTCATGTCAAGTATCTTGCAAGGACAATGGTTCTACACATATACTGCAGTATTGCATGCCTCCACCCACAAGTGAAGGGGTAGGCCCTAATCATGCAACATCGCCCATGCAACACCCACGATCGTTCTGTTCTTCCGCTCAGCAATCCCGTTTTGCTATGGGTTATGGGGAGCTATGAGCTCTCTTCAAATCCCTTCTGCGTTGCAGAAGTCCTTGAACTCGCCAGAGATGAATTCACCACCATTGTCGCTCCTAAGAGCCTTCACCTTCTTCCCCGATTCTTTCTCGACCAGTGCTTTGAACTCACAGAACTTTGAGTATGTCTCGCTCTTCTTCTGCATGAAGAAGATCCAGCACTTTCGAGAGAAATCATCAAAAAAGATCACATAGTACTTGTGCTTTGCTGTTGAAGCTACTAAGAAAGGTCCACACACATCTATGTGAATTCTCTCAAGGATCATCGTGGCACAACTATCCTTCTTGTGAAAGGTGGCTTTCACAAATTTTCCCAAAGTACAACCCTTGCACTGATCTGACTGCGCAAGGGTGCCTTTAGTAAGCCTAGTAGAAATCTGCTGCAGTATCTTCAAGGCTCCATGGTGAAGGTGGCCCAATCTCCGGTGCCACAGCTCGCCATCATCCCGGTTCACAACTCCTTCTACCTTGCATGCCATTGCTGCGCAGCCATCTACATGCAATTGATAAAGGTTCTTGACTCGAACCCCTATCTTCCGGGTTTCTCCAGTTGTCTTACTGCGCAGGAAAACCTTTTCCTTGCTGAAGTCAACATCATATCCCTTGTCTTCTAACATCGCCACAGAGATAAGATTCTTCTTAAATCCTAGAACATGCATCACTTCCTTCAATACGAAGGGTTTACCAGACTCCCTCTCAAAGGAAATGGTACCGATACTGGTCGCACTGTATCTACCATCATCGCCCATCTCGATGTGCACTCCAAGATCTTTCTCATCCAGATCATAAAACAAATCTCGATCTCCTATCATGTGAAAAGACGCACCACTATCCAAGAACCATACTGATCCCATCACACTTGATACCAAGCATGCGATCAGCGAAAAATACAGCTCAAACTGCGAGGCTAAGGCCTCTCCCACTACAGATCCAGCAGCTTGCTTATTTTTCTTCTTTTGCGGACAATTTGTGGCATAATGTCCGTGCTGGTGACAATGAAAGCACTTCACCTTGGACATATCCTACTTCTTTCCTTTCGCACTGGAATGAGAAGCTTTCTTGTTCTTCCCCTTCTTTGCTTTGGTAGCCAAAGCACAATTTTCTTCATCAGATGCCTTTGATGAAGATTCATCCTTGGTATTCCGCCTGATATCCTCTTGCACGAGATCAGACCAAAGTCTCTCCCATCCTGGCAATTTCTCCCGACCATTGACAAAGTCCTGATAGGAATGCCAACTCTTTGGAAGACCAAGGAGAGTCAAGCTCACCAATTCCTCATCATCAACAGTCACACCCACACTTCCTAGCTCATCCCCGCATTGGGTGAACTTCGTGAGATACTTGGGCATACTGTCTCCATTCTCACACTTAATGTTTCTGAGTTTATCCTTGAGCGCCAACTTCCTCTAGTCGCTCTTGCTTTGGAATAAATCTGTTAATGCTTTCCACATCAAGTATGGAGAAACCTTTCCATGCAGGTTGGATACAATGTGATCCTTCATGCCCTCCAACAGAATCCTTCGACACTTTGTTGTCTTCTTTTTCCAAGCCTCAACTTGAGCAGAATTAGTAGGCTTTGGGACTTCAACATCTATGAACTCCTTCAACCCATTGTCATCTAACACTTCCTCCATCCTCTCTTTCCATGCAATATAATTCGATTTGCCTTCAAGGGCATACTCCAATCGCAATCCGTTGAAAGACATTTCAACTTCGACACCAAGAAAACACTGTTGCAAATTCGAATTCCACCAGCTCAAAACTCAACCGTTTCTGATATAAAATTCGTGAAAACAAATTATTTCTCGTACAGAGATTGACTGTATGGGAATTTACCAGATATCTCACCTTCCAAAAGAAGGTTGAATCCAGAGGCTACCTGACCCGATTACAGACTCTCCCTGAAGAAATAAAATGTAATCACTTTCTGAATAATAGATCTGATGATCAACCTGCTCTGATACCATGTAGAAATTTTGAATAATATAACACTTATTCACAGATATTATCCTGATTATACACTATTTGCGGAATGCATGCCTAATACATAACCTCCTCTACCATTGATCATCAATTTGCAGAATTAAGAAACAATCGCATGCGCACATTGAAACATCAATTACACATATCAACACAGTATGTAATGGGGAAAGCATACAACTGAAAACCCCTAATTATATGTATATTATAATGATAGAGAACATGTAACAATACATAATACAATACTCCTCACAAGTACTCAGTACAATCTCCACCTGCTACACACAAACTAGCTCAGATCTGAACAAGTCACAGGTTCAAACCTTCTCCACTGTTTGCCTGCCTCCATTGCGCAATCCTGCATGAGAATGAATGCAAACCAAGTTCGAATGCCCTTGGTATGTACTGTGAAATCCTCATTGGCAATCTCAATCAATGCATGTGCAAATCTCATGCACAACTATAGTCACAACTGATAGTAGTCTCACCCTTTCACTCACCTCTAACACTTGTTTCCATTGAACTGTCCATGCACTGAGTTAACTGATGTATTCTTTAGTTGATTTATGAGTTAATAATTAGTGAATTAATTAATAATTAATTCACACCACTCATCACTAGTGTATTTGTCAATTAGACTAAATACAACTAGTTCAACTAAGTCAAATTGAACACAACTCCATCAACTCCTCAATCAACTCCACCAAACTCAATCACTTGAGTTCTAACTGAAGTCCATCATGCAATAGCTCAAGTAACCCATAGGAATCACGTATTTCCTTCTGGCTATTGCATGTGCCACATCCGTAGCTCGAACTGAAGTGCTGCAAGAGGATAAGATAATGTTTATAGTCCAAATATTAATAAGAGCTAATAATATTCGATTGTTCTATATTTAGACTAGCAGTCTAAAATAGACTCTGCCCATTTGTCTAAAAATTGAAGTCCGTCTATTTTTACCTGTTAGGACTCCAAATTGACCACTTTTGACCTTGTATTTTTGCTATAATATTACCCTCTTCAGCCCATAAGTTGAAAGCCTTGATTATATAATGACCTAATCATTCCAAGGTATGAAGTAACTCTCCTCATTACTATATGTTTAATCATTCATTACATATTCATGTTATCTTTATAATTAATCTTTGGAGAAGTTGACCAAGTTGCTAAGTAACCATTGAACTGTTTAAAGTCTGTAGAAATTATAGTCCGCAGTTGCTGTAACACCAGAAACAGCAACTACGTAGTTGCTGCAACCCCAGAAACAACAACTACGCAGTTGCTGCAACACCAGAAACAACAACTATCTAAAGCAGGGAAAACGTTATTTTGCAATAGCTGGAACACCGGAAATAGCAAGCAGAAACAGCAACCATCTGAAGACCGACGGAACTCCATGCTGACACAACACGATCAGCAATTATCCAGAAAGGGTAAAACACAGTTACAGTTGTTGAAACACTAGGAACAACAGAGTTTACTAAATCAGTAACAATGGTGAAGCAGCAAAGGATAGTACAAGGATTCCAAGAAGACGGTTGAGGTTCTTTTACCAGTTGTGTAACAGTAAGAGACCCAAGAAAGAATACACAGTCACACTGTTGTAACGGCATCCTGTAACAAGGATGGATTTCTTATTTTGAACAAAAAGGTTAAACTGAATGAACTAGGACGGTCTATTGTAATAGATGTCTCCTCTATAAAGAGGAGACATCTACATTAGAAGGGGGGTTGAACAAGTTGTAAGGGGGAATTCTGTAAAACAAAAGCAAGTCTGAATCTTCATTGTAACTGGACATTTGATTTAGCATCTGTGTTCTGGGGAATCTTGTGAGAGGGACAGGGCCCACCTTCTTCACAAGATTCACCCATTTATTTTCTGTTGGTGTGTGAGTGTGTTTGAATTCTGTAGCATTACCTCTGATAATTTCCTTTTGCTGATACTCTGTTTTGTCAGTTGCGTGATATTGTAAAAGAGTACTTCACCGGTGATTAGGAATTGCAGTGTGTATTGGCAAAATTGTTACAGGGGCAGGTGTTGAACATCCTTACCCTGAGGATAGGGTCCTGATCCTCTGTTAACAAAGCAGCCATTATTTCTCTTTGCAGATTTGTATCTTTAGTTAACTGCTTTCATTTCATCTCTGCAATATATTTTAACTGCTATGACGTAGAGTAAGGAGTTTGACAGAAGTAGAATTGTGTATACTACAACTTTTAATGCTTTTAGAGTTAAGTACATACAGTACGAGGTCACCTTTGAAATAAAAGGACTTTCCCGGGTTGACAAATTAATGTGGTACTCGACTGTTTAATTAATAAACAATTCGAGTAGCCAACATTTTGGCGCCGTTGCCGGGGAAGGCGACTAGAGATTTTAAAAGCATTAATGATTTCCTTTTAAGAATAACAGGTGCATGAGAGGACGCAGGAAACCTAAATTCACAGGCGGCAAGGGCGGAGGAGGAAGAAAGACCTTCATTGACGAAATTATTTCAAAGGCCGAGACATCACAGAGGACGAGTTCCCGGAGGCCTTAGATCTAATATTCCTCACAAACAGATCGACAGACGGAGGAAGTACTAGGACCTGAAAGGAAGCTGGAAGCGCCAGAGCACACTGAGGAACCGATAGAAGAACCTGAAGAGACAGAAGATACTGAAGATAGAGCAAGCGATTCAGGAAAAAGACCAATGGAGGATAATGGAGCGGAAGGAAGGGGGGAAAACTCACTCTCTACCCTAGAGTTCCCTATTGGGGAGCTCCCGAGAGGGGCAACCCCTATGAAGAACATTCCACTTTTAGCATTACCCAACTTTCATGGGTTATCCTCTGAAGACCCGGATGAATTCCTCTTTGAATTTGATATACTATGTAGAAGTTATGATTATGTGAGCCCTAATAAGAAACTAAAACTGTTTCCAGCAACACTGAAAGGGAATGTGTTAAGGTGGTTTATGAGCTTAGGAGCTCAGGCAATCACTACCTGGGATCAGATGAAAGAAAATTTTCTGGCCAAATATCAGGATTACTGCCGAACAAGAGAGAGGAAGGAAGAGTTGTTTAAGATGGTTCAGAAGGAGGACGAGAATCTGGAGGATTCTGTGGAAAGACTGCAGTATAATCTGCAGCGGTCTGACCACCCTACCATGAGTAAAGATATTCTGAAGACAATACTGTTGAAAGGGGTACGAGATGACTGCTTGGACATGTTGAATATGCTTGGAAAAGGGGACATTTCCAAGGAACCATTTGATGAAATTATCAACCTCTGTATGAGATGTTCAAGAGGAGCAGCAAGCAGACCAAAAAGCAGGGACATCATATATTCAAGAGTCCAGAAGTCAGCAAGTGGAGGAGCAACACGAGCTGAAATAGGTAATTTGTTGGAAGAATTTAAAACTGAAATGTTAAGCTCTTTTGCTTCACAAATTGATGCTCTGCAGGTAAAAAAGAAGCAGACAGAAGTAGAAGCTGCCCTGGCTATTTTCTGCTCTAAATGAAGAGAAAAGCACCCACTCAGGGAATGCCCACTAGATAAGGTACCAGTTTGCATGATCTGTGAAAAGGACCATGAGACCCAGCAATGCCCTTCTCTGCCTAGAATAAAAGCAGCACTGCAGTCAACTGAGGAAGAGGCTGAAGCAGTATACCTGATGACACAGAGGAGGCAATGGCCACAAAGACAAGGTATGAATTCTAACACAGCATTTAGTCGTTGGAATAATCATTCTGCTTTTCAAACAAATTACCCACCCATGAACCAAATGCAATACCCACCCTTTAATCCGATGCATTTTCTACCCATGCAGCAACCAAGCCCTCCTTTTGCTGATCCTACCATGTGGAATCCTTGGGCCCCCCAGCAGTTGTATTTTAATCAATGGAATCCAAACTGGGCAGCCCAGCAGATGCCATTCCCTCAACATCAACAATCTCTTTCCTTACCATCCAATACTCCTCCGAATAACCAAGCAATTAGACCATAGCTGCCTGTGCAACCTAACCCCAACCCAAATAATAATAAAGCTCTGCAAGTAATTGATGTTCAAAATCAGCCTGTCTCCCCTATGCAATGTAATGATATCCATCTTCGTTTTGGGAGAATTGTTGAACCCATCATTGATGACATTACTGACTCTGATAAAGAGGAAGTTGGAAAAGAAAAGCCAGCTAACAATAATGCTGAAACAGTTGAATCAGAATCTAACAACACTGCTCAAATAGCAGATCCGCCATTCCCTGAACGTCTGGCTCTCACCAAAACACTTGAGCCACCTGCTTTTAACCTTTTAGGAGAACTGCAGAATTTATATGTCAAAATTCCATTATTGCAAGCACTAAGAGATGTTCCTATTTATGCTAGGACTGTTAGGGATATCTGTATAAAAAAACCTGGAAGAAAAGCTAAGGACCCCCTCACAGTTCATGTGATGGGAAAACTGACTGCTTTAATGACAGAAAAAAATCCTCCTATGAAATATGTGACCCTGGTCACCTTACAGTAACAGTTCAGGTTGGAAAAACCTTTGTCTCTAAAGTTCTAGTAGATTTGGGTGCTGCAATAAACATTATGACACTTGAAACAGCACAATTGTTGCAGTTAAAAAACTTTATTAGGGAAACTCCAACCATTCTAGAGCTGGCTGATCGCTCTACAATTAAACCTGAAGGAGTCATTGAAGACCTGATAATTTCTGTAGAATCTTGGAATTACCCAGCTGATTTTGTGGTGTTACAAACTAAAACAAAGTTGGGGGGTCATCCATTGATTCTAGGAAGACCTTGGCTAGCTACAGTAGATGCTTTCATCAGCTGTAGATCAGGATCAATGACCATCTCTAATGGGCAGGAAACCAAACAGCTTACCCTTTATCCTCATGCTACACCCAT
Organism: Pinus tabuliformis; assembly: GCA_031772625.1. NCBI lineage: Eukaryota > Viridiplantae > Streptophyta > Pinopsida > Pinales > Pinaceae > Pinus > Pinus tabuliformis. The sequence continues at coordinate 533,829,063 of CM062806.1, forward strand.
GATTAATAATGACAACTCTGTATGGGTAGATTATGACGATGAAGAAACCCAACCTATCTTGACTATCGGACAAGCCTTAACTTTCAAAGATTCTACCGAAGATGAATTAATCAGTAGCTTTATTTCTGAACCTTCTTCGGTCAGCCCAAAAATGCATAATCACTTCACTGCAATCTTGAAATCTGAATCTCAGCAGAACCTGAAAACTGAGAATTTATCTCAGACAATAGCAGGCAGCTCCTCCGAAAGTACAACAATAGAAATTGAGCCTGGCAAAACATTAAATATAAATCCTAACTTAACTGATAATGAAAAATAGCAGTTAATAAAGTTACTCCGGGAGAATAAAGAAGAATTTGCATGGGATTATACAGACATGAAGGGGATTTCTCCTGAGCTATGCACTCACCGCATTTATATTAAAGAAGGATCCCGCCCAGTCTGTCAACCCCAACGACGGATGAATCCCAATTTAAGGGAAATTGTGAAGGAAGAACTTCAAAAACTGTTGAATGCAGGATTTATATATCCTATATCTGATAGTGAGTGGGTTTCTCCACTTGTAATTGTACCTAAGAAAAATGGCAAATGGAGAGTATGTGTGGATTACAGAGCTTTAAATAAAGCCACCCAGAAAGACCATTTCCCTTTACCATTCATTGATCAGGTATTAGATAATTTGGCAGGTAAGAAATTCTTTTCATTTTTGGATGGATTTAGTGGATACAATCAGATTAAGATTGCACCCCAAGACCAGGACAAGACCACGTTTACTAGCCCATGGGGGACCTTTGCCTATAGGGTTCTTCCATTTGGGCTATGTAATGCCCCAGCAACATTTCAAAGAGCAGTAATAGGGATTTTTTCTGATATGCTAAATGATTCCTTAGAAATATTTATGGATGATTTTACTCCTTATGGCGTGACTTTTGAGGATGCACTGCAGAACCTTGAAAAAGTACTTAAGCGATGTATAGAAGCACACCTTGCCTTAAGCACTGAAAAATGTCATATGATGATGAATCAAGGTATTGTATTGGGTCACTTCATTTCATTCCTAGGAATTCAAGTCGATCCAGCCAAAATACAGGTAATTCAGACCCTCCCTATCCCCAAAACACAAACTGATGTAAGAAGCTTTTTAGGACATGCTGGATATTATAGAAGATTTATCAAGAATTTTTCCAAAATAGCTTCTCCTCTGTTTGTGTTATTAACAAAAAATGCTGAACTTAAGTGGACTGATGATTGTGAAAAGGCATTTAATGAACTTAAACATCAGTTGTCTACAGCTCCCATTTTGAGAGGACCTGATTGGGCACTCCCCTTTCATATATCCTCTGATGCCTCAGATACTGCAATTGGAGCTGTCTTGGGCCAAGAAGAAAACAGTCTTCCCTATGCTATTTATTTTATCAGTAAGAATATGACAGCAGCTGAACTTAATTATACAGTCACTGAAAAGGAATTCCTAGCAGTCATTTATGCTATCAATAAGTTTCGACATTATATTACTGGCTACACTACTTTTGTGCATACTGACCACTCGGCCATTAAATATCTAATGAATAAATCAGTTACAAATGCTTGAGTTACCAGATGGTTGTTATTATTACAAGAATTTGACATCACAATTGTAGATAGGCCAGGAAAAGAGAATGTAGTTGCTGATTTCCTTTTTCGATTAAAAACTAATGAAAATATTCTAGTATATTATTCTTTTCCTGATGAATATTTATTTGCAGTATCTGCTCACTCACCTTGGTATGCAGACATTGCCAACTATTTAGTTGCAGGAAAATTACCATCACACCTATCGCACAGGGAAAAAAGAAAGATCATTCAGCAAAGTGCTAGGTACAGCTGGATAAGCGGGTGTCTTTTCCACACAGGACTCGATCAGGAAATCCGGAGATGCATTGGTGAAGATGAAATTTATGATGTGTTAAAAGCTTGTCACGATGGCCCTTGTGGAGGGCATTTTGCAGATAAAAGAACAGCACACAAGGTACTCAGAATGGGTTATTATTGACCGTCACTCTTCAAAGATGCAAGAAAATATGTAAAATCTTGTGATAGCTGTCAAAGAATGGGCCAGCCTAATCACAGGGATGAAATGCCACTCAATCCCAAGGTAATTCTCGAACCTTTTGAGAGATGGGCATTAGATTTTATAGGTCCCATTAATCCCCCATCCAATCAAAGAGTGTACATACTAGTATGCACAGATTATATGACTAAGTGGGTAGAAGCTAAGGCACTCCTTAAAGCTAATGAAGAATCAGTACTAACATTTTTATTTGAAGAGATATTTGTTAGGTTTGGCTTGCCTAGAGAACTAGTCACGGATGGAGGACCTCCTTTTAACTCTCATGGCTTCAAGGATACACTTCAGAAATATCATATTAAGCACAAAATGGCTACACCTTATCACCCCCAGGCAAATGGGTAGGTAAAAAGCACCAATAAAGTCATAGAAGCCATCTTGACAAAAACAATAAAGGAGAATAGAAGGGACTGGTTTCAAAGATTGCCTGAGGCACTATGGGCCTATAGAACTACTTGGAGGAATACTACGAGCTTTTCACCTTATGAATTAGTTTTTGGAAAAAATGTTGTTTTCCCTGTAGAGTTTGAAATCAAAACTTTAAGAACTGCTTTAGCTGTTAACCTTGACTTGACTGATGCACAGACAACCAGGTTGCAGCAGCTTCGGGAATTGGACAAGAAGAGACTGGATTCCATCCATCAAACAACCATGATACGGCAACAAAGAAGTAGGTGGCATGACAGAACTATCAAGCAAAAGCAGTTCCAGAAAGGTAACTGGGCTCTACTCTATGACTCCCGTTTCGAGAATTTACAAGGTAAGTTAAGAACAAGGTGGTTAGGACCTTATGAAGTAGATGTTGTTTTTCCAAATGGGACAGTCAGACTCTTAACGATTGATGATAGCAGAACACCACTATTAGTGAATGGGTATCGACTCCGTTTGTATCAGCGGCCTGTTTCTAAAGAAGATTTTAAAGCTACTTGAATGACAGACATACACTATGCTTTCCTGGGGGAACTTGCTGTCCCTCAAGGCACTTAAATTTCTGTTCATTTATTTATTTTTTTAGATTAGATTTTCTTTTCAACTAATAATCCCTGCCAAGGGTTGCCATGTTACAATTCATTATTTTGCAGATCTTAGTTTCGGAGAATGGCTGAGAACAAAAGCTTCAAAAGAATCACTCTGCAGACTTGGGAACATTTTTTGACCATAAATCAGTCTTTCATAATTTTCTGTTGTCGCAACACCAGTTCCCGTTGTCGCAACACCAGTTCCTGTTGTTGCGACACCATTTCCCGTTGTTGCAACACCAACTCCTGTTGCTGCAACACCAACCCCCGTTGCTGCAACACCAACCCCCGTTGCTGCAACACCAACTCCCGTTGCTGCAACACCACTTCCTGATGCTGTAATGCCTTTTTCAGTATTTTTCTCATTTATACTAAAAAAAGCACCAATTTCTCCATTTTAGTTCCCAAGAAATGAATTATTATTTGCATAAAACATACCATTTCCTACCAAAATAACCAGCCATGCACTACGATGATTACAATCCTCCACTATTACTTCCCGTCAGTAATAAAAACCGTCGGTATTCTCATACTTTTAGACCAGATTTAATCATTATTAATCCAGCAAAAGACAAGATAAGACTTTTCGACGCAGCAACTAAAAAGGTAAAATATAAAGGTATGCATGATTATGTATGGATATTAAATAATAGTTAATGTGGAGATGCTGATAGGACTACCGAATAATTGTACTTCCAATCATATCACTTAGTCGTTGCCTTTGGGGGGGGATTATCAAAGCACTGTCATGATTGTATAGCACGCTAACTGCCGCCACCCTTAGCTCTCCCGGTAATATGTAAAAGTCACCTCATCGTGTCATGTTACCATTTGCAACAGTTTACTCTGGACTGAATTCGGAAACTCGGCTCTGTATTGAGAATTTTCACTGAAACAGAAGCTATGGGAGGAAATCTCATCACATACGAACCTAGCACAACAGCACTTCTTGAGCTCTATCCCGAGGCCTACCAAATCTTCTTGCAAGCGGGATGACTGGATTATTTTAGGAGACTCCCAGATTTCAATGTACAGCAAGTCCTTGAGTTTGCATGCAATTTAACAAAGGGGTTTTCCGTCGTTCAGGGAGTACAAATTCCAGTCACAGAGGAAGTCATAGCCCAAGTTACCGGGCTACCAGCTAATGGCACGCGCTGGTTCAGTAGGAAGCATCTGATCCTCAACGCGCAGCAGGATTTTCTTCAACCAGGCAAGCAGGTGGAACCCAAGGGCAGAGGCGTAGCACTTCAATCACTGCCTCAACCATGGCCGAAAGTTGCTGAGTTTGTAAAGCAATACCTGACGTGCGAAGGCCGGTACCAGGTAATTTACCAGCACGATTTCGTCTTGTTGAATCACTTGAGGCATGGTCAATTGATAAATATGCCATACTATCTATTGGGATGTCTTAAAAATATGTCACGTTACACTATCAACGCAAAGCATCCGCTCCTTTCCTTGAAACACCACCGTTTAGCTCAATTATTGATAAATAGAGGCCTTGCCTTAAATAACCCCCCTCCCCTCATTAATCCCCTCCAGCAAAGGCAAGAAAACCTTCAGCCAAAGTAGGAAATTCCTCACCAAGAAGGGGAAATTCCTCACCAAGAGGAAGAAATTCCTCAGCCAGAGCAGGAAATTCCTCATCAAGAAGAGGAAATTCCTCACCAAGTTAAGGACATACCTCAGCAGGATGAAGAAATTCCTCAACAAACAGAGGATACTTCAGAGCAAATACCCCAAGAAATTTCCCAGCAAACTGAAAAAACTCCCCCACAAGTTGCTGAAAATGTACAATCAGCAGTAGAAACACCTATGCAAACAACCCCATCTCCCAATAAAACCGACCCATCCACTCCCATACTTAGTATTTCTACCGAAGACTCTGATGATAACATCCCTATTACCCTTCTTAAACGAAGGAAGCAGCAGAAAAATGAAACCCCACCGAAAAGAAGAAGAACTAGGGCTCCGGTCAAGGCAGCTGCTATTTCTGCCACCGCCCCTATTTTAAAGGAAGCTAGCCGAAAAAGAAAAATATCTGAATTCCCTGCTTCTTTACCAAAGCGAAGGGCTCGGTCGTCTGTAGCAGCTAAATCCCCTAGCCCCACTTTCCCCAGCTCTCCACCCATCATGTTAAGAACCCGCATTCCCACCAGCCCTGAACACTCCCCTTCCTCACCCTCTGGGGCTGAGATGCAGAATGTTCACAGTTCTGTGACATTATTTTCTAAGGCAGCTGTTACACAAGAACCAGCTGCCGACACCGAAGGTAATATTGGCCAAGTGGCTGCAACACAAGAAACAGCCACTACCCCACCAGGTGACACACAAGAACCACCTGTTGGGGGTATAAATGATCAAATGAATGCTGAAAAACAACCTCTGCCTCCACTGGAACCTGCAGTTGCACAAGCTCAGCCTACCATATCTGCCCTGCAGGAAGAAATTGAATTTCTGAAATCCCAAATTCAGGATTATCAAGAGGAAATAATAAGGGTCAAAGAAGCTTATCAAAATGAATACAACCCGCACATTCTAGCACGGGTAGCATCTGCAACCGAGAAGAGTAAAGAAAGCGAATATATGTGCAGTGAGTGTGGTGAGCTCTACACTCAAGCAGGATACAAGATAATTGCAGTACCAGTGACTGGAGTCATTCCAGAACCTTCTGTTGTCATAGTTAAAATGGAAGAACCTGCTGTTACACAAGAACCAGCAGGCTCTTCAAAAATTGCAGAAGCAGAAACAGAACCACCACAACCCTCTGCTGTTATAGTCAAGACAGAGCAACCTGCTGCAACACAAGAACCAACAGGCTCTCCAAAAACTGTACAGGAGAAAACAGAGCAACCTGCTGCAACACAAGAACCAGCAGGCTCTCCAAAAACTGTACAGGAGGAAACAGAGCAACCTGCTGCAACACAAGAACCAGCAGGTTCTCCAAAAACTATACAGGTGGAAACAGAGTAACCAGCTGCAACACAAGAACCAACAGGCTCTCCAAAAACTGTACAGGAGGAAACAGAGCAACCTGCTGCAACACAAGAACCAGTAGGTTCTCCAAAAACTATACAGGTGGAAACAGAGCAACCTGCTGTAACACAAGAACCAGCAGGCTCCCTAAAAATTACAGAACAAGAAAGAGAAGAACTTGCTGTTACACAGGAGTCAGCAGCAAATGAACAAGAAGACACAGAATCACCCCGCCCTACCCAAATTGTTATGGAACAAGAAGGAGAAGAACTTGCTGTTACACAGGAATCAGCAGGAAATGGAGAAAAAGACATAGAACCACCCCGACCTACTCAAATTATCACAGAACAGAAAATTCTTGTTGATGCCTATGCACAAACTGAATCTCCCTCTGTCAGCGATGCATGCATAGAGACCGCTCATTTTCAGGAATTAAAGGGAATATGGTGGAAAGAATATGAGCTGTCACAAGGGAAAGCATTCCAACAGCAAAAGGGAATATGGTTCAGTTATGCATATAAGAATTGGGAAGCACTTGAGCAGTCTAGAGCTCAGTACAAAGAAATTAAGGAACTAAAAGCTAGACTGTCCCATATTTTTGATTTGGTTCAAAGAATACTTACTACAAGAAAACCTTCTTTCAACTATGCAGTATTTTTGAGGGAACGACTAACATTCTTACAGATAAAGGCAATTAGAGATGGTAGACCTCATCAGGTGATTACATCAGAACAATTTATTGAAACTTTTGCAGAAGCACCCAAGAATGATCAGAATTTGTTGTGTGAGCTTTATCTCCATAACGAAGCTACGTCTGAAGACAGAAAAATGAATATACTCCCTCTTGTTGGTGACATACAACTCAGAGCTTTCATTTCTTTTCTAGCCAACCAACTCACTTGGAAAAATGCTTTCATCTCAGCACAACACAATGAACAGAACTGCCTCCTTTGGATTAGGGCTGAACCTCAAAATGCAGCTACTTTCATTGCACAACACCAAAGAATTGTAAGAGAACCTGGAATGACTGATCACATTAGGCAACTACAAGCAGTGGTCTTACGAGATTGCCAACACTATGTGAAAACAAAGGCACCTTTGGCTATTAAAGCCAACAACCTATTCTGGGAACATTGTCCCAAGGAAAGACAGGAATATCATCCCTACAATCCCCCCAATCTACAGGCAGCAATTTCAAGGGTCCCTTACTATGTTAGATGTATGGAACAATGTGCTGAAAAATGGATTGGCTACAGATTTCACTTTCCTCTCTTATGGTTATTTGGTCAGCAATACAAGAGTCAGTTTAGATCAACCAAAAAGGAAGAGCTGGCAGCATGGAGGCAACTACAGAGTGTCTGTGGTTTCAGAAACAGGTTTGATAACACTTTCCATAGCTACTGTATCATTAATTTACACTCTTCATCCCAGTACTCCGACTCAGATTCAGAGTAAATGTTGCATGAGGGCATGCAACCCTTTTAGTTGGGGGGGATGTTAGGACTCAAAATTGACCACTTTTGACCTTGTATTTTTGCTATAATATTACCCTCTTCAGCCCATAAGTTGAAAGCCTTGATTATATAATGACCTAATCATTCCAAGGTATGAAGTAACTCTCCTCATTACTATATGTTTAATCATTCATTACATATTCATGTTATCTTTATAATTAATCTTTGGAGAAGTTGACCAAGTTGCTAAGTAACCGTTGAACTGTTTAAAGTCTGCAGAAATTATAGTCCGCAGTTGCTGTAACACCAGAAACAGCAACTACGTAGTTGCTGCAACACCAGAAATAGCAACTACGCAGTTGCTGCAACACTAGAAACAACAACTATCTAAAGCAGGGAAAACGTTATTTTGCAACAACTGGAACACCGGAAATAGCAAGCGGAAACAACAACCATTTGAAGACCAGCGGAACTCCATGCTGACACAGCACGATTAGCAATTATTCAGAAAGGGTAAAACACAATTACAGTTGCTGAAACACCAGGAACAATAGAGTTTACTAAATCAGCAACAATGGTGAAGCGGCAAAGGATAGTACGAGGATTCCAAGAAGACGGTTGAGGTTCGTTTACCAGCTGTGTAACAGTAAGAGACCCAAGAAAGAATACACAGTCACACTGTTGTAACGACATCCTGTAACAAGGATGGATTTCTTATTTTGAACAAAAAGGTTAAACTGAATGAACTAGGATGGTCTATTGTAATAGATGTCTCCTCTATAAAGAGGAGACATCTACATTAGAAGGGGGGTTGAACAAGTTGTAAGGGGGAATTCTGTAAAACAAAAGCAAGTCTGAATCCTCATTGTAACTGGACATTTTGGTAGATGAATAAAGGATTGTTCTAAGCATTTGATTTAGCATCTATGTTCTGGGGAATCTTGTGAGAGGTACAGGGCCCACCTTCTTCACAAGATTCACCCATTTATTTTCTGTTGGTGTGTGAGTGTGTTTGAATTCTGTAGCATTACCTATGATAATTTCCTTTTGCTGATACTCTATTTTGTCAGTTGTGTGATATTGTAAAAGAGTACTTCACCGGTGATTAGGAATTGCAGTGTGTATTGGCAAATTGGTTACAGGGGCAGGTGCTGAACATCCTTACCCTGAGGATAGGGTCCTGATCCTCTGTTAACAAAGCAACCATTATTTCTCTTTGCAGATTTGTATCTTTAGTTAACTGCTTTCATTTCATCTCTGCAATATATTTTAACTGCTATGACGTAGAGTAAGGAGTTTGACAGAAAGTAGAATTGTGTATACTATAGCTTTTAATGCTTTTAGAGTTAAGTACATACAGTACGAGGTCACCTTTGAAATAAAAGGACTTTCCCGGGTTGACAAATTAATGTGGTACTCGACTGTTTAATCAATAAACAATTCGAGTAGCCAACATTACCAACATGACCAATCATCAATAAATAGCATCCTGCAACTCATAGACCATGATCCATATGTCTAAAAATAGACATAGTCTAAAAATAGACTTTGCGCCAAAAATAGCCTACAGACCCACTTAGTGAAGGCGACTCCTTTTCACTAAGCTCCATCATCTTGTTGCATTTTCAACACAGATCTTGCCTTGCTCAGCTAGCATTGCACATTTCTAGAAGTGAAGGCTCTGCGTTCCCTCTAGAAATTTCACAAGTATGGCCCAACACTGACCCCCAGGTTTGCATTGCACAATTCTGGGAGGAAATGCCTTGCTGGCCATAGAAACTACGCAATAAAGGTTGCTGGTTTTCATGTCACTACTGACTGAAATTGTGCATTGCACATTTTTAGTCCTCATCGGGCCAGGCTAGACTGTGCATTATGCAGTTCTAGCAGTCAGTCAGCCTCCCGACTACTTGGACTATACCTTGGACAGTTTTGGCAATCAGTTTCCTAGCTTCTTGGTGAAAATTGCGCAATCTTCATAGACAGTCACACAGGTATGTTGCAAGTTAGTACTCAAGTTTGTTTTGGTTTTCAACTGATAGATTGCTTTCCATGAGTGTTTTTATGTCTCTAGGTATCACAGGTGTTCGTTTGCCTCTCAGCAGCACAGGTACAATGGCTTTTAGGAGAGCAGAGTCAAAGACACCGTTGAGAGCGCAACTAGGGATGCAGTCGATCAAGTGTCTATGAACTTTCCTATCTATGAAGACATCAAGTTGTTCATGGACAAGGATATCAAGATGAAATGGCAGCAGCATCACAATGAGCAACATCATTAGCAACAATAGAAGGTAGTAGACCTACGTGCAACAAATGCAAAAGTAAGGTTTTTGACAATGTAGAGGCGAAGCAAAGTTGCAAGTTCAAGCATATCCACTTGTGATGAAAGTAGCTTTGGAGATTGAGGCTATGAGGTGGCAGTGCGACAAGAGGATTGCACGAAGGCGGAGAGATAAATAGAGAAGGAGTTGCAGGTGCTGAAGCGGCAACTCAAGGAAGAATAGGAGCTGCACAAACGAGAGAATAAGTTGCAGCAAAAACAGTTACAACAAGAGGTGCAACATTCACAGACTGATAAAGCTGCGCCCATATAGGTTATAGACCTAGCCCAGTAGCTGGCACAGAGCAGACAGGGTGAGTAGTGCCATCGATCACATGCAAGATTTCTGAGGAGCATGGATTTCATTATGTGCACACATGCAATCCCACCCATTGGCACACTCACCGAGGCAAAGAAAAGAACTGAGTCCGACCGGAGCTGAACAGGTATTTCGATAGGTTGATGCTCATAGTCACCAGCACACACTTGGAGATCAACACAGGCACTATGCATTAGTATGTTGCTAGTCCAAATGCACTCAAGACAATGATGCACATGTTATTAGACGAATTGGACAAAGGAGCCATATCAATGTACTTGGATGCAATAGAGACAAGAGTTCGTTTCTAGAAAGATGAAACCACAGAGTACACGGACACCATCACAGACTACCAAGCTTGGCATCAGTTTGCCACCATCCACCATGGCAAGGATTTCGAAGATTTGATCTTCCTACAGGTGTCCGAGTCTTATTGATGTCTTGCATGGCTTGCTCAAGCCTATTTTGTCTTACATGGGTACATGTGCAGATTGTATGTAACATCTTGTAAAGTGAAAGTCCAAGTGTCGATAGTTGAATGTAACAGTCATAAAGTAGTTGAAGAGTCATGAGGGTAGGTGAATAGTGACAAAGGGGAATGTCAAGGGTCACCCCACCCTTTTCTATTTATAGAACCTCATAACTCATTGTAGAAGCTTTTGGGCAGCCAAGCTTCCGATAGGAGTATCTTAGAGAAAGCTTGGAGTGTATTGTAACGAGCCTTGGCTTCTCCACAGTGCACAACTAGTACATCTCTTTGGAAGAGCAAGCGGTAGTGACTGTAACATTCTGTTATCGGGGCTAGTGGTTGGTCATGGTTGTATTGTATGATTGGAACTTTTAGTTCTTAATATAACAGAGCCTGCACGTTTCATGCATATGTTGTTATTGTATTTTAGTTATATTGGTTACTCTAGTGATATATGTATCTGTTTTCTTACGCGTGTATGTTTAGAAAATTTATATATATGTATGTATGAATTTTACTGAGATGTGTTGTTGGTTTAACGATCACTTTGGATTGTTGGTTCAATTGCCTTCTAGTTTGTGATGCATCTTTTCTCGTGTGTTCCCTTTCGAGCCACGTGTTTCCACAGGTTTCCAAGAGGCACACTCACGCCACTTTCCGTGTGTTAGAACCGTTTGTTGGGTGCGGAGCCTGATTATCTTCTATATTCAAAGGTATCACCACATTGGACCCCAGTTCGTAATGGGGCAGCAACGTTGCTCTTAATATATTTGTTGCCAAAGATTTGATGGTAGAAGTTATCTTTAATTTAGGGTTTTTTCCCTAGAAGGCAACCCCTCACTATATATGAGGGAATTGTGTTGTGTTTATGTAGATCTGTATTCTGAGTGAGGAGGAGAGAGGAGATTGAGAATGAAGAGGGAATTACAGTGGATCTACTGTAGGTTGTATCTCTTTAGTTTGCTAGATAATATAAAAAGGAAGGACTGGTTATTTCTCCGTGGACGTAGCCCAAACTCGGTGAACCACGTATATCTGTGTCTCTCTTGCTTTATGTGTTTATATTTCTGCAATATTTTATGTGTTCCATTGCTCCATAATATATAATTTTCTAACAACTAGTATCAGAGCCGAAGGTCTATTTGGTTGATAAACTTGCAGGAGAAAAGGGTTCCTGGTTCGAGTGGGAGCAATGGCAGAAGATGGTATGTTTAGGGTCGAAAAATTTAACGACCAAAACTACCAACTATGGAAGATGCAGATGGAAGATTATCTGTATCAGAGAGATCTGTGCCAACCATTGAGTAGAAAGGAAAAGCAGTCAACGAGTATGACAGACACAATGAGATATTCTTGAAAAAAATGCACTTGGAACAATACAGATGTGCCTAACAGTGTCAGTAGCGTTTAATATTTCAAAGGAAACGACAACAGAGGGTTTAATGTCAACATTGGCCAAACTATGTGAAAAACCCTCGGCCTCAAATAAGGTATTTCTTATGAAGCATTTATTTAATATGAAAGTGTCTGAAGGTGGATCTGTTGCTGATCATTTAAATGAATTTAATACAGTTGCCAGTTAGTTAAGTTCTGTAGGGGTAACTTTTGATGATGAAGTTAGGGCTCTGTTATTTTTGTGCTCATTGCCAAAAAGTTGGAATGGTTTAGTTATGGCCATTAATAAATCTGTCTCTGGATCTAGTACTTTACAGTTTGATGATGTTGTCGGTGCAATCCTTAGCGGGGAAATGTGATGGAAAAGCTCTGGTGAGACATCAGGAAATGCTTTGACTGCAGAGACTAGGGGAAGAAAAATGGAAAGAGGAAGAGCCCTGGATATCACAGTAAGTCAAGAAAAGGCAGATCCAAGTCCAGATCAGGGATAGTGTGCTGGAAATGCGGGAAGAAAGCACACCTAAAGAAAGACTACAAGTCTCGGAAGGGAAAAGAAGGAGACGCACAACAAGAAAATAATCATGAAGCGAATGTAACAGGTGATGTGTTGCAAGATGCTTTGATTCTTTCTTTAGAAAATATTATTGATTCTCGGGTGGTAGATTCAAGGGCCTCATTCCATGCCACACCTGATAGAAAACGTTTTCATGATTATGTTATTTTGGATAGGTTCAATTGGGTGATGATAAACCGTGTAAAATCATTGGAATGGGTACAATTTTCATAAAACAACATAATGGAAATCAATGGCTATTGAAGGAGGTAAGGCATGTTCCAGATCCAAAGAAAAATCTAGTTTCAACAGGGCAATTGGGAGGTGAAGGATGTGTGAGAACTTTTACAGATAAAACCTAGAAGGTCACTAAAGGATACCTGGTAATAGCAAAGGGAGAAAAGGTTGGTACATTGTATTTATGCAATGGTATTTCTAATTATGTTAATTCTTTAACCTCTACAGGAGAAGATACGACATTTTGGCATCATAGGCTTGAGCACATGAGTGAGAAGGGGATGCAGGTTTTTCACTCAAGAAATTTGTTGCCAGGTTTGAAGCATGTTGATTTAAAATTCTGTGAGAATTGTGTTTATGGAAAACAGAAGAGAGTCAGATTCCTCAGAGTTGGGAAAGAAAATAAGAGAAAAAAATTAGAGCTTGTGCATACAGATGTATGGGGACCTACTCAGGTATCATATCTTGGTGGCTCTCGTTATTATGTTACTTTTATTAATGATGCAACCAGAAAAACCTAGATTTATTGTATTCGATATAAATCTGATGTATTTGATACTTTCAAGAATTGGAAAGCTTTGGTTGAAAATAAGACATGAAAAAGGTTGAAGTGTCTCATATCAAACAATGGAGTTGAATATTGCAGCAGAGAGTTTGATAGGTACTATTCAGAGAACGGAATTCGCCAAAAGAAGATAGTTCCAGGAACACCACAAGAAAATGGTGTGTCAAAAAGGATGAGAAGGACAATCATGGAGCATTCAAGCTGCATGAGATTGCATGCATGATTTCCTTTACAATTTTTGGGCAGATGTTGTAGATGTTGTTGTTTATCTAATAAATAGAGGGCCTTCAAGTTCCTTGGATGGTGGTATTCTAGAGGAGGCATGGACAAGTAAAAAGGTAAACTACTCTTTTTTAAAGACTTTTGGTTGTGAAGCCTTTGTCCACATTAATAAAGAAAATAGAACAAAGCTTGAGGCAAAATCAAAGAAATGTACCTTTATTGGATATGGTGTTAATTATTTTCGTTATCGCTTTTATGATTATGAAAAACACAAAATCATTAGGAGCAGAGATGTCATATTTAATGAAAATGTTTTGTATAAGGATTAGCTGCAAGAAAAGAAAACAGAGAATACAAAGTGCTTGATGAGATCACAGCGAAAGTGATGGTGCCTGAAATTCATAATGATCAACATCTAGAACAAAAACCACAACAACAAGAAGCACCACAAACACCTAAAAGTGGTGTTAGAATATCTACCAGGATAAGTAGGCCCCTTGAATGATACTCTCCTTCCTTATATTACGTATTGTTGACTAATTCTGGTGAACCAAAATGTTATGAAGAAGCAGTACAGGTAGAAACCAGGAAGAAGTGGGAGCAAGCCATGAAAGAAGAAATGGACTCCTTAGCACATAACCAGACTTGGGACTTAGTCAGGTTGTCTATAGGTAAAAAAACATTGCAGAATAAATGGGTTTACAAGTTGAAGGAAGAAGTTGGAGGTAGAAAAATGTATAAAGCTAGACTTGTGGTGAAAGGGTTTGCACATAAAAAGGGTATAGACTTGGATGATATATTTTCTCCTGTTGTTAAAATGACTTCAATAAGAACCATTTTAAGTCTAGTAGCAGTTGGAGATTTACATCGTGAGCAGTTAGATGTAAATACAACCTTTCTCCATGGGGATTTGGAGGAAGAGATATATATGCAGCAACCACAAGGATATGAGGTAAAAGGGAAGGTGAAACTAGTGTGCAGGTTGAAGAAAAGCTTGTATGGCTTAAAATAGGCTCTAAGCAAGTGGTATTTAAAATTTGACAGGTTTATGTCTGAACAAGGTTATACTAGATGTCACTCTGATCATTGTGTTTATCTCAAAAGGAAAAATGATGGCAACTATATTATTTTGTTATTGTATGTAGATGACATGCTTGTTGCAGGTTCTAACATGCAGGAAATAAATGTGTTGAATAGAAAATTGGCAAACTCATTTGCAATGAAAGATTTGGGTGCTGTAAAACAAATCCTTGGTATGAGAATAACTAGGGACAGGGAGAATCGCAAATTAACATTGTCTCAAAGTGAGTACAAGGAAATGGTGTTCAAAAGGTTTAATATGTAGAATGCAAAACTAGTTAGTATACCTTTGGCTAGCCATTTCAAATTAAGTAAGGAGAAGTGTCCCAAGACTGAGGAAGAAATGGCTCATATGTCTAAAGTTCCATATGCATTAGCAGTTGGAAGCTTAATGTATGCAATGGTTTGCACAAGGCATGATATTGCACATGCAGTGAGAGTTGTAAGCAGATACATGAATAATCCAGGAAAAGAACATTGGATGGTGGTGAAGTGGATTCTTAGGTATTTGAGAGGTACCACAAATCAAGCATTATTCTTTGGTGGTTCAAAATTTCTCCACAGGGATATGTTGATGTAGATATGGCTGGTGATAAAGATAACAGTAGGAGAAAAACAGGGTATGTGTTTACCGTAGGTGGAACAACTGTCAGTTGGGTCTCAAAACTGCAAAGTGTTGTTGCACTCTCAACAACAGAAGCAGAGTATTTTATTTTTATTTTTTTTGAATCATTGACTGGAGAATCCACAGTTTTAACATTTTTGTACCAACGTTTCAAATCCCAAATGGGATCCATCATCAGGATATGAGAATGATGATGACAGAAGAGCAACAAAGAAATAATAAATAGAGATGAGGATAAAATATTTTAGAATAACAAACTGTCGGCTGAAATAATTTTTAATTAATTTTATATATAATTTAATATTAATTAATTTTTATTTAATTTTTTTTTTATTTAATTTTAATTAATTTTATATAATTTAATATTAATATGTTATTTAAAATGAAAATAACATATTAATAAATCTGAGGATATTAGACCCCTGAACCCCGCCACTAGAGTCACGCAGAATGATGCCAACTGCGCAGTCCATTCCCAAAACGAGTCTCAAGCACAGGGATCAGCAATTCGAAACAAAGCAGCTACACAAAAACCAATACCTATCCAATACGATGAAGGTAAAGACACAGGTATTAAGCCTATCTGCGCAGTTATTAATAGTAGCAGAGATAAGAACGCAGGTAGTACTGGAGAAAATCACAAAGACGTTGCAGACATGGATGATATTAAAGATGACAGCAGAGATAATAAGAGTGTGGACTGCGCAGAAATGATCAACGCTGGAGGTGTTAGCAGTAGCGCTGGAAGTATTAACCACACAGGAGGTATTAACTGCGCAGAAGATGGCAGCATTAACGATGCATATGAGTTAATAAAAGTCAACACAAGCTACGCAGGTTTGAGTATAGATTGCGCAGAGACTTTGATGAATCAAGGAAACGCAGGTGATAATAATAACGCTGGAGAAAATAGCAGATGGGATAAAGAAGATCCAAATTTGGGGATAATCAGTGGTTTTAGTGATGAAGACATTCTGGTTAGGGATCAGAATGATGATGCCAATTCGTTGAATTCCCATGCAAAGGACAGTCACATCGCAGATGGCAAGGGGTTGTCGGCATTAGTGACTCCAATGATTCCTCAGAAATCAGATAACTTTGCCAACTCACAGAGCAGGGACACATTAATAAAGATGGGCAGTGAAAAGCAGAATGATAAATCAAAAAGAAAAGTGGTTAACCTGTCCTCTCTGGAATTGGATCCTGTAGTCATTAATATTCTTAGCAAAGGTCTCGGGTTTGCAGTGACACCTAAAAACCTTCCCTTTGAAAAGATGATTTGTAGCATAGAGGAGGGGATCAGTAACCTTACTGTGGAGGATAAAGAAACATTGAGGCAAGAATGCTCTCTCATTATGAGGAAAACCAAAATTCCCAAAAGCAACCTGAGTAAAGAGGAACAAAAAGCCTTCAATTCCTTGTGAAGCAATGACAAGGTCATGGTTCTCAAAGCAGAAAAAGGAGGAGCTACGATCATACTGGACAAAGAAGATTATGTCTGTAAGATGAATGATCACCTAAATTGTGGCAGTTATAAGAAGCTAAGCAGCAATCCCATCCCCAAAATCGTGAAGGATGTAAAGAAGATTATCTCTAATTCAAACCTCGAAGAAAAGTTAAAGAAGAAGTTGATCCCCTCCTGTGAAACTGTTCCCAGAATCTATGGATTACCCAAAATCCATAAGGAAGGGGTCCCCCTTAGACCAATAGTTAATACTATTAGTTCTCCAACCTATGAGCTTGCGAAATATGTTGCAAAAATTCTTAAGCCCCTTGTCGGAAACACTGATTCCTTCATCAAGGACTCCTAGGACTTTGTGAATCTTATTAAGAATGAGAAATTGGAACATGATGATATCCTTGTAAGCTTCGACGTGGTATCCTTATAAACTAAGATCCCTCTTGATGAAGCCATTCAGGTTATAAAAGAAGTTGCTGATCCAGGGACTGCAAAGCTGGCTGAGATCTGCCTAAGGTCGACTGTGTTCACCTTCCAAGGAGTATTTTATGAACAAACATCCGGTGTGGCAATGGGGTCCCCCCTTTCGCCAATAGTGGCCAACCTATACATGGAATACTTTGAAAAGAAGGCCCTGAATTCATATCCTTTGAAACCAGCCTGGTGGAAGCGATTTGTTGATGACACCAATATAAAATGGACTCATGGTAAGGTAGAACTCGAAAAGTTTTTCACTCACCTAAATTCGATTTCTCCAGATATAAAGTTTACAATGGAGCTTGAAGAAAACAAGAGCATTCCGTTTTTAGATGTCCTAATCATCAGAAAAGAAGATGGCTCTTTGGGCCATAAGGTTTTCAGGAAATCAACCCACACAAAGAGTTACCTCCATGCTGATTCCCACCATCACCCTGCACAGAAGGTTGGTGTTCTAAACACGCTGGCCATCAGAGCCCTTCGAATTTCCGACTCAGAGCACCTGGAGGAAGAGAAGAAGCACCTAATCTTAAATTTTAAAAGTATAGGCTACAATGAACAAGAAATCAAAAAGGCCATAGAGAAAGCTGAAAGAAAGTTGTTGTCGCATGAACCCAAGGCTCAAGACCAGCCTAATTGTGGTATTGTTTTTCTACCGTATATCCATGGGATTATGGAAAAAATCGCTAAAATCCTAAAAAAGAAAAACATTATCACTCATTTCTCAGCTCCAGGTACTATCAGACAGAGCTTGAGGTCTGTTAAAGATGATATCGACAATCATCAGCTTAAAGGAGTTTATAAAATAGAGTGTTCCTGTGGAAAAAGCTACATTGGTGAAACACGTCGCTCCCTCTAGACTAGACTCAAGGAACATGGCACAGATATCAAGAACGGAAGATCTCGTACCTCAGCCCTGGCAGAGCACTCCTTAAAAACTAAACACCATATCTGTCTGGAAAGCGCATCAATTATCGCGAGGGAAGAGCAACATCAGAGACGAAAGATCAGAGAAGCGCTTGAAATTATCAAACATCCTCATAATCTGAACAGAGATAATGGCGTGGAGATTAGCGGGAGCTGGCTTCCCTTGATCAAGGAAATAAAAACCGCAAGCACAACCCCTGGTAAAGGCCTCAGCAGGTAAGTTATCCCTCTCCTTTCTTTTGTCTTCAGTCTTTGTTTTCATTTAGATCTAGGTTTAGAATTTCCATTAAATTCTAGGATTTATTAATTTCTATTGAGTAATATATTAATCATTATATTAATTTATTATAAATATTAATTATTTATAATAGTTAATATAATATAATATAATTAATAATAATATTAATATTAATAATAATAATTTAATTAAATTATTTAGGTATTAATATTTTATAAAATTATGTCATTCTAGTATTAATATTCCCTGGGTATAAAATCATTTTCATTTTAGAATAAATTTTCCCTGGGTTTAAAATTAATTTCTTATTAGAATTAATTTTAATTTCATTTAGATCTAGGTATAAAATTAATATATCAAATTAATATTATAACATTTAATAAAACAAATTTAATAAAACAAATTAATATTAAAGGAAATTAAAAGCAAATCAATATTAATACAAATTAATTTATTATATATAATATTAATAAAGCAAAAAAATTTAGAATTAATTTTTTCCCTAGGTTATCATTAATTTCTTATTAAAATTAATATTATTTCATTTACTTCTAGGTTTATAATTAATAAATCAAATTAATTCTATATATTAAAACAAATTAACATTAAAACAAATTAATATATTATATATAATATTATTAAAGCAAATTAATTTATTAGGATTAATATTTTCCCTAGGCTAAAATTAACTATTTTCATATTAAAATTAATTTTAATCTAAGTATAATAAAGCAACTTAATATTATTACAAATTAATAAAACATTTTAATATTAAAACAAATTAATATTAAATCAAATTAATATTATATATGTAATATTAATAAATCAAATTAATTTATTAAAAAAATTTAAATAACATATTAATATTAAATTATATAAAATTAATTAAAATTAAATATAAAAAAATTAAATAAAAATTAATTAATATTAAATTATATATAAAATTAATTAAAAATTATTTCAGCCGACAGTTTGTTATTCTAAAATATTTTATCCTCATCTCTATTTATTATTTCTTTGTTGCTCTTCTGTCATCATCATTCTCATATCCTGATGATGGATCCCATTTGGGATTTGAAACGTTGGTACAAAAATGTTAAAACTGTGGATTCTCCGGTCAATGATTCAAAAGATTCAAGCCACAGATCTCTGAAATCCATAATCTTGTCCCAGTACGGAGGGGATACTTGGAGTGATATCCTTTTACTCGAAAAATCGAGAGTGAGGATAGCAAGAAGAGCAGCAGATTTACATTTTCTCAAAAACTGTCGGGATAACAAAATCATTCCTCCATTCACTCAGGTTAAGCATAAACTACAGAACAAATATAATAATAAAGCGTTTTTTCAACTAAGCTTCTCTCTAGTTCGGTCAGAAATCAGAAGGGTTAGAGCTGCTCTGGAAAACCTGGGCCGTTTAGCTCTCGCCTCCCACCTTAAGCTTGCTAACAGCATCAGCAAGAATCTCTGGGCTATTATTGATGCAAGAACTGCTCTCAAGGCTGATAATGAAGGACAGATTGCTCTGATAAGGCAGCGCAAGAAATTGACTAGACTTTTAAATAAATTTGAGGATATTAGACCCCTGAACCCCGCCACTAGAGTCACACAGAATGATGCCAACTGCGCAGTCCATTCCCAAAACGAGTCTCAAGCATAGGGATCAACAATTCGAAACAAAGCAGCTACACAAAAACCAATACCTGTCCAATACGATGAAGGTAAAGACACATGTATTAAGCCTATCTGCGCAGTTATTAATAGCAGCAGAGATAAGAACGCAGGTAGTACTGGAGAAAATCACAAAGACGTTGCAGACATGGATAATATTAAAGATGACAGCAGAGATAATAAGAGTGTGGACTGCGCAGAAATGATCAACGCTGGAGGTGTTAGCAGTAGCGCTGGAAGTATTAACCACACAGGAGGTATTAACTGCGCAGAAGATGGCAGCATTAACGATGCATATGAGTTAATAAAAGTCAACACAAGCTACGCAGGTTTGAGTATAGACTGCGCAGAGACTTTGATGAATCAAGGAAACGCAGGTGATAATAATAATGCTGGAGAAAATAGCAGATGGGATAAAGAAGATCCAAATTTGGGGATAATCAGTGGTTTTAGTGATGAAGACATTCTGGTTAGGGATCAGAATGATGATGCCAATTCGTTGAATTCCCATGCAAAGGACAGTCACATCGCAGATGGCAAGGGGTTGTCGGCATTAGTGACTCCAATGATTCCTCAGAAATCAGATAACTTTGCCAACTCACAGAGCAGGGACACATTAATAAAGATGGGCAGTGAAAAGCAGAATGATAAATCAAAAAGAAAAGTGGTTAACCTGTCCTCTCTGGAATTGGATCCTGTAGTCATTAATATTCTTAGCAAAGGTCTCGGGTTTGCAGTGACACCTAAAAACCTTCCCTTTGAAAAGATGATTTGTAGCATAGAGGAGGGGATCAGTAACCTTACTGTGGAGGATAAAGAAACATTGAGGCAAGAATGCTCTCTCATTATGAGGAAAACCAAAATTCCCAAAAGCAACCTGAGTAAAGAGGAACAAAAAGCCTTCAATTCCTTGCGAAGCAATATCAAGGTCATGGTTCTCAAAGCAGACAAAGGAGGAGCTATGGTCATACTGGACAAAGAAGATTATGTCTGTAAGATGAATGATCACCTAAATTGTGGCAGTTATAAGAAGCTAAGCAGCAATCCCATCCCCAAAATCGTGAAGGATGTAAAGAAGATTATCTCTAATTCAAACCTCGAAGAAAAGTTAAAGAAGAAGTTGATCCCCTCCTGTGAAACTGTTCCCAGAATCTATGGATTACCCAAAATCCATAAGGAAGGGGTCCCCCTTAGACCAATAGTTAATACTATTGGTTACCCAACCTATGAGCTTGCGAAATATGTTGCAAAATTCTTAAGCCCCTTGTCGGAAACACTGATTCCTTCATCAAGGACTCCCAGGACTTTGTGAATCTTATTAAGAATGAGAAATTGGAACATGATGATATCCTTGTAAGCTTCGACGTGGTATCCTTATTCACTAAGATCCCTCTTGATGAAGCCATTCAGGTTATAAAAGAAGTTGCTGATTCCAGGGACTGCAAAGCTGGCTGAGATCTGCCTAAGGTCGACTGTGTTCACCTTCCAAGGAGTATTTTATGAACAAACATCCGGTGTGGCAATGGGGTCCCCCCTTTCGCCAATAGTGGCCAACCTATACATGGAATACTTTGAAAAGAAGGCCCTGAATTCATATCCTTTGAAACCAACCTGGTGGAAGCGATTTGTCGATGACACCAATATAAAATGGACTCATGGTAAGGCAGAACTCGAAAAGTTTTTCACTCACCTAAATTCGATTTCTCCAGATATAAAGTTTACAATGTAGCTTGAAGAAAACAAGAGCATTCCGTTTTTAGACGTCCTAATCATCAGAAAAGAAGATGGCTCTTTGGGCCATAAGGTTTTCAGGAAATCAACCCACACAGAGAGTTACCTCCATGCTGATTCCCACCATCACCCTGCACAGAAGGTTGGTGTTCTAAACACGCTGGCCATCAGAGCCCTTCGAATTTCCGATTCAGAGCACCTGGAGGAAGAGAAGAAGCACCTAATCTTAACTTTTAAAAGTATAGGCTACAATGAACAAGAAATCAAAAAGGCCATAGAGAAAGCTGAAAGAAAGTTGTTGTCGCATGAACCCAAGGCTCAAGACCGGCCTAATTGTGGTATTGTTTTTCTACCGTATATCCATGGGATTATAGACAAAATCGCTAAAATCCTAAAAAAGAAAAACATTATCACTCATTTCTCAGCTCCAGGTACTATCAGACAGAGTTTGAGGTCTGTTAAAGATGATATCGACAATCATCAGCTTAAAGGAGTTTATAAAATAGAGTGTTCCTGTGGAAAAAGCTACATTGGTGAAACAGGTCGCTCCCTCCAGAGTAGACTCAAGGAACATGGCGCAGATATCAAGAACGGAAGATCTCGTACCTCAGCCCTGGCAGAGCACTCCTTAAAAACTAAACACCATATATGTCTGGAAAGCGCATCAATTATTGCGAGGGAAGAGCAACATCAGAGACGAAAGATCAGAGAAGCGCTTGAAATTATCAAACATCCTCATAATATGAACAGAGATAATGGCGTGGAGATTAGCGGGAGCTGGCTTCCCTTGATCAAGGAAATAAAAACCGCAAGCACAACCCCTGGTAAAGGCCTCAGCAGGTAAGTTATCCCTCTCCTTTCTTTTGTCTTCAGTCTTTGTTTTCATTTAGATCTAGGTTTAGAATTTCCATTAAATTCTAGGATTTATTAATTTCTATTGAGTAATATATTAATCATTATATTAATTTATTATAAATATTAATTATTTATAATAGTTAATATAATATAATATAATTAATATTAATAATAATAATTTAATTAAATTATTTAGGTATTAATATTTTATAAAATTATGTCATTCTAGTATTAATATTCCCTAGGTATAAAATCATTTTCATTTTAGAATAAATTTTCCCTGGGTTTAAAATTAATTTCTTATTAGAATTAATTTTAATTTCATTTAGATCTAGGTATAAAATTAATATATCAAATTAATATTATAACATTTAATAAAACAAATTAATATTAAAGGAAATTAAAAGCAAATCAATATTAATACAAATTAATTTATTATATATAATATTAATAAAGCAAAAAAATTTAGAATTAATTTTTTCCCTAGGTTATCATTAATTTCTTATTAAAATTAATATTATTTCATTTACTTCTAGGTTTATAATTAATAAATCAAATTAATATTATAACAAATTAATAAAACATATTAATAAAATAAATTAATATTAAATCAAATTAATTCTATATATTAAAACAAATTAACATTAAAACAAATTAATATATTATATATAATATTATTAAAGCAAATTAATTTATTAGGATTAATATTTTCCCTAGGCTAAAATTAACCATTTTCATATTAAAATTAATTTTAATCTAGGTATAATAAAGCAAATTAATATTATTACAAATTAATAAAACAAATTAATAAAACATTTTAATATTAAAACAAATTAATATTAAATCAAATTAATATTATATATGTAATATTAATAAATCAAATTAATTTATTAAAAAATTTTAAATAACATATTAATATTAAATTATATAAAATTAAATATAAAAAAAAATTAAATACAAATTAATTAATATTAAATTATATATAAAATTAATTAAAAATTATTTCAGCCGACAGTTTGTTATTCTAAAATATTTTATCCTCATCTCTATTTATTATTTCTTTGTTGCTCTTCTGTCATCATCATTCTCATATCCTGATGATGGATCCCATTTGGGATTTGAAACGTTGGTACAAAAATGTTAAAACTGTGGATTCTCCGGTCAATGATTCAAAAGATTCAAGCCACAGATCTCTGAAATCTAGAAGCAGAGTATGTTGCTGCTATAGAGGCTAGTAAAGAAATGATTTGGTTACAAAGGTTTCTGGATGAATTCGGTAAGAAGCAGGAGTTAGGCAGGTTATACAATGATAGCTAGAGTGCCATACATCTTGCAAAGAACTCTACATTTCACTCAAATACTAAACATATACAACTCAAGTACCATTTCATATGGTCAGCTTTGGAAGATGGACAGTTGAAGTTGGAAAAGATACACACTAGCCAGAATCCTGCAGATATGTTAACAAAAGTTGTAACCAGGGAGAAACTGGGAATCTGCTCAGTTTCAATTGGTCTTCAAGTATGATGAAGAAGATGAGAAACAACCAATTCCAAAGTGGAGTCATTGTCCAGCAAATGAAGCAGTAGTGGAGTTGATATAATCAGTCTCCAAGTGGGAGATTGTTAGGTGTGAAACCTGATTATCTTTTGTATTCAAAGGTATCACCGCATTGGACCCTAGTTCGTAATGGGGTGGCAACGCTCCCCTTAATATATTCGTTGCAGCGGGGGTTCGAGGGGAGGCAGCATAAAATTGCCTTGTAAAATGTTTTAATTGTCGTAGTCAATCTGGGCCGTTCATTAGGCAAAGATCTGAGGGTAGAAGTTATGTTTATTTCAGGGTTTTTTTCCCTTGAAGGAAACCCCTCGCTATATATGAGGGAATTGTATTGTTTCTATGTATATGTGTATTCTAAGTGAGGAAGAGAGAGGAGATTGAGAGCGAAAAGGGGATTACAACGAATCTACTATAGATTGCATCTCTTCCGTTTGCTGGATAATATAAAAAGGAAGGACTGGTTGTTTCTCCATGGACATAGCCCAAACTGGGTGAACCACGTATATCTTTGTCTCTCTTGTTTTATGCATTTTCTGTGTTTATATTTCTGCAATATTTTATGTGTTCCATTGCTCCATAATATATAATTTTCTAACACCGTTCATGCACCTTTCTTGGCTTGCTACGCATGTCACACCCTTTCTACCAACAAGGACATCTTACTTACCTCTACGCACAACCACGGTCAAGGTGATACTGTACGACCCACTGCTGGGACTCCTACACCAAATGGTATGAGGTCTAGTTGGGACTTCTTACCGAGGAGATCCCTTGACATGTTTGCGCATCCATCACTGTTAACACTTCCTTATAATTCACAATCAAGGCAAGAAGAAGGTTTTTTCCACATTTGCAGCCTCCAGACAGTGCTCCTCTGCACGACAGCAGAAGATGGAAAAAGTTGTGGAGGAGTAGAGGAATATATTCACCTCACCCATAGGGGTACCCTTACACTATCAGTTCAAGCACTCCATCGATCTGACCATGGGCTCACTGCTACCAAAGGGTCTATCTATCAACCCTTTGTTTTGGAGAACGATGAAATCAAGAGGTAGATTTAGGATTTTTTACAAAAGAGGCACATCAAACTGTGTTCATCACCCCGTGGGAGCCCGATCGTGTTAGGACAAAAGGAGGACGGTACCTGGAGACTCTGTATTGACTATCGGCCATTGAATAAGATCATTGTTCAGGATAGGTATCCTATCCCAAGGATTGATGAGCTTCTGGACCAGCTCAAGGGGGACAAATATTTTAGCAAGATTGACTTGAAGTCCATTTATCACCAAGTACCAATCGAACCCTCCAATATGTGGAAGATTGTCTTCAAATCCAAGGAGGGCCTTTTCGAATGGCTAGTCATGCCTTTTGGGTTGACAAATTCCCCTGCAACCTTCATGAGACTAATGGACGTGTGTTTTCACGATATTCTAATCTTCAACCAAAGTTGGGAAGAGCACCTCCACCATACTCGATAGGTCATACAAACCCTGTGACAACTCAAATTGTGTACCAATCTAGAGAAATTCACTTTTGGAATTACCTAGGTTTGATATTTAGGGTACATCATTTATGAGCAGGGTGTGCATGTGGACCTAACCAAGATATAAGTTATTCAAGATTGGCCAACCCCAACCACTCTAACAGAGCTCCACAACTTTCTGGCTCTTTCCATTTTCTACCACAGGTTCATGTTGGGGTTCCCGCATATCACTTGGCCTTTGAGTCAAGTCACCAAGGGTGGAGCAAAAGAAAAAATCATTTGTTTTGAATCCCAATAGAAGGCATTTGACGAGTTGAAGCATCGTATCTTCTCTGCACCAGTGCTCACATTACCAGGCCTGTAACAATCGTTTGATATTTAGGCAGATGCCTCTGACTATGCTATTGGTGTAATTCTTACATAGTAGGGGCATCTAGTGGCATATCATATTGACACTTTTAGACGCAGTCTGAAAGTATCCCACCTATTACAAAGAGATGTATTCTATTGTGTAGGCTTGCCAACAATGGAAGCATTACATTTAGGGGAAGGAAATGGTCATCCACACAAAAACACGACCCATGCAATTCATACAAACGCAAGGAAATTTGCAGAACAATCGCCATCAGAAATGATCCACATACCTACAACAATTCCATTTGAACAATGAGTACAAGAAGGGAAGCATGAATAATGTTGTAGACTGTGTCATCTGACCGTTAATCATGGCGCTGACCACTATGCTCGACTCTTGTGGACACAAGACTTCAGCGTGGCCACATATTTACAAAATGCTTCTGGAAGGCAAGAAAGTTCTTGATTTTCACCTTCAAGGTGCACTATTGTGCCACCTATGACACCTCTATGTTACTCCAAGTGAGTGGGCCAAGATGATTTGGGAGGCACACTACAGTAGAGTAGAGAAAATAGTGGTAGTGTCGCTAAAGTATTTTTATTGGCCGAACCTTCAATGGGATGTTTGGAAGTACATGAAATCCTGCACTGCCTGTTCCATTTCTAAATCGACCATCAAGAAGTAACAGCTATATACTCCTCTACCTACTCCTAGTCAGCCTTGGGAATCCATCTCCATGGATTACATGTCGGGCCTTTTTTCTAATAAGCATGGAAATGACTGTGTTTCTGTGGTCGTCGACAGATTCTCTAAGATGGGCATTCTGGTGGCCTATAAGAAAAGTATCACAGCAGAAGCCATTACTAAGCTCTTATTTGAACAAGTGTGGGTATACTTTGGGATCCCAGTCCATTATCTCATATCGGGATAGAAAGTTCCTAATTACATTTTGGTAAAGCCTCTAGTTGATGTTGAATACCAAGCTTACTAAGTCCATGACCTTCCATCCCCAAATTGATGGCCAAACAAAAATCATCAATAGGATGATCATGCACATTATGCACATGTACAACTCAAAGAATCCACGCACATGGGATGAAAGTCTCCCATATGTCTAGTCTAGCACAATCTCAACAGAGCTCTCCATAAATTGGAAACAACCCTTTTTAGATGGGATTGGGATTCCAGCCACTATGTCCCATCAATGTATCCATACATTTGCAACTACTTAGGTAGATTCGGCTCATTTCTAGGTCAAAGATGATAGGGCTAACAACTTCATTGAGCGCATTCAGCACATCCTCTAGTAGGTCCATGACATATTAGACAGAGCAATTGCTAAGTACAAGAAGCATCATGATCAACATCGAGTTCCACACAAGTTCTAGGTGGGCGGAAAAGTTTGGTTACATTTGCAAAAGTCGCAAATCATTGGGGCCCACCGCAATCTTCGCCTGATCCAATATGGGCCTTACACAATCATTAATACTATGGGATACAATTATTTTGAGCTCAGCATTCCCCCATTCCTTGGGTTGCACCTAGTGTTCAATGTGGACCACCTTCGGCCATACTTTCCACTATTACTCGACACATCAAACATTGCAGAACAACTCACACCAACATAGCTAAACCCAAACTACATGGAATAGGCCACAACTGATCAGATCATGGGCATGAAGATAAATAACACTCACCAATAGAATATCCAATTATATTGGGTTGTCAAAGTTGGTTACCTCCTACACCAAGGCAAGTGGCTTACCAGGGACCAAGTTCAGCAGAAGTTTACCCATCTCATGGAGGCACTCAACATAATGGGAACCATAGATTCCTAAGGAGGGAGGACTATTCTAGGTGGATATTGGTGGCCACTCACCTATTCCGATTGGACCCCCATCATTGTTCCTTTTCAGTTTCCTTAATTCTAGCACAAATTACTATTTTTGTTTTTTTTTTTCAGGTCCTAAACTTTCAGAGCCATTTTGACGGACTTGTTATCACTCAGAAATTTCTCAAGGTTAAAGAAAGAAATTTCTGAGGTAACCACAAACCATTATTTTAGTTATAGGTTCCAGCCAACCTACACTCAGAGAGGGCTCTCTCTTTATAGTTTAACTTTGTTTTGGGTTGGATTTTAGGCTAGTTCGTAATGCTCATGGTGTTTTGGTTTTGATTGGGTGGTGGAATTAAGAAAAACAGATGGGCAGAACAAGTATTTGGGCCATTGGGCTACGGAGTCAATCAAAGAGTGGTTTAACTGGATCTGATCAATCACTAAGGTAGGAGTTCACAGGGCAAGCTAGCACAACAAAAGCAAATCTACAGGTTCAAATGGATGAAGTAGTCCTAACCAGGGCAAAGGGCAATGAAGAATCCTTAACCAGGATTAAGATGAAGAAAAGAAGGATGATCCGTAGCAAAGGGCAATGAAGAATCTTTTACTATGGACCAAAAGTGGGGGGGGAACTATGGAAGTAAGGGAGCAATCAAGAATTCCCAAACCAAGATAATTTAGTAGAAAACATATAGAAAGTAAACAATTAAAACATAGAGCATTTAAGCTAATTCTGAGATATAATTCCTTGTTTACTTTTTAGATTTAATAAGAAACACATATGAATATTTATAACATGAAGAGAAAACAATATTTAAACATGAAGAGATAATACTTATTTGTTCCAACTGTGCACAAGAATCCAGTGAAATGTCCTTAGCTTTATTTCATATCCAGCAAAACCAGTCCAGTCTTGAGTACAATAGCTCCTTAGATCGATATAAAATGTCTACAGAAATGTATTTTAATCCACCCAAAATACTTCAAATGAAGAAGTATTTATACTAATTCTAAACTGAAATATCTTGAAGAAATATCAAGATTGGTTTTACAAATATCTCAAACTGTTTTACATTAATAGAACTTAAATAAAGGACACTCAAAACTAATGAATCTATTTGGCACTATTTTTATGGATTTATGGTGACAAGTGTTAGGACTCCAATATGTACCATTTTGCTATATATTTTGATATCATTTTACCCTAAAAACCATAAGCTTCAATGTCTTTTTCATTCACTATATCCTAAGGTATATGGAAACCTTCTCTTTATTATATGGTTAATCTGTCTTACATTTAATTCCATAATACTCTTATATTTTATCAATTATTGAAGTGCATTGTTGCTAACATAAGTTGAAGATCGCAGATAAAGTTATATGCCTTGATAAGAACGAGCGGCTATAGCTGAAACAGCTGACTGAGTTGCGGGAACAGCTGACTACGTTGCTGAAACAGCTGGTCCTGTTGCTGAAACAGCTGGTCCTGTTGCTGAAACAGCTGGTCCCGATGCTGAAACATTTAACTCAGCCGCTGAAACAGCCGACAAAGCACGCAAATTCCGTTATGCGCAATTTGCGATTCTGAAGAACTTTTTGTGGATAATAGCAGCAGAAGATACGGTTACCTGAATTATTGTAAAGATAGCATGACTGTTGTCTCGGTTGTAACAGTATCTCTTTAAAGAAGAACAGAATAGTCTTGTTTTGAACAGAATCCAGATATCCGCTCTTGTGTAAAATTGTAAATGATGTCTCCTCTTTAAAAAGAGGAGACATCATCATTAGAGGGGATCGAACTGTAATTTTGAGAGCAGTATTGTGTGAGACAGGAGCTAGTCTCCTTTTTGTATGTACCAGTTTCTTGACAGATGAATAAAGACCTGTTTTGAGCATTCTAGTTTAATTCTTTCTCTTGGGGAATCTTGTGAGAAGGAAAGGGCCCGCCTTCCTCACAAGATCCACCCCTTTATTCCTGTAGTTGTTTATTTCTTATGTATTTGCATTGTATTTAATTCTGCTGCTGAAACACTAGTTACATGGTTTGTGTTACTCTGTTTCTTAGCGCTACATGTATTGATTGCACGAGTGGATGATGAGAGCATGTGCTGAAGATCCCTGTACAGAGGGATAGGGTCTTGCTCCATTGATTGCTTTCTTTTACTTGCAGTGTGATTAGAACAGAGAGGCCAAGTGCTGAAGATTCCTGTTCCTGGGAATAGGGTCTTGACCTCTTAAGGTTACTTCTTTTGCAGAGTGATTAGTGCCAGGCAGCAGGTGCTGAAGTTCCCACCAAGGAATAGGGTCCTGTTCCTGCTATAGTTGAATGATTTCTTTTCTTATACATTTATTTCCCTTTGCCGTAACAGAGAAATCGTGTCTGCTATAAGTTAATTGACTTCAGCTTTAATTAAGTAGACTGTGAATTGATAGATTGCTGAATTTAACGAGTATGTGTGACTTTCTTTTACTACAACATTGAACTGCTTTTGAAATTGAGCATATCCAGTGCGTTATTACCTTTGGAATAAAAAGACCTTCTCGGGTTGACAATTTATGTGGAGCTCGAATTGTGAAAACAATTAGAGCGACCAACATTTTGGCGCCGTTGCCGGGGAAGGTAATTATAGATTTCAAAAAGCATTTATCTATTTTTCCTAATGTGCAGATTGTATGAGAGGACAAGGAAACCAGAAGAAAAATAACCGCGCAGGTGGCAAGGGCTGGGGAGGACGAAAAACGTTTATTGATGAAATTGTATCAAAAGCTGAATCATCACAAAGACTGAGTTCTCGAAAGTCAAAATTTCAGCGTTCCCCTCAGTCAGATTACAGAACAGAAGAAGTTGTGGGTCCTGAAAATACAGAGGAACCAGCAGTCAGCGCTGAAGAGTCAGAGGAGAGTAGCAGAATAGTAGAACATATTGAGGAAATAGTAGAAAGCGCTGGACGACCGGTAGGAAACATTGAAGAACCAATAGAGGATTCTGACGATCGAGAAAGTGCAGTAGGAGGACCAACAATGGAAGATAACAATGAGAATTTCATCTTTGGAGGAGGACATGCAGGTCCTGAAGAAGAAAGAAGGGATGAAAATTCTCTTTCTACCTTGGGATTTCCCATCAGTGATATTCCTGCAGGAACAATGAAAAATATCCCGTTGTCTGCCCTACCTAACTTTCATGGTTTATCTACTGAGGATCCTGACGAGTTTCTTTTTGAATTTGATATTTTATGCAGAAGTTATGATTATGTTACTAATGCTCAAAAGTTGAAACTGTTTCCAGCCACCTTAAAAGGGAACGCCTTGAGATGGTTCATGAGTCTTGGAAGTCAGGTAATTACAACGTGGGAGCAAATGAAACAAAAATTTCTGCTTAAGTATCAGGACTACTGCCGGACGAGAGAGAAGAAGGATGAATTATTCAATATGGCACAAAAAGCGGATGAAAGCTTGGAGGACTACATCGAAAGATTGCAATACAATATACAGAGATCCGATCATCCAGATATAAGTAAGGAAATTCGCAAAACAATATTACTTAGAGGGTTAAGGGATGATTGTTTAAATATGTTAAATATGCTTGCTAAGGGAGATATATCTAAAGAGTCATATGATGAGATTTGTGAACTTGCTAAAAGATGTTCTAGGGGAGCTGCAAGAAACAGAATAAGGGATTCCACCTATTCAAGGGTACAGAAATCAGCCAATGGAGGAGCAACAAGAGCAGAGATAGGTAATTTGCTTGAAGAATTTAAAACCGAAATGCTAAGTTCTTTTGCTTCGCAGATTGACACTTTGCAGGTTAAGAAGAAGCAGGCTGAGGCAGAAGCAACTCTGGCTGTCTATTGCCCGAAATGTAGAGATAAACATCCACTAAGGGAGTGTCCAAGAGATAAAGTACCAGTTTGCACCCTTTGTGAGAAAGATCATGAGACAGAACAATGTCCATCTCTACCAGGGATAAAAGCAGCGATGCAGCCAACAGAGGAAGAAGCTGAAGCAGTCTACCTGCTAACTCAAAGAAGACAGTGGCAACCTAAAGGGCAAGGTACGAATTCTGGTATGCCATTTAATCGTTGGAACAATTATTCTGCTTTTGGCCAAACAGGCTACCCCCCCTTCAACCAAATGCAATATCCACTTTTCAATCAAATGAGTTTCCCACCCATGCAAATGCAAAACCCTCCCTTTGTTGATCCTTCAATGTGGACTCCTTGGCCTCCACAGCTACCACCTCCTTTCAATCCTTGGAACCCAAGTTGGAATAATCAATCACTTCCATACCCAAATCAGATGCCTCAATTCCAACAATCACTCTCTCTGCCATCAAATGCCCCACCAAACAACCAAATGAGACCTCAACTACCCGCGCAACCAAATCCTAACCCCAACAATAAAGCTGTGCAAGTTATTGAAATTCAGAATCAGTCTATGCAATGTAATGATATTCACTTGAGATCTGGAAGAGTAGTAGAGCCTATTATTGATGATATAACTGATTCAGATAAAAATGAAACCGAAAAGCAAAAAGAAGCTCAACCACCTTCTAACAAAAATGCTGAATTAACAGAACCTCCATTCCCCGAGCGTTTGGTTTTAACCAAAACAGCTGAAACACCTGCTTTTAATTTTATGGGGGAATTGCAAAATTTGTATATTAAGATTCCACTTTTACAAGCATTAAAAGATGTACCGATTTATGCCAAAACATTAAGGGATATTTGTGTGAAGAAACCTGGTAGGAAAACCAAGGATCCCCTTACAGTACATGTGATGGGAGACTTGTCTGCATTAATGTCTGGAAAAACCCCTCCTGTAAAATATGGTGACCCCGGCCATCCTACTGTTACAGTTCAGATTGGTAAAGCAGTAATCCCCCGAGTTTTGGTAGATTTAGGTGCAGCAATTAATATAATGACTCTGGAAACTTCACAATTGTTACAGCTGAATAACACAATCAGAGATACACCCACCATTTTAGAGTTAGCTGACCGTTCCACAATTAAGCCAGAAGGGGTTGTTGAAGACCTGCTCATTTCAGTTGAATCCTGGAAATATCCAGCTGATTTTGTTGTATTGCAAACTAAAACAAAGCTGGGGGGACATCCCTTAATTCTAGGAAGGCCATGGTTGGCCACAGCTGATGCATTTATAAGTTGCAGATCTGGTTCAATGACAATTTCTAATGGTTATGAAACAAAGCAGTTAACTCTTTATCCTTACGCTACGCCAGTAGTTAATAATGAAGATTCTATATGGATGGATTATGATGATAATGCTGTTCAGCCGATTCTAACTATAGGACAAGCTTTAACTCTTAAAGACAATACAGAAGATGAAATAATCAATAATTTTATTTGTGAACCTTCTTCTGTTATTGCTGAAACATACAATCAATTAACTGCAATTTTTGAAACTGATATACAAGAAAAGATTGACCCTGAAGATTCATCTCAAACTTTAAACACGATTCCA
This sequence comes from Pinus tabuliformis, assembly GCA_031772625.1. Classification (NCBI taxonomy): domain Eukaryota; kingdom Viridiplantae; phylum Streptophyta; class Pinopsida; order Pinales; family Pinaceae; genus Pinus; species Pinus tabuliformis. Next base: position 533,862,474 of record CM062806.1, read on the forward strand.
TCTAAGAGCGTAACAGTTGAAATTGAACCCGGTAAGACATTAAACATAAATCCTGATTTAACAGACACTGAAACAGAGCAGCTAATGAAGTTATTACACAAATATAAGGAGGCATTTGCCTGGGATTACACGGACATGAAAGGTATTTCTTCTGAATTATGTACTCATAGAATTTACATTAAAGAAGGATGCCGACCTGTTTGTCAACCCCAAAGACGGATGAATCCTAATTTACGAGAAATTGTTAAAGAAGAACTTCAAAAATTGCTTAATGCAGGGTTTATATACCCCATATCTGACAGTGAATGGGTTTCCCCGTTAGTAATTGTTCCTAAGAAAAACGGGAAATGGAGGGTATGTGTTGACTATAGAGCTTTAAACAAAGCTACCCAAAAGGATCACTTTCCCTTACCTTTCATTGATCAGGTGTTGGATAGTCTTGCAGGGAAGAAATTCTTCTCTTTTCTAGATGGATTCAGTGGTTATAATCAGATAAAAATTGCACCCCAGGATCAAGACAAGACCACTTTCACCAGTCCTTGGGGAACTTTCGCCTATAGAGTTCTCCCATTTGGATTATGCAATGCACCAGCAACCTTTCAAAGAGCTGTTATAGGAATTTTCTCAGATATGCTGAATGACTGTATGGAAATATTTATGGATGATTTTACCCCCTATGGTGTTTCTTTTGAAGAAGGATTACAAAACCTTGAGAAAGTACTAAAAAGATGTATTCAAGCCCACCTTTCCTTAAGTACCGAAAAATGTCACATGATGATGAGTGAGGGAATAGTGCTTGGACATTTTATTTCATCTCTAGGTATTCAGGTAGATCCATCTAAAATATTAGTCATTCAGAATCTTTCTGTTCCTAAAACTCAAACTGATGTGAGAAGTTTTTTAGGACATGCTGGTTATTATAGGAGATTCATTAAAGATTTCTCTAAAATAGCTTCTCCACTGTTTGTATTGCTTATGAAAAATGTTGAATTCAAGTGGACTAATTCTTGTCAAAAAGCTTTTGAAGAATTGAAGCATCAACTGTCTACTACTCCTATTTTGAGGGGGCCTGACTGGAATCTTCCATTTCACATATCCTCTGATGCTTCAGACAGTGCTATTGGAGCAGTCCTGGGACAAGAGGAAAATCATCTTCCTTATGCTATATACTTTATCAGTAAGAACATGACCTCTGCTGAGCTTAACTATACAGTTACCGAGAAAGAGTTCCTTGCAGTAATCTATGCCATTAATAAATTCAGACACTATATTACTGGTTATCCTACGTTTGTGCACACTGATCATTCAGCTATTAAATACTTAATGAACAAATCTGTTACAAATGCTAGAGTTACCAGATGGCTATTACTATTGCAGGAATTTGATATTACAATTATAGATCGGCCTGGTAAAGAAAATGTGGTGGCTGATTTTCTTTCACGGTTAAAAACTGATAATGATATTCCAGTAGATGATAGTTTTCCTGACGAATATTTGTTTGCAGTTTCTGCTCATTCTCCATGGTATGCAGATATTGCTAACTACTTGGTTGCAGGAAAACTACCAGCACACCTGTCATATAGGGAAAAAAGAAGAATTGTTCAACAAAGTGCCAGGTATAGCTGGATCAGCGGATGTCTCTTTTATACTGGGCTTGATCAGGAGATTCGAAGATGCATTAGAGAAGATGAAGTGTATGACATACTGAAAGCTTGTCATGATGGCCCTTGTGGAGGCCATTTTGCTGATAAAAGAACAGCGCATAAAATTCTGAGGATGGGTTACTATTGGCCCTCACTATTCAAGGATGCAAAGAAGTATGTAAGGGCTTGTGATAGCTGCCAGAGAATGGGTCAACCCAATCATAGAGACCAAATGCCACTAAACCCCCAGGTAGTTTCTGAACCATTTGAAAGATGGGCCTTGGACTTCATAGGACCCATTAACCCTCCATCCAATCAAAGAACCTATATATTAGTCTGCACAGACTATATGACTAAGTGGGTGGAAGCCAAAGCACTTATTAGAGCCAATGAAGAGGCTGTTTTGTCCTTCTTGTTTGAAGATATTTTCACTAGATTTGGAATCCCCAGAGAGCTAGTTACTGATGGAGGACCTCCATTCAATTCTCATGGTTTTAAATCTACTCTTCACAAATATCATATTCAACATAGAATGACTACACCATACCACCCCCAGGCCAATGGGCAGGTGGAAAGCACAAACAAAGTTTTAGAGGCCATTCTAACTAAAACAGTGAAGGACAACCGAAAGGATTGGTCCCAAAGGCTCCCTGAGGCATTATGGGCTTACAGGACTACTTGGAGAAACACTACCGGTTTTTCTCCCTATGAATTGGTTTATGGTAAAAATGTTATTTTTCCTGTGGAATTTGAAATTAAAACTTTAAAGACTGCCTTAGCTGTTAATCTTGATTTGAATGATGTGCAGACAGCTAGATTGCAGCAACTTTTGGAGTTGGATGAAAAGAGATTGGATGCCATTCACCAAACAAACATGATTCAGCAACAAAGGATGAAATGGCATGACAAAATTATCAAACACAAGCAGTTCCAAAAAGGTAATTGGGCCTTGCTGTATGATTCTCGGTTTGAAAATTTTCAGGGAAAGCTACGTACACGTTGGCTGGGACCGTATGAAGTAGAAGATGTCTTTCCAAACGGAACGGTAAGACTTGTAACAATTGATGATGCTAAAACACCTCTACTTGTCAATGGCCATAGGCTCCGTTTATACGAGCGCCCTGTTTCTAAAGAAGATTTCAAGACTGCTTGCATGACTGATATTCATTATCTTTTTCTAGGGGAGTCTTCTGCTCCTCACAGCACTTAATTTCTGCACTATATTTTTAGTAGTAGATTAGATTTAGCACTAATAATCCTTGTCAAGGATTGGCATGTTACAATTAAATTTTGCAGATTCTGGAAAGGCAATAAGGAGGACAGATTCATCATGAGAAGATCTGAAGCTTTAAATCAAGAAGCTTCCGCCCATCATTTTATCCTCTTCCCTAAAAGTAATATCCCTCCATTATTTCTATCATTCCCACCACTCCCGAAATATCTTCCTGCAGTCTGTGTTACCCATCCTTTACTACTGAAATAAACCCTTATCATTCACAGACCTAAGTCAGTTATCACAATCTTCTGATTTTTCCCGTTGCTGAAACACCTGTTTCAGCAACGTAACACCAATTTTTCCCGTTGCTGAAACACCTGTTTCAGCAACGTAACACCAATTTTTCCCGTGGCCGAAACACCTGATTCAGCAACGTAACACCAACTTTTTCCGTTGCTGAAATACCTGTTTCAGCAACATATCATTGATTCTACCCATTGCTGAAACACCTGTTTCAGCAATACATTATCAATTTCCCCTGAGTGATGAAACACCTGCTTCAGCAATGCATCGTTCATTTGTCAGTTGCTCACACATCAGTCTCAGCAACTTGTTATTATCAAAGCAGCATCTCTCTTTGACGACATATAAGCTTTCTGGTCCTTCACGATCATACTTCAGATCCTTTTGGTGAAAATTATTTGCAATATACCAGAATCAATTACACAGACCCTTCTATGATCATTCAAGGCTATTGCAACCGACACTTCGAATTATTAATTAAAGGTAAAGTATAAGGTATATGGTTTTAATGTAATTCGGTTAAATCATATTAAAAGAGAGGATTTCATTTCATAATGATTGCATATCTCCCCACGTCCAATCATTATTATACCATACGTAGGGGGGGGAATTCCAAAAATGGAATGATTATTTCGCATGCACCAACCTGCCGCCTGTTATCATATCCATTTTTTCCGTCATTTAGACTACGCAGCCATTGTTGCAACAACTAAGTCTGATCAGGGTCTGAGAATACTGAATTGTGCCTCTACGGAGAAACTCAGAGCTTTAGCCATGGGAAAGGCGGCCATTAGAAATGAGCCCGGCTCCATAAGTCTTCTACAGCTCTTTCCTGAAGCATATCAGATCTTCCAACAAGCAGGGTGGACAGCATATTTTGAAAGGTTGGGAGATTTTAACGCAGAAGAAGTATTAGAATTCACACAGAACTTTGAAGGTAATTTCTCAGTGGTCCGAGGGGTTCGCATTTCAGTGACAGAGGATGACATAGTTCAGGTATCAGGGTTGCCAGCTGAGGGCATTCGCTGGTTTAGCAGGAAGACGGTCGTTCTTAACGCGCAGCAAGACTTTTTGCGCCCGGACGAGCAAGTGGAACCTAGAGGTCGCGGGGTCAGTCTGCATTCACTTCCTCAACCATGGCCATCAGTGGCAGAATTCGTCAAACACTACCTCACATGCGAAGGGCGTTATCAGGTAGTGTACAACCATGACTTTGTTCTGCTGAATCATTTGAGGAATGGAAGATTGGTTAATATCCCTTATTATCTGCTTGGTTGTATTAAAAACATGTCGTATTATTGTAAGCAAGCCAAATCTCCAATGACATCCCTTACCCATCACCGCTTATGCCAGCTGCTAATACAGCGGGGTTTTGCCCAGCAAAATCCCCCTTTGCAGGCCCTACCTGAAATTCCCCCGCAGGCCCCACCTGAAGTCCCTCTGCAAGCCCCACCAGAAATTCCCCAACCACCTGAAGTCCCTTTGCAAACCCCACCCGAAACTCCTCAGCAAGAGAAAACGTCCCAATTGTCTGAAAATCCTCATAAAGAACAACAGGAGGAAACCCTGAATTCTCCCGTCAACCCAACCCCGAGCTCGCCTCAGTTAGCAGAGCTAATACCCTCTACTATTCCTGTCCCTAGTGACGATTCTCCAACACCCCCTTCTTCACCCATTAAGAAAAAGAGGAAAACCCCAGCAGTCACAAGTTCTAGACCACGGACAAGGTCCACATCCAAAATTCCTACCTCTCCGCAAAACCCTGTCCTGAAGAAAAAGCCCTCCCGTTCAAGAAAAAGGAAAGGCAGCGATTTTACTGCCTTCCTACCAAAGAGAAAGAGGACAAAGACTGTTGAGGCAGAATCTACCTCCATTTTCCCTAACCCTGCCACTATTGCATTGAAACCCTTATCCCCATCCCGAACTCCCCAGCCGGCCTCGTCCGAAGACACTGTCACACAAAAATCAGTGCCTAGGGATAATACGACATTAGTTATGGATCAAGGAGTGACTGCTCCACAAGAACCAGTCACTCGCCCAGTGACTGTCCCACAAGAACCAGTCACTGAGGAACAAGAATACACCAAGCAGGTTGATAATGGGAAATGCCCAGTGACTGTTCCACAAGAACCAGTCACTGAGGCAGAAGAATTTACAGAGCAGGTTGTTAGTGAAGAATGCCCAGTGACTGTTCCACAAGAACCAGTCACTGAGACAAAAGGATGTACAGAGCAGATCAATACTGAAGAATGCCTAGTGACTGTCCCACAAGAACCAGTCACTGAGGCACAGGAACACAACAAGCAAGATGATAGTAGGGAATGCTCAGAGACTGAAATGCCAGAACTAGAGACTGAAATACCAGAACTGGAGATGGAAATGCCAGAACTAGAGACTGAAATACCAGAACTAGAGATTGAAATACCAGAATTGGAGATTGAAGTACAGGAATCCATTCCTAACCCGGTGGATGAAACACAAGAACCACCCACTGTGGTACCAGAACTGGAGATCGAAACACAGGAATCCATCCCTAACCCGGTGGATGAGACACAAGAACCACCCACTGTGGTACCAGCATTAGTCACTGAGAAGCAAGAATTCATGACTGGTCCGATAGGGGAAATACAAGCACCACTCACCGTGGTTTCAGAACTAGTTGCTGAGGAACAAGGATTTATTCCTGATAGAGCACAAGGACTATTTACTGTGGTATCAGAACTAGTTACTGGTGAACAAGAATCCATTCCTGGCAGGATGGATGAAACACAAGAGGCACCCATTGTGGTGCAACAACCAGCTACCACTGAGCATCAGCAAAATATTCCAGCAGAAACAACTAGCATACAAGGCCCACATACGATGGCATCTCTACTGCAGGAAAATGAGTTCCTGAAGTCTGAAATAGAAGCCTACAAAGCTGAGTTAGCCATGGCCCGAGAGGCTTTTGAAAAAGAACTCAATCTCCATACATTAGCACAAGTAGCCTCAATGCAAAACAGGGAGACATGTATAGAATATATGTGCAAGGAGTGTGGCACCATTTATCAGAATGCAGGCTATAAAGTAGTTGAAATTTCACTCCCTGAGACAATTATCACAGAGGGAACACAAGAGGAATGCCCTACTGCTCCACAAGAACCAGTAGGACCTCCTATGATGCAAGAAGAAGAAGAAATCGAACAAGAGATATCTCATCCTTTGGGGACTGATACAGCTGTTTCGGCAGAAGAAACACTGCCAGAGCACACCACTATTGATTCAAATATTCCAGCAGAAGAAAAATTGCCAGAACACATGATTATTGATTCAGATATTCCAGCTGAGGAAACATCGCCAGAGCATACTACTATTGATACAGCTGTTTCGGCAGAAGAGACACTGCCTCAGCACACTATTGGTGCAAGTATCCCGACAGAAGAAATAATACCCCAATGCATTTCCTCTGAGGCAGCCATACAGACAGAGGGAATAGTGCCCAAACCTACTACTTCTGTTAAAAAGACACAGACTCGGCCATGGGACCCATTGGAACAATTCAACAGATGGAAGAAGGAACATGCCGAGAAACAAGATATAGTATTACAACAGCATAAGTGGCAATGGCAAAACTTTGTATACACTAACTGGGAGAACTTGGAGCAATTAATGCAAGAGCACAGGGAATATAAGAAGGAAGCCAGACAGTCTAAGGAACGGATAGCCCTGATGTTTTCATTGGTCCGGAAGTTGATGGTTACACGTAAACCTTCTGTAAACTACGCTCTTTTTCTTGCTGAACGACTAGCTTATTTTCAAATTAAATCAATAGCACATGGTAGACCACATGAAGTATTGACTTCAGAAAAGTTTGTTGAAACCTTTAAGGAGGCCCCTGAAAGCGACCAGCATCTGCTGTGCGAACTCTACCTTCATAATGAAGCCATGCCTGAAGAAAGAAGAATTAATCTTATTCCCATTGCAGGTGATATACAACTTAGGGCATTTGCTTCATTTTTGTCTAATCAGCTCACTTGGCAGACTGCGTTCAATACAAGCAGTCATAATGAGGAAAATAAACTCCTGTGGATTAGGCCAGAGCCGATAAGCCCAGCCATGTTTATAGCACAGTACTATGAATTCTTGCAGAAGCCAGGTATGAACGAGCACATAGAGCAATTACAGGCTTCAATCCTTTTTAATTGTCAAGAGCATATTCGAATGAAGGGTCCTGCTGCACTGAAGGCCAATGATCTCTTTTGGCAGCAATCAGATAAGGAAAGACAGGATTATCATCCTTTTAACCCTCTCAATTTTCACGCTGCATTGTATAGAGTCTCTAAGTATATTGATTGCATTCAGCATTGTGGAGTCAACTGGATTGGGTATCATTTCCGTTTTCCAATCTTATGGCTACCTTCAGAGAAATATCAAAATCATTATCTGTTGACTGATGAAGAGGAAGCCTCGGCATGGCAACAGTTGCAGACCAACAGCGGATTCCGAGCTCCTACAGACGCCACTTTCTCCAGCTACTGCTTGAGTAATTTGCATTGCCAGTCCCAGTACTCAGACTCTGATTCAGACGAAGGGGTTGCCTGAGGACATGCAACATTTTTAGCTGGGGGGGATGTTAGGACTCCAATATGTACCATTTTGCTATATATTTTGATATCATTTTACCCTCAAAACCATAAGCTTCAATGTCTTTTTCATTCACTATATCCTAAGGTATATGGAAACCTTCTCTTTATTATATGGTTAATCTGTCTTACATTTAATTCCATAATACTCTTATATTTTATCAATTATTGAAGTGCATTGTTGCTAACATAAGTTGAAGATCACAGATAAAGTTATATGCCTTGATAAGAACGAGCGGCTATAGCTGAAACAGCTGACTGAGTTGCGGGAACAGCTGACTACGTTGCTGAAACAGCTGGTCCTGTTGCTGAAACAGCTGGTCCCGTTGCTGAAACAGCTGGTCCCGATGCTGAAACAGTTAACTCAGCCGCTGAAACAGCCGACAAAGCACGCAAATTCCGTTATGCACAATTTGCGATTCTGAAGAACTTTTTGTGGATAATAGCAGCAGAAGATACGGTTACCTGAATTATTGTAAAGATAGCATGACTGTTGTCTCGATTGTAACAGTATCTCTTTAAAGAAGAACAGAATAGTCTTGTTTTGAACAGAATCGAGATATCCGCTCTTGTGTAAAATTGTAAATGATGTCTCCTCTTTAAAAAGAGGAGACATCATCATTAGAGGGGATCGAACTGTAATTTTGAGAGCAGTATTGTGTGAGACAGGAGCTAGTCTCCTTTTTGTATGTACCAGTTTCTTGACAGATGAATAAAGACCTGTTTTGAGCATTCTAGTTTAATTCTTTCTCTTGGGGAATCTTGTGAGAAGGAAAGGGCCCGCCTTCCTCACAAGATCCACCCCTTTATTCCTGTAGTTGTTTATTTCTTATGTATTTGCATTGTATTTAATTCTGCTGCTGAAACACTAGTTACATGGTTTGTGTTACTCTGTTTCTTAGCGCTACATGTATTGATTGCACGAGTGGATGATGAGAGCATGTGCTGAAGATCCCTGTACAGAGGGATAGGGTCTTGCTCCATTGATTGCTTTCTTTTACTTGCAGTGTGATTAGAACAGAGAGGCCAAGTGCTAAAGATTCCTGTTCCTGGGAATAGGGTCTTGACCTCTTAAGGTTACTTCTTTTGCAGAGTGATTAGTGCCAGGCAGCAGGTGCTGAAGTTCCCACCAAGGAATAGGGTCCTGTTCCTGCTATAGTTGAATGATTTCTTTTCTTATACATTTATTTCCCTTTGTCGTAACAGAGAAATCGTGTCTGCTATAAGTTAATTGACTTCAGCTTTAATTAAGTAGACTGTGAATTGATAGATTGCTGAATTTAACGAGTATGTGTGACTTTCTTTTACTACAACATTGAACTGCTTTTGAAATTGAGCATATCCAGTGCGTTATTACCTTTGGAATAAAAAGACCTTCTCGGGTTGACAATTTATGTGGAGCTCGAATTGTGAAAACAATTAGAGCGACCAACAACAAGGAAGAGCAACTCTCAAGTGATGATGAGGCTTCCAAGTCACTAAGTCCCTCCTTTCCTTGTGCATTCTACCCCAGAAATTTTGCAAACTTAGGGTCCAATTATACGCTTTTATATCTCAATTTAAGATATATATGTAAAAAGTGAAAGAAGTTATTTTAATTAAGAATGTTTTTGAGATAAAGCTCTCTCAGTTTCCCAACATTTAGCTCCAATTGTTCACAATATTCTCTGCAAAACGATGTAAAAAATAAGACTTTGCACAAACTGAAAACTAGGCTGTGAAGACATGCACTCATCTCACTTTTGGTAATACCCGTGTAAAATGTGAGATAGGTTTTTGTAGATCGGCCTGTTAGGAACATAAACATCCTCCAGTTTCTCAAAATACTTCTTGGATTGGCCACCATAGTTTTTGCAAAACTATGACTTAAACAGGAAATTTCTGAAGAATGTACCATTTCTGCTCTGATTTCACCTTGTAACCTCAAATTTCTTTTAACTGTTTTTCACTTTTACTTTGGATAAACTTCATTGTTGCTGGTGAAAGTGTTTTCATCTCTATTTAGCCCTTACTGCATCCAAGTTTACTTTCAATGTTTTACTTTTACCATTTTTCTTTTTCATCTGTCTTCACTTTAACATGAATCTGTATGCTATGCTTTGTAACTGTCTTCCCTCCTATTTATTTTCATGCTAGCTAATTTACTTGACTTGATCTTCAATCTGATACTCTTTAACCCTGATACACTTTGACTGTTCTTTACTGTGTCCTTTTACCTTCACTGTATATTTTAGGTTTTTACTGTCTATTTCAATAGTAAATCCTTTTATTTTTGTGTATATCAGCATCAGGTAGTGGATATAGGTTAAGTACATGCATATTTTGTTCACTTGTCTTGTAACTGTATTCTCTGTCTGGTTGCTCTGTTTTGACTGTCAATGCTCTGTGTAGTTGTATTCTTCTTTGTTTCCTTGTATAATTGTTTTCATCCTCTGAGCACAAGTTCTGAATGAGGTTTTCTGTTGATTCTTGGAATAAACCAATTCTGTGACTAGTATCAGAATTGTTTATCCAAGATCTGATCTTAGTTTGATAACCTGAAAAAATTCAATATTTTTTAAGAGAACACAGGTCTCCATGAAGGGTGCTTGATGGCTCTCTGGCACAAGGATGACTAGGAAAGGGGTTGCAATAGAGTTTTGGATAGAAAACAGATGGTGAAATTGTGTTGCAAAGGTTCAGGGAGGCGCTGGAGGGTTTCATAGGTTTACACAATCGAACAGGCGAAAACCATGAAAACACATGTTTTCTCGTTGTAAGTTTTAATGGGCAGAATTTCGAAATATGGCGAAAAAGAAATTAAATGAATGGATGGGCGATTTATCGAAATGGTGGGGAAGCGATATTGAAGGGCCATCGCACCGCTTATGAGGAGTGGGTGGTTTTGAGGGAAGGCCACCCGATTCCACTCATCGGGCACCATGTAGCACTGGGGCCTAAGGGAAAACAACCCATTTCAAGCAGGTAAAGTTTAGGTTTGGGGCCCATGCGAAATGGCTTATGATCATTGGATGTGGGCCTTTAGATCAGACGACGATCATGCTGCGGAGTTGCACAGAGGGTAATAGGAAGGGGTCCGATGGGTTAATTGCGGTGGTATGGGATTAGTTTAGGGTTAAGGCAAGATTTAATTGGATGGATTAACTGTAATTAATCACGGATTGATTAATTAATTTGATTTGTTGGGGTAAGGGGTTGTAATATAGTTTTTATAAAAACTAAGGGTAGGGTTATTTTACATAGGGATTTAATAAATATACAGGAAAAAGGGTTTTATAGGGATTTAGATAATAAAGTTAATAAATTAATATGAAATGGGCGGAAAGGATTTTTCCCATAAGTTTAATGTATAACACATGATTGGCGCACTTTATTTGTATACACAAAATACTTGGGGTAAGATGGTTTTTATGAGTTGTTTGAGTGGAAAGGGGTTTATATGGGGGGATTCACTTTTCCTAGGTAACAAGGTGTTATCCTTAGAAAAATGGGTTTATTAGGGGGAAATGACTTTTCTTTAGAAAAAATGGTTTTTTTCTTAGGAAAAGGGATTTGTTTTGGAAAATGAGTGATTTGAAGGGGGTGATTGTTTATGAGGGGATTTTTAGTACTTAAGCCCTATAAATCATTGGATCGAGGGTCCGGTCCCTCCAGAAGTTAGAGAAATGCTCTGAGCCCCTTTGACTTAAGATTTGAGGTACTTAAGACTTTTTCTTGGAAATTAGTTAAGTGGAAATGTAACGAGTGAGGGAAGTTAATCATTTTGAATTTATGAACTTTGACGCATGCTTGATTTTCACCCATACTTAGAACTTTTGATGATGAAAGTGAATATTATGCTCTTATTTGACAATCATCACAATTTTGCAACCATTCTTCTACTTACCCACCTACTCATCCTACCATTTTTACTTCTCTTTATTAGGTTGCACTTAAACTGGAAAACCCTTATCAAAACCTTTTCTTTTCTTTTACAATAGTAATCTATCTAAGTCTATCTTTATTACATCCAAGAGCTCAGATTAAACAGTTGAGCTCTTTTTATTCACTCTACCTAATCTAATTATCTGCCTAGGTTAAACAATTTGGTCAGATTTTCATTCTTTATTTATAAACATGAAATTCAAAACATGGAATAACCAAGATTAAATTGTTTGATTACCATGGATTGTGGCATGAATAACAAGTTGCACACAATCATTATTATGCAGAAAAGTAAATAGTAGTGGCATTTGGACTTGCACACTTTCTTGGTCTTTTCTTTCTTTGGGGTTCATATTTTCATCTTTTTTTTTACCTTTTTATTGTTTTTGTCCTTTGATTTTTCTTTTAGGACATAACTTTTTTACATTTTTTAATTTTTTGAATATGGAAAAAATTTGTAGGAAGCAAAGATATGTACATATTACAAGGCTTAACCTTAGCCATTCAAAAATTATGACTCTTATTATTATAGGAACCTAACAGTGGCTCCACTTGGGAATGGCATTTCCTTGTGAAATGTCAAGAACATCGTCGACTAGTAGCCTGATACATTGGGCCAATCCCACACATGTATATGCTCTGCTGTATAATCTTTGTGACTGAAACTTTTGAACTGAAACTACACCCTTTTCTGCAAACTGAAATCTGATCTAACATACACTTGCTGCTGAAAACTGAATTTATTCAAACTGAAATTCTACCTACTTACTCTAATCAACTTTCTGACTGCTGATTAGGTAAAATGAAACAACCAATGCAACCACTCAAGCATCGTATACATTGGTGACTTTTGTTGCTTGTGCTTGTTGGTGGTTAAAATTGAGACCCTGAAATCAAATATAACTTTGTTAACCTTTGAGAAGATAAGGAAATTCCTGATATCTTTTGTTGAATCTAGAAGCTGTACAAAAAGATCTTGTAAAATATATACAGTATTCTTGAACTGATTCAAACAACTATACATCTGTTGTGTATGGCCTACATGCCATGAAACTGAAATAATACCTTCATCTTTATCACCCTGCATGTTTTCAAATGAGCTTTGTGATGATGTTTCTTCTGAAAATGGCAAGAAAACTAGTTGCCTAGCCAAGTCTGTATCAATACCTTTTTCGAAGTCATAGTTAGCTAATGAAGAAGGACTTTGACTACAAATATCATCCAACACATCAGCTATTGGATCATGAAAGACTTGAAGAGACTATTGTCGTCTATTTTCTATTGGTTCCAATGAAACTGCATGATTTTCTAAAAACTGCTCATCCTTTTTTACATATAGATTATGCAAATTTCCTTTCAAAAACTGAACTGCTTCAGAACAGAATGTTAGGGAATTATCTTGGATCATTTGATCATATGTTCCAGCTTCCAAGTCTTCTTCTGCAACCTGACATTCAATGGAATTTTGGGGCTGCAAATCTAGATATGAGAAGTCTTGAACAAGGATTTTATTGCCCTCTAGATGGTTAATATCAAAACTTGTTGACATTTGATTTTTAATTGCATGAAAGTTATCTTTGATAACTGAAACGAAGCAAAACACAATGGTAAAGTTCCTTCACTGATTTCAAAATTTTCTGCCCTTTACTCCTCATTCTCATAGCTAATATGAACGAGTTGATCACTATTTTCAAGTTGTTGAACCTGAACTCCTTATTCCTCAAATTAGCTTATGTTTTCTCTGCAAGATTAATTTGGATTTGAGGAACATAATCATTATTATAATGATCAAGCTTAGGCACATCATCATAAGAAGTAATGTTACCAAATGTGCATATTAGATCAGCAGGATTGCCTCTCCACATATGGTTCTATAACTCTATCTTCAGATTTATAGTAGATGGAATTAACAGGAATTGTTCATGGCTGTCAACCTCTTCTTTTCATGAAACAAATGTGTCATGGTGATTTTGAACAAAAGGTTCATCTTTCATGGTGATCTTCTGTTTCCCCTCCTCTATCTTTTTTACCAAAATGTCGAGTTTTACCTTTGCTTCTGCTTTTAACATTTCTCTTCTAATTTGCAGATTAACTTCTACATCTACTGCCATGTTCTGCATTTTTTCCAGTGTTGAGGGGTTCCTTTCTCTTAGCTTAAATTCTATCTCTGGATCAAATGCTCTTGGGTAATGCAAAAGAGCTAAACCAAGGGGAGGTCTTATATTTGATGGCATTGAATAATAGATTTGATTAAATCTGTCTAAAAATTGTTGTATTGTTTCATCTGGTTGTCTTCTTAACTGATTATATTCTTCTATGATCACAAGAAGGTTGACTTTGATTATCCATTTATCAAGGAAGAATTTGAGAAACTTCCGGAGATTTGAGATGTTTGCCTCAGGCAGGCTTTTGAACCAACTCTTGACTTTGTTTTGCAAAGAAAGAGCAAAAAGACTAATACTGACATCCTTTTCATCTACTTCAAATAAGTTAAGATAATCCTCAAAATCTTGAATATGTTCTTGGGCAGTTATACCATTTTCTCCATCAAACCTAGGGAGGTGCTTATGATAATTGTTAGGGAAAGCATGGAGTGTATCAGGTAACATGAGGGGCTTATATTTATCAGGAACTTTACAAGGTATAGGAACATGTACATGGATTGTATGATTAGTCTTGATTGTTTCAGTTTCTTCGATTGGAATATGATCATCGTTAGATTCAGAAGAAAGTTGTTCAAATATGTAAGGAGACTTTATATCTACAACTTTTAAAGGAAAATAATAAAAAATTGATCTAAAATCTTCTCTAAAATACAATATACATTGAAAAACTTTATCAATGAGAAAGAACATAATGTCTTGGATAACAATCCAAGTTAAAAGCCTGATCTTTTCACACAGTTCTTTCAGGTTCATTTCTCTAGTGGAGTCTTGATTGTGAAATTGATTTGGAGTCGCCAGGTGGATGATTTTAACTTTTGTGTGTCTGATCACTGTCCACCATCATAGATCAGATCTAAACCTGTAAAAAAATTCCTAAGAGAATGTTAGTTCTCCCTAGTATGGTCACCACTGTGTTATCACTCAGAACTTTCTCAATGTTAAAGAAAGAAATTTCTGAGGTAGCCACAAACCAATCTTTTAAGTATAGGTTCTAGCCAACCTACACTCAGAGAGGGCTCTCTCTTTATAATTTAACTTTGTTTTGGGTTGGATTTTAGGCTAGTTCATAATGCTAATGGTGTTTTGGTTTTGATTGTGTGGTGGAATTAAGAAAAACAGATTGGCAGAACAAGTATTCGGGCCATTGAGCTATGGAGTCAATCAAAGAGTGGTTTAACTGGATCTGATCAATCACTAAGGTAAGAGTTCACAGGGCAGGTTATCACAACAAAAGCAAATCTATAGGTTCAAATGGATGAAGTAGTCCTAACCAGGGCAAAGGGCAATGAAGAATCCTTAACCGAGATTAAGATGATGAAAAGAAGGATGATCAGTAGCAAAGGGCAAGGAAGAATCTTTTACTTTGTACCAAAATGGGGGCAAAACTACGGAAGTATGGGAGCAATAAAAAATTCCCACACCAAGATAGTTTAGTAGAAAACATATAGAAAGTAAACAGTTAAAACAAAGAGCATTTAAGCTAATTTTGAGATATAATTCCTTGTTTAATTTTCAGATTTCATAAGAAACACATATGAATATTTATAACATGAAGAGAAAACAATATTTGAACATGAAGAGATAATACATATTTGTTCCAACTGTGCACAAGAATCCAGTGAAATGTCTTTAGCTTTATTTCATATCCAGCAAAACCAGTCCAGTCTTGAGTACAATAGCTCCTTAGCTCGATATAAAATTTCTATATAAATGTATTTTAGTCCACCCAAAATACTTCAAATGAAAAAGTATTTATACTAATTCTAAACTGAAATATCTTGAAGAAATATCAAGATTGGTTTTACAAATATCTCAAACTGTTTTACATTAATAAAACTTAAATAAAGAGCACTCAAAACTAATCAATCTACTTGGCACTATTTTTATAGATTTATGGTGACAAATAAGAGAAATTCGAATTTGATAGCAACTCTTAAGTGATGATGAGGCTTCCAAGTCACTAACTGCCTCCTTCCTTTGTGCATTCTGCCCCAGAAATTCTGCAAACTTAAGGTCCAATGATACGCTTGTATATCTCAATCCGAGCTAGATATGTAAAAAGTGAAAGAGGTTATTATAGATAAGAATTTTTTTGAGATAAAACTCTGTCATTTTCCAAAACTTCAGCTCTAGCTATTCACAATATTCTCTGCAAAAAGATGTCAAAAACAGGACTTTGCACAAACAGAAAACTAGGTTGTGAAGACATGCACTTATCTCACTTTTGGTAATACCTGTGTAAAACGTGAGATAGGTTTTTGTATATTCACCTGTTAGGAACATAAACCTCCTCCAGTTTCGCAAAATACTTCTTGGATTAGCCACAATAGTTTCAGTAAAACTATGTCTTAAAAGGAAATTTCTAAAGAAATGTACCATTTCTGCTCTGATTTCACCTTTTAACCTCAAATTTCTTTTAATTGTTTTTCACTTTTACTTTGGATAAACTTCATTGTTGCTAGCGAAAGTGTTTTCATCTTTGTTTATCCCTTACTGCATCCAAGTTTACTTTTACTATTTTACTTTTACCGTTCTGTTTTTTCATCTATCTTCAGTTTGACATGAATCTGTATGCTATGCTTTGTAACTGTCTTCCCTTTTGTTTATCTTCATGCTAGCTGATTTACTTGACTTGGTATTCAATCTGATACTCTTTAACCTGATACACTTTGACTGTTCTTTTCTGTGTCCTTTTACCTTCACTGTATATTTTTTATTTTTACTATCTATTTCAACAGTAAATCCTTTCATTTTTGTGTATATCAACATCAAGTATTGGATATAGGTGAAGTATATGCATATTTTGTTCACTTGTCTTGTAACTATATTCTCTGTCTGGTTGCTCTGTTTTGACTATCAATGCTCTGTGTAGTTGTATTCTTCTTTATTTCCTTGTATAATTGTGTTTAGCCTATGAGCACAAGTTCTAAATTAGGTTTTCTGTTGATTCTTTGAATAAACCAGTTCTGTGACTAGTATCAGAACTGTTTATCCAAGATCTAATCTTAGTTTGATAACCTGAAAAAATTCAATATTTTTTAAGAGAACATAGGTCTTCATGAAGGGTGCTTGATGGCTCTCTGGCATAGGGATGACTGGGAAAGGGGTCGCAATAGAGTTTTGGATGAAAAACAGATGGTGAAATCGTGTTGCAGAGGTTTAGGGAGGCGCTAGAGGGTTTCATAGGTTTACACAGTCGAACGGGCGAAAACCATGAAAACACAGGTTTTCACGTTATAAGGTTTAACGGGCAGAATTTCGAAATATGGTGCGAAATTCAATTAAGTGAACGGACGGGCGGTTTATCGAAATGGCGGGGAAGCGGTATTGAAGGGCCATTGCACTGCTTATGAGGCGTGGGCGGTTTTGAGGGAAGGCTGCCCGATTCCACTCATCGGGCACCATGTAGCACCGGGGGCTAAGGGAAAACAACCCGTTTTGAGTGGGTAAAGTTCAGGTTTGGGGCCCATGCGAAATGGCTTATGATCATTGGATGTGGGCCTTCAGATCAGACGACGATCGTGTTACGGAGTTGCACGAAGGGTAATAGGAAGGGGCCTGATGGGTTAATTGCGGCGGTATGGGATTAGTTTAGGGTTAAGGCAGGATTTAATTGGATGGATTAACTATAATTAATCATGGATCGATTAATTAATTTGATTTTTCGAGGTAAGGGGTTGTAATATAGTTTTTATAAAAACTAAGGGTAGGGTTATTTTACATAGGGATTTAATAAATATACGGGAAAAAAGTTTTTATAGGGATTTAGATAATAAAGTTAATAAATTAATATGAAATGGGCGGAAAGGATTTTTACCATAAGTTTAATGTATAACACATGATTGGCGCACTTTATTCATATACACAAAATACTTAGGGTAAGATGGTTTTTATGAGTTGTTTGAGTGGAAAGGGGTTTATATGGGGGGATTCACTTTTCCTAGGTAACAAGGTGTTATCCTTAGAAAAAGGGGTTTATTAGGGGGAAATGACTTTTCTTTAGAAAAAATGGTGTTTTTTCTTAGGAAAAGGGATTTGTTTGGGAAAATGAGTGATTTGAAGGGGGTGACTGTTTATGAGGGGATTTTTAGTACTTAGGACCTGTAAGTCATTGGGCCAAGGGTCCGGTCCCTCCAGAAGTCAGAGAAATGCTTTGAGCCCCTTTGACTTAAGATTTTAGGTACTTAAGACTTTTTCTTAGAAATTAGTTAAGTGGAAATGTAATGAGTGAGGGAAGTTAATCATTTTGACTTTATGAACTTTGACGCATGCTTGATTTTCACCCACACTTAGAACTTGTAATGATGAAAGTGATATTATGCTCTTATCTGACAATCATCACAATTCTGCAACCATTCTTCTACTTACCCACCTACTCATCCTACCATTTTTACTTCTCTTTATTAGGGTGCACTTAAACTGGCAAACCCTTATCAAAACCTTTTCTTTTCTTTTACAATAGTAATCTATCTAAGTCTATCTTTATTACATCCAAGGGCTCAGATTAAACAGTTGAGCTCCTTTTATTCACTCTACCTAATCTAATTATCTGCCAAGGTTAAACAATTTGGTCAGATTTTCATTCTCTATCTATAAACATGAAATTCAAAACATGGAATAACCAAGATTAAACTGTTTGATTACCATGGATTGTGGCATGAATAACAAGTTGCACACAATCATTATTATGCAGAAAAGTAAATAGTAGTGGCATTTGGACTTGCACACTTTCTTGGTCTTTTCTTTCTTTGGGGTTCATATTTTCATCTTTTTTTGACCTTTTTATTGTTTTTGTCCTTTGATTTTTCTTTTAGGACATACCCTCTTTACATTTTTTAATTTTTTGAATATGGAAAACATTTGCAGAAAGCAAAGGTATGTACATATTACAAGGCTTAACCTTAGCCATTCAAAAATTATGACTCCTATTGGTATAGGAACCTAACAGGACTAAAAGCCATTTTTAGGGAAAATAGAGAGATCATGAAAGCACCTATCCTATGTAAGGATTTTTTTTCGGCTTCCTCTTCGAGATATTTGAAACTAGGTATTATGATACCCAAATAGAGATCATATGCCAAAGTTACGACCCCTGGAAGTTGATGTTCCAACTTACCCCAAAAAGGCCCACACGCTTTCGACGCTTCATCTCCTAGGGTTAGGTTTTTGAATGTTTAGGATTTATCATTGTTTCTCCATGATAAAGCCACCGAGCCTCATTGAAACACAATTCAAAGGCATGTATCCACCACATCTCTTCTCAGAGATAAGTTACCATCGCCAGAGCTAGTTCACTTCCATTCTCTATGTAATAATATTTCAGTTCTTTGATATTAATGAAATGATGTTTTATTTATGTTGCATCTTGGTGTTTATGTTTTTATTTGTATTCAGTTGTGTTCCTATATATGTTTGGATAAGTGGTATCAGAGCAGTCTGCTCTTTCTTTATTTTTCTTTGCATGTCCCCAACAAGGTCAGGATATAAGGAGTTAAGGCCGAAATACTTGAACCTTTGCAAGACCAGACTTGCAAACCCCGACAGAATCCCATGGTGGAAGAAAAGAAAGACGAGGGAGTAGGATATAATTTCAAAATATTACTCGAGGAAGACCTCGAGCAATAGAGGAATGTGATGATGGATAACTTTTCCAAGATCCTTCAGCGGCTACCTGTAGGTGACGCTTCATCATCTAGTAGCCAATGTGGAGGCACCACTCACTTTAAGGTACGAGTCAACTTTGGCATTCCCATATTTGAAGGCAAGATAGATGTAAACATCATAGATAAATGGTTAAATTTGTTGGAAGGATATTTTTCAGTTCATTAATTTTCCAACTAGGAAAAGATTACTTTTGCACTCCTCAAAGCCACCCTCCATGTCAAGAACTGGTGGGAAATCTAATGTGAACAGAAGGACAAGAGGTAATCCTCACTGTTTTCATCTACACCCACTTGGAATTCTTTCCAAGATGCCATCAAGGAACAATATTACCCTATCGGTAACTATGAATATAAATACACAAAATGGATCACATTGTGGCAGGGAAGGGACCAAGACGTGCTAGTGTTCACAAATATTTTTCACAACCATCACACGAAGTTGGGTATCAAGGATTCTGAGCGGAATTTGGTACTCACGTACCACAGTTGTCTACACTAGTGCATCCAGGATGAGGAGGGGTTCTTGGACATCTCCTCGTTTGGCATCGCCTATCAATATGTTGTCAAGATCGAGCATAAATTTAAACAGAAGAAGCGAGACTTTGAATCTACGAATTTGAAGCGAGGGAAAGGCACCCCTAAACCGTAGAATAAAGGACAAAGCCAAGGCGGGGTGACCTAGGAAAACCCTTCGAAGCCACAAGAAAAAAACAACATCATGAATACAAAGAAGTACATAGGGAAATGGTGTGAGTTCCATAAGAACTCCACTCAAAACACAAGTGAGTGTTGAGACAAGCAGTCACTAGTGGCTGAGATGAAAGCTTCTAAATCAGATACATGTTCCAACTCTAAGTCTGAACTCAACAAGGGGAACGACAAAGGGAAGCAGATTATTGATGCAGAGCCCAGTGCCACTGTCGCCACCACCAACCTCTAGAAGATTGAGCCCGAGGATCCAAAGGAGGGGGAACGACTCTTCCACTCATAGATGTGGGTGAGGGGTTCTCTACTATAGTTCATTATCGATAGTGGAAGCCAAAAGAACCTCATTTCAGCAGAGGTCATGAAGAGGTTTGGCCTACCAATCACACCACACCCGTAGTCGTACACCATCAAGTTGCTTCACCAAGGATGAGATCTTCGCATCAGCTAGAAGTGTTGCCTTCCCTATAGCATCAAACCCTTCAAAGATGAGGTATTGTGTGATGTTGTTCCTCTTGAAGTTTGTGATGTATTATTAGGCCAACCATACTTGTGGAAGCGTCATGCTATGTATGAGTCTAGGCCTCACACTGTTATTATTTCTTTGGCTAACAAGTTATACAGGATACCAGAGGTAGCACCGCCTACAACAATCTCTTTGATCTCTATGAATAAATGTAGTAAGATCATTTCCTAGACTAGGAAATACATCTTCCTTATGATTCATCCTTAGGGCAAGAAGAAGGTTTTGGAAACATATGTGGCCTCTAGATAGGGCTCCTTTGAAAGGTAACATCAGATGGACAAGGTCATGGATGAGTACAGGGATATATTCACATAACCAATAGGGGTACTCTAACACTATCAAGTCAAGTACTCCATCGACATGACCCTGGGCGCACCACTACCCAACAGTATGATCTATTGACGCTCTATTTTGGAGAATGATGAAATCAAGAGGCAGATTTAGGAGTTGTTGGAGAAAGGGCACATCATGCCGAGTTCATCACCCTGTGGGAGCCCAAGCGTGTTGGTACCAAAGAAGGATGAGACCTAGAGACGCTGGATTCACTATAGGGTGTTGAATAAGATCCCTATCCAGAAAAGGTATCCAATCCCATAGATTGATGACCTTATGGACTAGCTCAAGGGGACCAAATATTTCAACAAGATTGACTTGAAGTTTGGTTATCACCAAGTACCTATTGAACCCTCTGATGTGTGGAAAACTTCCTTTAAATCCAAGGATGGCCTTTTCGAATGGTTGATCATGCCTTTCAAGTTGACGAGTTCCTCCACAACCTTCATGAGGGTAATGGATGATAGCTTGTGGCCCTTCACCAACTAATATGTGGTAGTGTATTTGGAAGACATCCTGATCTTCTGCCAGAGTTGGAAAGAGAACCTCCACCATATTTGACAGGTCCTCCAAATCCTACGACAACAAAAATTATGTACCAATCTAGAGAGATGCACTTCTGGTATGACCCGCGTTCAATATCTAGGGTGCATCATTGATTAGCGGGGTGTGCATGTGGACCCCCCCAAGATACAAGTTATTCGGGATTGGTCAACTCTAACAACTTTAACAGAACTCTGCAACTTTCTGGGTCTTGGCAATTTCTACCCCAGTTTCATGTTGGGGTTCTCTCATATCACTTGGCCTTTGAGTCGAGTCAACAAGGGTGGAACGCAAGAAAAATTCATTTGGTCTGAATCCCAATAGAAGGCATTTTTCGAGTTAAAACATTGTCTCTGCTCTGCACCAGTACTCACATTACTAGGCCTACAATAACCGCTTGAGATTGAGACAAATGGATTTGATTATGCTATTGGTGCAGTTCTTACTCAGTAGGGGCATCCAATGGCATATCGCAGTGAGACACTTTCAAACACAGTCCGAAAGTATCCCACCTATGACAAAGATATGTATTCCATTGTGCAGGCCCGCTAACGATGAAAGCATTACATTCTGGGAAGGAAGCGTTGATCCACACAGACCACCGACCCCTGCAGTTCATGCAGACACAAGGAAAGTTGTAGAACAATCACCATCAGAAATGGTCCACATAACTGCAATAGTTCAATTTGAACATTAAGTACATGAAGGGAAAAACCAATAATTTTGCAAATTGCCTCAGCCAACCGTCAGTCATGTTGTTGACCACTGTGGTCGACTCTCGTGGAAACGAGACTATGGGGTGGCCACATCTTTACAAGAGAGATCCAAAATTTGGAAACACATACCAGATGCTCCTGGAAGGAAAACAAGTTCCTGATTTTCACCTCTAGGGTGCATTGTTATGCCACTTGGGACACCTCTGTGTTCCTTCAAGCGAGTGTGCTAAGATGATTTGGGAGGCACACAAGAGTTAGGTCGTTGGACATTTTGGAGTATAAAAAATAATGGCAATGTTTCAGAAGTATTTTTATTGTCTAAACCTTCAACAAGATGTTGGGAAGTACATTAGATCCTGCACTGCCTATGTCATTGCCAAACCGACCATCAAGAAGCAAGGCCTATATACTCCTCTGCCTACTCGTAGTTGACCTTTGGAATCTATCTCCATGGATTATATTTCGGGCCTTCCTTCTACTAAGCATGGCAACCACTGCGTTTTCGTGGTCATCGAAAGATTCTCTAAGATGGTCATTCTTGCAGCCTACAAGAAAAGTATCACAACAGAAGCCATTGTTAAGCTCTTTTTTGAACGAGTGTGGGTACACTTTGGGATCCCACAGTGCATTATCTCAGATCAGGATAGTAGGTTCTTGAGTACATTTTTGTTAAGCCTCTAGTCGATGTTGGATACCAAGCTCACTAAGTCCATGACCTTCCACTGCCAAACCAATGGCCAAACAAAGGTTGTCAACAGGATGATCGTGCACATTCTATGCATGTACAACTCGAAGCATCCACGCACATGGAAGGAAAACCTCCCCTATTTCCAGCACAATTACAACAAATCTCTCCATAGCTCAACTAGCCACAACCCCTTTTAGGTGGGTTTGGGATTCCAGCCACTATGTACCATTGATGTGGTCATACCATTTGCAGCTACTCAAGTAGATTCGGCTCATGTCTAGGCCGAAGCTAACAGGGCTAATAACTTCATTGAGCGCATTCATCACATCCGTTAGCAGGTCCATGAAATATTGGACAGATCTAATGCTAAGTACAAGAAGCTTCATGATCAACATCGAGTGGCTCACATGTTCCAGGTGGGCGACAAAGTTTGGTTACATTTGCAGAAAGAGCGTCTCCCTAAGGCCCACCACAAGCTTCATCCGCTTCGATATGAGCCTTACACCATCACTAAGTTTGTGGGACACTTTTGAGGTTAACATTCCCCCATTCCTTGGCTTGCAACCAGTGTTCAATGTGGACCGCCTTTGGCCATATTTTCCACCATTACTGGACACATCAGACATTGTAGAACAACTCACACCAATAGAGAAAAACCAATAATGCATGGAACAAACCACAACTGATCAAATCATGGACACGAAGATCAGAACACTCGCCAGCAAAATATCCAATTGTATCGGGTTGTCAAAACTGGCCAACTTTCAAAAGTCTAAGCCTACAAAGATGTCAAAATTTATAGACTTCTTCAACCTCATTCCAATGAAATAATAATTAGAAGATATGTTAAATTTGATTAAAATCACTTGTCGTATAAGCTGAATTAGACATTTGTACCATCTAAGGCCTGTGAACCATATTTGGATGGCATTTGTGCCATCTTCTAATCATATTCTATTTTTTTCTTCAAATGATGATAGTGAGGATGAAAATCTACCTCCACCTTCTCACATTCATCCAAATGAGTCCATTGAAGATGATGGATACACAAGCACCAAAACTTCTTAGATGGGTCCATTGAACATGGAAAATAACTAGTGATCTTGTTGGTGATCCTATAGATTAATGTCATACACATTCATATTTCTAATGTTTTAGAGAGTCATGATACATGTACATTTGTAAAAACTTTTGGCCATCCAAATTGGGACACAACAATGAATGAAGAATATCATTCCTTAATGGAAAATGATACTTGGGATCTTGAACCTCTTCCAAAAGAACGAAAAATTATTAGATGTAAATAGATGTATAGAACTAAGTATGCATGAAATGGAAGTCTTGAAAGACATAAGGCCTAGTTAGTTTCCAAAAGGTTCTCTCAAGTTGAAGGCATCGATTATAATGAAACATTTTCATGTATATCAAAAATGAGTTCCATCCATGGAATATTTTAGGGGCTAATGTTCGCCCAGTGGGCTAATTTTGCATGATTTTCCACAAAAAATATTCGCCAATTTCCAATTTTTATAAAAGATTATTCGCCCAAATTTTAGAATATAAAACCATTTTACCTTAAAAATCGCCAACATTATATAGAGACTATATATAAATCATTATAAATTTGAATAATTTTACAAATATATCAATAAACATTTTATAGTTTGCATATTAGGGATTAGTGAGATTCACCAATGTTTTTAAAATTCAAGAAAAATTTCCATCCTTAAAATTTTCCTTGGTTCCATCTACCTTGTTCTAACCTTTTTTGTCTCACATATATGGGAGGTCCATGAAATAGATGTTAATTCCACCTTCTTACATGGAGATATACAAGAAAAAATGCACATGGAACAACTTCCTAGCTATGTTTTTAATTATTCCAACCTTGCTTTTTTCATTAAGAAGTGTCTCTAGATATGGTCTTAAGAAAGCTCTTCGAGCTTAGTATGCTAAAATGGAAAACATTCTTCTTGACACCAACTTTTATAAATGTATTTTGACCCCAACATCTACACCTAGAAAGTAGAAATCCATCTCATAATCTTTGTTTTTTACGTTGATGACCTTATCATCATTAGGAGTGTTCCTAAGCTTTTAACCTATGTGAAATATAGCCTTAAGTGGAATTTTTTTGTTGGAAACAGAATCCTTGTGGGTTGTGTAAATTTGACTTATTCAATTGAGAGGAACATAGAAAACCTCGAGTTAACACCAACAACCATGAGAAGTCTAAGAGACCTCTTGGAATATGTAACCAAGGGTTAGAAAATGTTGTATTATATGTATACCTTGTGAATATTAAGTATCGTATGCTTATCAAATTGTGTACTCTATTTTCATGAGTCTAATAGTGGTAGCAGAGCGGGATTCTTCTTGCCCTGCATGGTTGTGTCAAATCCATTGGTGTGTGGCCCTCCTCAACCATGGTTGTTATCAGTAAAAAATGATCACCTAGCCATTTCTAACTAGGTGGATCAAAATACACCATATAGGATTAATTTTACCATAGTAAAATCACTTTCACCATGGGAAATAATTTAGTAAACCATTTTTATTAAATTATTTTCTGATTAAAATTTAAAAAAACCCCATGAGAATAATTGAATAAATTATATATATATATATATATATATATATATATATATATATATATATATATATATATATATATATATATATATATATATATATATATATCATTGTTTGATAATGATTCCTTGTCACATTTGACTAAATCCCCTAGTAATAATTAAATAAATCATTGTTTATCAATTATTCCTTAATTATATTATTAGAATAATTGTTAAATTGCTATTTAATAATATTTCAATTTCACACCATTCTTAATCCTTGCAAAATAATTAATAAATCATTTTTTCGGTAATTATTTCTAAATAAATATATTTGACCATTTTTAATATATGTTCTCTCTCCAAAAAATATAATAAAGTACTCCTAATGGTTAGATCTTGATTTGGTCAATATTATAATTTTATTATTCTCCATTTTCGACATTAACTCAATACTTTGTTATAAATTGGAGGGTTTTCCATTCATTCTTCACCATAATCATTATCATTATCATCGTCGCATTATCATATTTTTTCATATGAGCTCCCACTTGAGTTTTACACATTGTTTTGGGTTTTTCAAACATTGAGAGAGAGAATTAATTACTGAAGATTCAAGGACATTAAGAGACCCATCCCATAGAGGGGGGTTTGTAGACCCTTTTGTAGATCTCCTTCACTAGGTGTTATCAATAAAGATTTATTATTCATTTTAAGATTCTTTGCATTTGGGTTATTACATTGGATATATTGTTGTTTGTTGTTTTAGATTACATATGTTATTTTGTTACAGGTTTTTCTAGTTTTATTGTTGTATATCTGAAGCGTAAGCAACTACATATTGTTGTTAGGGTCACGTGTCACCAGTGACTTAAGTGGAATGTTTTTGGTACACCTTCCAAGAAATTTCATACTAAGAAATGGCAACTCCACTAGTGTAATAATTCAGTTCTTGGGTGATTGAAGTTTCAGTAAATTTCAAGGTCTTCTACAACTATTTTTAACCTCTCAATTTCTATTTATATTTTTCTTTCCTTTTTTGTCAAATTTTTGAATTCTGGTGATTTTTTGGTTCTTTCCACGGGTCACAGGAAAAATCTGTGAGAGATCTATCGACCAAGAGTCTCGGGATAAAAACACACTTTTCAACCCCATATATGTGTTCCAGAGCGCATTTTTTGGCCCAATAACTGTGTTTTCCACTGTTTCTAGGTCAATACATGCGTTTTGAAATTTTTTCAAGAATTTTTTCAGAATTGCTGATAGTGTTGTGTGTATATTGGGAAGGGTTTCTTATCTCTGTTTCAGTCTCCCCTAGGCCTATATTCTCTTAGTTTTTCTTTTTGAGGAAGGAAAAGGTTGCTTAGGGTTTAGAGTACACCTACACATTGTTAGGAAGAGATTGGTTGGGTCAGGAGTATAGGGTTTCAACAATTTTAGCCATTATTTTTCAGAGTTTGATCCATTAATTTACAATAGTTTTGGATAGGTTTATTTCACCTTTTATCCCTTTAGAGTTTGGTTTTTCCTTTCCCCCTTAGGATCCCCTTAAGAATCCTAGGTTTTGGAGCTTCATACCTATCCTTTGCAACATTTGTCACCTCTGATTTTTGCTATGTGTCTGCACCATTTACTATGATTAGTGCCTCTAGATCTCAGTGCCTTTGACATTAGGTATTTTAGGCATTTTATGTGTCTTTGAGTAGCTTGTTTTCCTTCTCTTTCTTAGCTGCTTGATAGACTTTTTGGGTGGGGTTTTTGTGATTGACTGGCTATTTATTTTTTGTCCTTTTCAACATTATTTACAATATTTTAGCACTTTATTTTCAGTAGCACATGGTGTTGTCATTCTATATTTTTTAGGTTGAGGGAGTAAACACATAAAACAGCATCAAAACCACTTTGGAAGCTGGGATCTAGCCTTGACAGCTTCAAAGAGGGATCTCTCTGTAAAATTTAGCTTTGTTTTATGTGAATTTTAGGTTAGTTATGACTATACTAATTGTTTTAATTGAATTGTTTGGTTGATTTAATTGTTATAATTCCATTGGGCTATGGAATCTAAATATTTAACTGGATTTGAAACAAATTTTAGAGGAGTTTCACAGGGCAAGCTAGGTTGCACTAATTGGATCTTTCAGAAATTTAAATTGATTATGAGACAGCCAAAATGCAAGATTTAGTAGAAATTAAGGAGCAATTAAGAATTCCTTAATTTTACTTCAACAGAAAACATGTAAATTATTAACAGCCAGAATATGGTGCTCTATGTAACATGTCCTATTCATCACAGTTTTTGTTAAGTAATTGATATTTTAAGAAATAACAGAGAAACGAAAAAAATGTTTAAACACGTAAACTGAAGAAACACATCACCATTTTGTACATCACATGAACCCTGTGAAAATGTCCCTGTATTATTGATGCTTTCAACAATTTCAAAAATTAACAATGTAAACTTTGAAACGGGAACTGATACTATTACCTGTTTCGTAGAAATAGCAAAAAAGTGACCTGATTTTGAAAAGGGGCGATGCAAAACACACATATTTTTTTAGAGCATAGTTTTTGGCATTTTAATTTTTTTTTTGTGTACGTTACGTTTTAGAATGTTAGTGATTTGCATGCTGATTTAAAAAAGTGGTCATTCTGCATCACACCCTTTTTTTAAAAGACCTATTTTTTGAATTTAAATTTTTTAATGTATGAAATGTAAATTATTATTTTCTAAATTTAAAATTTTTTGAAGTGGTCTTCTTCATTATTTTTTATTTTTATTTTTATTTTGTTTGTAGTGAGGTTTTTATTGTTTTGCATAGTTAAAGAAGAAAGTTAATATTTTGAAGTTTCAATATTATACATATTTATACATCGTTAATTAGTTTTTCAATGCACATGAAATAATTGTCTCTAAAAAACAATAATTTTTAACAATTGACATAAATATAACCATTTTCAACATAAATATAACTAAAAAATTACACATTTAGATAATTTTTTGCTAGAAATGACATGTCAAAATCGCAATTTTTATAGGAAAATTTTAACTAAAAATGGTTAGATAATAGTATTTTTTATGAATTTCAAGTCAAAAAAATAATAATAATCACAGTTTTTTTCAAAAACTAATGATTAACATAAAAATTAATGTGAAAATCACATGATACAAATATTGAACATATAACAACATTAATTGAATGCTTATTCTTCTCGTAAAATGTCAAAGTCAAAACATTACAAGTATAATTAATTAATAGTTACAAAAAATGAGCTTGATTTCCAAGCATAACTTAAATTTAATCAATAATATCATGTAATCCAAACTCTTCATCCTCTAGAGTTTCATCATTGTCTTCTTCCACGATACTTTTTGCTTCATTTTGCTCATTTTCCTCTTCTAATGGATCTTTGATGTCTGTGAATCTCCCAATGTATGCCTTTCCAATCATTCCATGTAATGGTGGTTGAGGTTACTTAGCCTTTTTTTCCACACATGATTCACTAAAGTCCCCTTTCTTCAACCCAATTTCTTACATTGCATCTAGAAAAAATTGAAGAGCATTAATTCTTTACTGAATAAAATTGCATTGTACTGGATCTTTTTCAATGGCAATGCAATTTCTTCATTTTTGAAGGAAACATGCTAGTGTTGTACCTGATTATCAAGCACAAAAGAAATAATGAAGTAAATTATTACAATGACATATAAATTAAGAAAGAAGATATTGAAATTCAATTCCATATAATAAAACTTACTTGAGCTAGAAAATAAATCAAGAACCCAATCTCTTTCATTTGAGCATATGTCTATAAGATAGTTAACCAATAACTGTGGTTTTTTATAAATGTTAACTATCTCTCTTTTTGTTTCTTTGTCTTCATATGTTAGTTTTCTCACAACAACATCATAATCTAGTACTTGGCTATGACTCTTTCCATCTACCCAATTAAAAATCATAGACATATAGCTATCATATTTTGCCCAACTATCAATATGGATGAACTCACAATCATTTATAAATGGTTGATATTCACGGTTAAGAAGATTTGACCTTTGCTTGTAACATGAAATAGTAAAAGTTCAGTTAACTTGACATAAATGAACTTTTTAACATTAACGAAATATACATTTTTAACATCTTACCATGTAAGTTGCATCCTTGAGTTTGTTTTTCCGTTGAATCTTGACAATAACATTGCCAATTATGTGTCTGAATGAAATGTCACAAATCTCCATAATGGTGATGATGTGACTTCTATAAATCTCGCAACCACTTTATTGAGAGCTTGATAAGTATAAGGGTAACTATCATTGTCAATGTTTGGGATATTGAAACCATGGCGAATCTACAATAACTAGGGCATAATCCCTTTTAGGTATGAGTTTGGAAATGTCTTCACAGTCGCTTTGTATTACTTGATATTGAATAGTGTCAAGCCCATTCCAAATGAAATGAGTACGAGTTGGATCAAGATCAACATTTCTAAGACATTGCTTCTTCAATTTTTCGATCTTAATTTTTTCAATAAAGGTTTTGAAACTATCTAGTGCTCCATTTGCATCCTTCTTCATCTTTAATAAAATAAACAAATATATGTATAAGTTATAAAATAAAAATAGTATACATATGAATAAAAATGAATGTATAAATCAACATACATTTTTAAATGCAAGATAAAAAAAGTTTAGTGTTGATGTTGAAATTGAATCTAGATAGTTGTGTACAACATCATCCCAACTATCTTCATTCAACAATTTAATCATTTGTTCTTGTATTTTCATGTAAACTTTGTGATTGCATAGGTAAAGTAAAAAATGTTAATATAATGATATGTATAACAAATACTACCAAAAACAATATGTCATAGTCATTTCTAAGGTGTGATAGTCATATCTTTTGGAAGCTGCTTTATTTCAAGACTTGATTTACTGTTGCTACATATCAATGGTTTAGACCTTTTGGTCTTCTAATTTTTAATGCCAATGTTCTCCCATATGCTAAAAATCTCAATAATAAATTCCCATATCTCTCTATTTCTAAATTTGAACTGGAAAATGTTATCAATACCTCTGAATAATTCAATATTTACTTTGCTTCCTTTTTTATTTTATTTTCTCCTCAATTTGATAGCCTATTTCCATACACCATTCCTTTTGGAAATCTACAGTAACATTTATCTTATCCCCACAACATTTTTCTTCAAACTCACTATGAATAAATCTTACCCTTTGGAAGAAAGTCATAGACATCCTATATTCATTATCTGAATTATGATCCCATGTGACTAACTCTGCTTTTGTATCTGATAAACCAGAATTGTTGGGTGTGGAAACTGATTATCTTCTTTATTCAGAGGTATCACCGCATTGGACCCCATTTCGTAATGTGGTGACAATGCTGCCTATAATATTTTCACTACAAGGGGGTGCAACTACGATCATTCAGAGCCCCCCTGGTGGGGGATTGGGGGCAACACCCCCGAAGCTAAAAATAGTTGTAAAATTGCCTTGTAAAATGTTGTAATTTCGTAGTCAATATGGGTCATTCATTAGGCAGAGATCTGACAGTAGAAGTTGTGTTTAATTTAGGGTTTTTTTCCCTAGAAGGCAACCCCTCACTATATATGAGGGAATTGTATTGTATCTATGTAGATCTGTATTCTGAGTGAGAAAGAGAGAGGAGATTGTGTGTTAGCGAAGAGGGAATTACAACAGATCTGTTGTACGTTGTATCTCTTAATTTTGCTAGATAATATAAAATGAAGGACTGGTTGTTTCTCCGTGGACATAGCCCAAATTGAGTGAACCATGTGTAACCATGTCTCTCTTGTTTTATGTGTTTATATTTATGCAATATATTTTATGTGTTCCATTGCTCTGTAATATATAATTTTCTAAAAAGCATAAACAATACATTTCATTGTTTCAAAACGTGGGTTATTGGGATATTCCTCCATCAATTATCTTTGAGCTTCTATAGAATGGTTTCCCCCAAGCACATAATAATTGTATTCAAAAAAATTTGACTTATCAAATGCTTCTTTGATGGGAACTTGAACTGGATCAACAAAAAGCACATAATTAACCACATGATCATATGGATTGTACCTCATCAATGTCTTCAAGTTGTGAACATGAAAGTGGTGTGGCTTTCTGATTTTATATTTACATTTTCCTTCACTTTCCTTATAGATTTGTCTCACATTAAGCTGAAATGTACGACCACCCTCAGTGAAGTTGGCCTTTGTCAAGATCTGTCGAATGGAATTTTGTTTTGTTTTAATAATGTCATCCCCTAAATCAACTCCTGGTGTAATGATTCTCTGTTTTCTTTTGAAGTTTCACTAGGATCTTTACTATTGGTAATGACTACTTAAGAATGTTCAACTTTACTTTTCTTTCTCATAACATTCTCATCATTAACTAAAACAGATTTATTCTTGGGCATTGTTACTTTTGGTCTTTTACGACTATTCTCCTTTATAACATCATATCCAATGTCATCCTTAGTAATGACAACATATTCTTCAATGTTAGTTTCAACTTCCTCATCTTCAAAATTAACCTATCTACCTTTGCTAGATTTATCCACTAGAGGCATTTTTTAATGATCCCTTGGATGTAGTTTTGTAGCATCATGAATTACTACCTTTTGCTTATTTTCCATATCTTCTTCTGACACTGAGTAGAAACTATTGACAACATTCATAATATCATGCTCGATGAAATGAATGCCTCCCAACATAATTGAAACACTTTCAACAAAATTTTGTCAAACAAAATATCACATGTCAATAAAAACTAAGTTATAAAAATATAATGAGACAATTACAATAACACAAAACACAAATATAAATAACAATACTTACGATATTTTCTGTCATCTCATTTACGATTTGTTTACACAACTTTGTAGATACCTCTCTCGTGTCATACAATGAATAATACACCTGATACTTAATCATTTCATGTGACTTGAGCAGTTTTGTAAGTATATAAACAAATTTATTGTCTGGTACCGAACACATGTCTATAACCTTTCCCAGCACGTCATAAATTTCATTATTGTTAGGAATCTACACATATAGATATATCTACAGATCTTCGCATCATCTTTCTTTCACATACAAAACATTTCTTAGAAGTTTCAGTTCTTTTGATTTCTTCCAGTATGCAATTGTCT
Source organism: Pinus tabuliformis (assembly GCA_031772625.1). Classification (NCBI taxonomy): domain Eukaryota; kingdom Viridiplantae; phylum Streptophyta; class Pinopsida; order Pinales; family Pinaceae; genus Pinus; species Pinus tabuliformis. The sequence goes on from CM062806.1 coordinate 533,895,278, forward strand.
TCTTATCATTTGAGCCACGTGAAATATTTGTAGCTATCAGCTCAGGGTTGGTTCGTTCAACAATGTTTTTTGAGAATCCACCTTTAACCGTCTTTGGTCTAGAAAGATTCACAAAAATATTCTTTGATGTGATTTTCTAGCAGAAAAAGACACATATATAAATCAATAAATTACAAAAAATAATAGCTTAAATTAACAAACAAAACGATAGATGATAATTAATTTTTTTAAACATAAAAATAAAAACTAAATAAGAAATTTAATAAATACAGCCCCCTGCCGCCCCACCCTGGAAACCGACCTACCGGGGTGGGACGAGGGGCCGCGTGCCAACACCCTACCCCAACCTGGCGGCACAACGACCGGCCGCCCTCCCCATCCCCATCCCCCCGCCCCTCCCCGGCGGCCCAACGACAGGCCGTTGGGGTGGGTCAGGGGTTTGGCCGCCAGCCCCCCCACCCCACCCCACCCCCACTGCCCAATAGCCCATTGTGGTAGTGAGCCATTAGGGTGGGGCGTGGGGCTGGCCGATTCATGGCTAGCCCCACCCCCACGGGCCCGTTTGGCCGCTGGGAGAATGGCAAGGACCACCACGCCCATTTCAGACATAGTGGATAAATCTGTATCATTGAAATTTTTAATTTGTAAAAAAAAATTAAATTTCATTAAACTTATTTAATTTTAAAATTTGCACACAGCAAAAAAAGAAACTAACTTTTCAAACGCGATAATCCTTTGTTGAATATGTTGTTGATAACAATGTAGCCGCTCCACAAATTCGCTCCAAGTCTTTTAACAAACCTCGAAAAACCTTGATATGATGTGAAGAATAGAAATAATGAGATTTATTATATAGTGTAAATTACGGAATTGTTTTACCGTACACTTAATGTGGGATTAATTTGTTTTTATAAATTTTAATATGTAAATTTTGCTATGGCAAAATAGGGAACTACGTGTTGTGGCCACAACCACCACCCCATTAAAACTTACCTTGGGTACAAATTTTGAATGGGTCCCCTAAAAGTTGATCTTTTGCCTCTCCGAATGATCTGTTTTATCCTAGAGACTTTAACTCGTTGCAGAGTCAAATCTTCAATTCCTAATGGTTAAGCCCCCCTGTATAAAAATCTATCGCATGATTCATCTATAACCCTCTCTAGCCCTTCATTCATATCCTCCATCGGGACTTTTTCAACCCTCAAAAACCTTCTATCGCACCTTTATTTCCATTATAACTCTTTACAATGGAAATGTTGTAAAAACATGCATAAATCACCCCTTTTAACCTATCACAATCAACACTAAGGCATAATATTCACCATTATACTCCGGACCCGATGGCATTATTAACCATATCACATATATTTCAGGTCCAGAGCCCCATCGCATATACCATATCGGCGTAGCGCAGGCCTTATACACAATGCATACCACGATCTGTAGGACCTGACGACATTATTCACCATAATATATATATTTCAGGTCTGGGGCCAAATCGCATATCGCAATTGGCGAAGTCCTAGGCCTGTGCACATTGCAATATGCGATTTAGCGGACCCATTGATCCTATTAAACATAATATAGATTTTATCAGGTCTGCCTCCCCCCATTGCAAATCGCTATCGGTGAAGTCTAGCGCTTATGCATAAGGCCCAATGCGATGAAGCGAACTCACCGATAACTATGTGTCCGGGTTTATAAATTTCCAAGTCCAGTCTTATGACCAAATGCAGGTTTTCCCGTGTATTCCTATGTGTTTCTGTAAATGTTGTATTACGGGTTTTTCAAAGGAAATCCAATAGGGTGATGTTTCATATGATTTGCCGTTGAGATGTGCGATTGCGACTCGGTCGCAGCACAAATTTGGCTTAGCCAGGGGCCGATTCTTTTGCACTCGCTCATTTTGATTTCATCACACATTATCATTTTAAAGTTTCAATGATTGCAAGAGTTGTTCTTAGGCCTTTCTATCATATGTTCATAATCATAAAGCTAATGTTAATCATCTCTGCAGGCAAGGATTAAAAGAAGCTTGAGCGGATCCGAAGAGTTCAGATATGCGGGTATGTTCTTTTTAAAGCTCCGGCCTTAGGCATTCTTGGTTGGGGTTCTACGTGTGGCCTATGTATTCTAAAGGCAAAGCTATCTCGGGTTTCATCATGGGGAGATGACACACAGTTACCCTTTTGATTAACATCTGTCCATTCCCCCAGGAAACAAGGTGCTCCCACAGATATGCCTTTTACGTGTCAGCGGTTACACTGGCGGTTCTATCTCTGTGTATTTTGATTTGCATAATGAAAAATGATGGGGGGAAGGGGAAGAGTCGAGAGAAGGCCGAAGGTCATCTCCTTCTGCATAAATATTACCTCCGGAGATGAGGGAAAGGGATTTTGTTTGAAGAGAAAAATTTTGATTTATTATGAATAAAGAACACTGTTTGGTTCAAGTAGGAGCCAGTTGTTTCATGTTTATTTCCCTCTTCTCTTATATGTTTAGAATCAGAGAGTGTTGGCTGGCATAAATATAAATGTGATTTGTGTTTGTGCATATTGATGGCATATTGTTCTTGATTAGTCTTGTTTATTTGAATATAATTAAATTGCATGGTTAACTTATGAGCGATCGTTGATTCGAAACCATATTAAACTCCAATTGAAAGTTTATTTGTACGGAAAGGAATGTGTATTCCTGTATGAGTAATCTGATTGCAATCAAGCTCTAATATAGCCTCTTTCATCTATGAACTCGGTAATTGATTCATTTGGACTTGGAATTTATTTATGGTGTTTAATCTTTGTTATTATGCTCCTACAGGATAGACTAGAATAGTTAAGTTTAGCATAGGTAAGTATAACTAGTATAGATAGGATTTGATATAAATAGGTTAGCTATTTCCTTTTGTTGATATAATTGAAGTCTTCCTTTGGGAAGCAATCTTTCAATGCCTATAATAGTTTATGGGATCCTTCAAAATCTGTTGGAGCTAGCCATCCCAAATGAAAGCAGATCTAATTGGGGCCTGCGATCGAGTTAGTTCCCCTTGTTGATATAGCAAAAATTCGCTATGTCAACACTATGATAAATCGAACATTACGGAATTGTTTTACAGCACGGTGAATGTGGGATTAATTTTCTTTAGAAAATATAATAATAATAAAAAAACATTCAATTGTCTAGTAAATATTATATAATTTAAGTAATAAATTAATTTAGGTAAAAGATTTAGTTTACAATTTTAATTTAAAAGATTTATTTCATAAGAAAAATTAGTTTAAATGTTTCAATAAATTGTGGAAGAAAATTATGGAGGGATATACATGAAACAAAATTTTTGGAGGGAAAATTTTATTCTTTAAGCTATATATTATCATTAGGAGAGTCTACATTTGTATCATTCAACCTCTTCTGTTTAAAAGGCATGGATTCTTATGATAGTGAAGTTTCACATTGTGAAGCATCAACATCTTCGTTGTGTAACAACTCTATTCATACTAATGAATATAATGGAAATTCTTCCACTGTGAATAGAGAGTCAATTCTCCTACTTAGTCCTAATCCTAAGGACTATGAGAGCAACACTGGGGAAGAGAATGATGAAGAATTTCAAAAGAATGAAGTGTCACGATGTCCACTTCATCCTGATCCTCTGGACTATGAGAGCAACAATGATGAAGAGCATGATGGCGGATTTCAAAATAATGGAGTGTCACGATGTTAACTTAGTCCTAATCCTATGGACTATGAGAGAAACAATGATGAACAACATGATAAAGAATTTAAAAAGAATGGAGTGTCACAGTGTCCACTTAGTCCTAATCTTATCGACTATGAGAGCAGTAGTGATGAAGATCATGATGAAGAATTTCAAATGAAAAGAGTGTAACAGTGTCCACTTAGTCCTAATCCTATGGACTATGAAATCAACAATGATGAAGAACATGATGAAGAATTTCAAAAGAATGAAGTGTCATGGTGTCCACTTAGTCCTAATCCTATGGACTATGAGAGAAACAATGATGAAGAATTTCAAATGAATAGACTGTCCTATTGTCCACTTAGTCCTAATCCTATGGACTTTGAAATCAGTAGTGATGAAGAACATGATGAATAATTTCAAATGAATAGAGTGTCACATGTCCATTTATTCCTAATCCTATGGACTATGAGAGTAGCAATGATGAAGAACATGATGAAGATTTTCAAATAAATAAAGAGTCGCAGTTTCCACTTAGTCCTAATCCTAAGGACTATGAGAGCAGTAGTGACGAAGGACAGGATGAAGCACTTAGTCCTAATCCTAAGGACTATGAGAGTAGCAGTGACAAAGGGCAGGATGTAGAACTTTCAGTAAGTAAACAGTCACATTTTCGACGTAGTCCTAATCCTATGGACTATGAGAGCAGCATTGACAATGCACATGAGGAAGAATATCCAATAAACATCGAGTCAAATTTTCCATTTAGTCCTAATTCTAAGGACTATGACAGTAGCACTGAAGAAGGGGAAGATGAAGAATATCCTCCAAGTTAGTATTTCAAAAGCACAGATGATCATAGTGAGGATAACATTCCTCAGAATGATGATGAAAATTCTTATACAAATGATGATCCAATGATGGAGATGTTGTCAGGAAATATTGTATCGAGGAGTAGGAGCAGACCTTTTCATATCAATCCAAGATGTTCTAGTTATATAAGGGGTAGAGCAAAATATCTAACAAGAAGAAAAGGAAGAGATATTTGTCAATGAATAAAAGCATGAAAAATTCATATTTAGTGGGATGCATTCAATCTACATTGTCAGGTTATGATTATCATATTGGGTCTTTATTTATCTGTAGAAAGGCTTTCAAAATGTTTCATTCAATGGGTAATTTTTGTCTCTCAAGAGTCCAAGAAAATTTGGAAAAGGATCCCACATTTTATTCAGAAGTACGTTATAAATGATAGTTTGGGCCATTATCAAATACTACAATGTCATGGATGAAAGATTCATTTTCAAAGCGTGGAGAATGTATGCCAAATAGAGAGACAATACATATTCCCCATCCTTGGTCAATTTATTACATATCAATATTTTGTGAAGGTATGGAAGAAAGAATTCAATAATGTCTGTATTCCTAAGAAGACAAGGATGGGGATTTGCAGTACATGTGCTTCTCTTAAAGCAAAAAGGGATAAATGTGAAGGGTTATAAAGAGGTAATCATTCATAACTTTAAATTTTAAACTTTTATAGTCATCAACTATGAAAGCATATTTCTTAATGACTTTCTTTTATGTTGTGTAGATTCCATTGTCAAAGAACTTCAAGATCATCGCAAACAACAAACAAGTGAAAGGAAAAAGTTGTACAAACAAAAAGAAGTGTTATGATAATCCAAATAAATATTTGGGTTTGATAATTCATGGTATGGACTAAAGAAAACACTTTTACCACATTTTGTTCGCACACCTAAAAATTTACAGAAGGAAAATTTTATTCAGTATCACTTAGTTGGTTGTATGGTCTTCAATGGGAAAATGGTGCCAAAGGTGTACTTCACAGCTTCAAATATTCATAATGATGCAAATCTGACAATAATCATAATTCATGATGTGCTTTCTCATTGATCTGGTAATCTTCCTGAAGTTTTGTATCTACAATTGGACAACACTTGCCGTGAAAACAAAAATCAGATTGTTTTTGGATATCTAAACATGCTTGTTTAATTGAGAATTTTTCAGAAGTTAAAGGTTGGTTTCCTTCTTGTTGGGCACACTCATGACCATATTGATCAGATGTTCAATCATTTTTCAGTCACATTGAGGAGGAAGGAAGTTGGGAGCTTGTCATCTTTGATTGAATGTATTAAGAAATCATACGTGCTAGAGCCTACTTTTGATGTGTTGGAAGAAACTATTGAAACGCGAAGGTTTATTCTGGGATCACATGGTGAGGAGAAATGCATTGAACAACTTAATGACATTAGCTTCCAACATCAATTTCGTATCAAAAAAATTGATGGGAAAAAAATAATATGGGGCAAGAAGTATTCAACTACTACAGAATGGGCACCTTCATCAGGTTTGGAATTTTTGAAGTTAATTCCAAATCATCCAATATTTGCATCAAATATATTGTTATTACAATTAGTTGCTGAAGTTTATAATGCACGCAAACAAAATATAGGTATAAATTATTCTGATTTTCTAGAAGAAATTAAAAAATGTATTAGATATACATATGAGTACTTTGACATTGTTGATTTAGTTTGGTGGGAGTCCTTTCTCAATAATCAAAGTGATATCATTTCAAGAAGAACAAATGAAGATATACCTTTGAAAAATCCATTTATTTGGCCACTACATGTGTCAAATGAACATGAGGAAAGAAACATTGTTGAACAACAACAATCTCAAGGTATTATTAATTCTTCACAGGCAGAGGAAAGAGAGATGTATATTGGTTCCAGAAGATCTCGCGCACAACGTGAAGCCATAGAAGACCTTTACAGGGGTTCAGTACAAGATATTAAGGAGGGTTGCATGATCGCAGTGCTAGTAGATGGAGACCCCAATGGCTATCCATTCTAGGTTGCTAAGGTTATAAAGGTCATTAAAAAAAATGAATATGTTACAGGTGTTGAAGTACATTGGTATGCCACAAATACACACCCATTCAATGGTGTGTATAAGCCAGAGATGGTAGTTGATAAAAAATGGGTGGAAACAGCAAAAGAAAGGGTACAAATATAAATCGTTGCCGCACAGGGCTCTTAAAATTGGAGGATGTTGACATACTTGTTTATGACTTCAATTTAACAAAGAGAGGAACTCTTGGCTTCAAGACTATAGATATTTTTAAAAGGTTGTTACCAGAAGGAACAATGTTGAGATGGGAGTCTGTTGAAACCAGTCGTAGATCCAAAAGAATTTTGAAGCTTGAAATGGTGGGCATGCATGTGGACTAAGATGGGGCACTAGTTGATGAAAGAAAATAATATGGAACATCTTCATCTACATCCAGTCATTCGTCTCAAGATGTGAATTCTGATGGTGTGCAAGAAAATATGAGTGATTTTGAATAATTGTCTAAGATAGTTTATATAACTAATGTTTTCATCGTATCTTGAAATAAAAATTTTGATTTCCATATGGTGCTAAATCAAAAGTTATAAGTCATTTTTATGTTGTTGGATTATATGTTTTAATTATGATGATTTTTATTGTTTAGAATATCTACAATGCAACAATAAATTAGAGATGTAATGTATATTTCATTCAATCTACAAATAATGACATTTTGATTAATTTAGTCATGTAATTTGTTCATAATGTCATGGTTTTTTAATTTTATGGTTGAAAATTTTCCAAATTTTTTTGTATCTTTAATGTTATGGTTGAAAACAATTAGAATTTTAGCGATCTTTAGTGTCATATTATTATATGTTTAACAACATGGATGAAAACTAATAGAATTTTAATGTGTTTTAGATCCCATTATTTTATCTTTATTTTCATTACTAAAACATGTTGAAATTATACTTAGGAAAGAAAAATGTTATTCTAGCAAAAACATTACTGTGTTTTTTCCTCAAAAACAGTTGTTTTTTTGCACATAAAAATTCGGTTTTACTAGCATTTTTTAAAAATGTTGAAAATTGACCCTAAAAAAAAAAACCATCATTCCAGTATACACACTTTTCGTTTTTAGAACTGTTTTTCATGTTTTTTTGGGGTTTTTTTGTGAGAGTTCTTGTTTTGAGTTTATAGTTCCTGTTTCAAAGTTTACATTGTTAATTACAATTTGCAGAGGAAATTATATTCATAAATCAACCCTTAATATTTCAAACAGTGGAGTATTTATACAGATAATTACAAAATCATTACAGAATCGTTGTCTCAACCGACAATGTATTATTAGTGTTATTCTAAACAATAAAATTTATCTTTGGTAGAAAAATAAGCAACGTAGATCACTGCATGGAAAGGTGGCTCTGTTTTGGTGAATTCAGTTGATGAACCAACCTCAAAACAATGTTGCGTTGATGTGCTTCCTGTTGTGATGGATGTTATTTTGCTACATCCAAATTACCCTTTACTCCAGCGAATCACATAATTCCTCCCACCTTTTTTCATCTGGTATGGTTAATTTAATTACCCTCCAATAAATCTCATCAACCTCAGTATATTTCGCAAAAGTTGGCTTTACTGTAAAAACATGTTTTACTTCATTCTAGATATAGAAGTCATTTGCCATGGTTTCTAAAAATGCTCTTGCTGTCATATTGCCTTTTATACCACTGAACTTGACACTGCTTCTGGCCACTTCCTTCATTTTTAGAACATAATCTTCCTGAGTGATCAATTTATCATTAATAACATATATGTTTTGCATCCCCTTCTGGATTAATGCTTCAATTTTGTTGGAAAACCTGTTCACTCCCAGCTCTAATGTCTCACACCTTTCTTCCAATTGATCAATGAGGTTCCTTTTAGTCAAAACTTTCTTGACTTCCAAAATAGTGGCAGTCCTGTCACTAATTCCTAATTCTTCAAGTTCATATTTAGTCTTCGAATTCAGGAATCTGATGATATTTGAGGCTTCTATGGGCATATCTCCCAGCTTTTCCCTTACCTGAACAATGGTTTCTGTGGCCTTTTCTATCAATTCTTTCTATTCGAAAATGATTTGGATACATGGCCAAATATCATTCATAGAGTCTAGGATACCCATCCAAATGGTTTCCTTGGCTTGGGCCAAGGTTTGACCAATTGACGTATCCTTTCCCACCTTCTTCAATCTCTCCAATAGTCTATGTGATTTTTTCACTTCAGCCATATGAGAGGCTTCAGTTCTGGCTTTCTATTCTTGCTGATCTTTGAGCTGCCCCTACAATGTCTTGATCTCTTCTAACTAGATTGACATGTTCGCCAGCGTTTTTGTCACTTCTTCAACACTAATAGTTTGAGTGGAAGAAGTGGTTATAGTTGTTGTTCCTGTTGCTGGGAGCTGAGTGATGGGTATGGAATCTAGGGGGCAATGGCCATATTCTGACTCTGTTCTTTCTCTTTTATCATATTTTCCATTTCTTCCTCCATCTATCTGATCTGTATATTCTGCTCTATGATCAACTTCACCATGTCATCATTTTGTGTTTCATCCTCTTCAATGTATTTAGTCAAGGGATCCTCTGTGGCTAGCAACTTAAGATGCTTTCTCAATGCTACAATATCCAAATTTTTCTTCTTGATGATCTCCTCTGCAAAAATTACATCTTTAGGATCATATCCTATCTTGAATACCAAATATTCCGAACATTTGATCCTATTATCCTTTGCTAAGGAGGATACCTTTTCCATTTTCAACTCAGACTGAATGTTAGCATATGAAACTTGCAACTTAGACAATGCCATTGCAGTATTAGTTAATGTATAAGAAATCATCTCACCAATCTGCTTATGCATCTCTATTTGATCAATGGGATCGATGCCTTTGGTGTTGAACTCAAATGTAGTACTCCTATAATCTGCTGATGTTTTTGGATGTGGAATTTGGGCCTTAAGGAAGGCCATCTGCATCTTTCCTTTCTCTATATCAAAAACTGATAGTAGTCTACTTTGCATCCAAAACTAATTGTAGGTATTGTTCTTAAGAATCTCATTCTTAAGTTTAATCGCTCAGTACCTATCAAAAGCAGTATTTTCCTTCTCTCCTTGGACATTCTGTGAATCTAGATTTGTTTCCTTCTGATCTTGTGATGTTGAAGTTCCAATAGGAGATGTAATAAATTTTGTGTTTGTAGGTGGTGATTCTGTAATTATAATGGAAGCATGATCTCTTGTCCCTGTTTCAACATATGTCCTAGGAGTCACTTTTACCCTATTCCTGTAATTGATTCTGAACTCTTTGGCCTCACTACCTGTTGTTGATGATGATCCCTCCTCTCCGTGTCTTTTACTTGTTTTCTCCTGAGGAGTGGGAGTCTATAAACTTGATGTAGAAAACAATTGTTCTTCATCTTCCTGCAAAGTATTCCCTACCCATTCCAAATGATTTGCATACTTTCTATCTTAGGACTTGAGGTATGGATATAGGGAGTAGCTTTGTTTGCTACTCTAAGCTTTGAAATAATGCCCCAAGGGTCACAAGACCATGTAGATCTAAGATTGAATTTCATCTCTTTAAGCATTTTGTCTGCCTCTTCTCCTGTTGTCGTGGCATTGCATATGAATGGGCCCACCTATGTCTTTATGCGAAATTGTAACTTCATCTTAGCCACCATGAAGTGAATATCATCTAAATTCAACATTTGTCTGATGTACTCCAGGGAAAAAATCCTCATGGGGAGGTATTTTGGGAGTCTGTATGGTGCCAATTCGCATCCATAAACTCTGATTTTTGTATAGTTTTGGTATAAATACCAATCTCCAATCTTGGCCTGATCTATTAGATGTAAAATCCTTTTGGTATCTTCACTAATTCTGGGTTGTATGGATCTATTAAGGATGTTCATAGCTTGGTGAACAAACTCCTCAATAAACTGCTTGTATGAGAATTCTTGTTGCTCTTTCATGACTAATGAAGTCCAAAATATCACAAGTTGCTGGTTTCCCTCATCATCCAACTTCTGCATAGAAAAACTGAACCTATCTGCTTGATAATACAGGAACATGTAAATTAAAATTGAAGTGTAATTAAACACTTGCTTGTTGGAAATTTCAGAAACTTCTCATGGATGCTATCAACCAAAAAGTAACTGAAATTGAACTAAATGGACAGTTTGCAATCTGTGGAAAAGATGGAAAGGAAGCCTAAAATGGGTTCATCTACCCACTGATCATAATAATAACCCAAAATCTACGAAATTATGGTTATAAATTATAATCTGTTTAGCTTGATCAGGAAAGATTAAGGAAGGGTATGGAGGATTCTTCTTAGGCACTTGGGCATTTTTCAGACAAGAAGATATCAAAGATTTTGGCTCTTGTAGTGAAATCAAGCTTCTAATAAAGCTGGGTTAGAGCTTCTAAGGAAAATGGGGCACTGTTTTCCACAGGGGGAGCCAACATCATTTGGTTTATAGATTTCGCAGTAATGGTAAATACGATGTCACTAGAAGGGGCCATAATGGCTCTTTGGCTAGGGACATAACATGCTTGACATTTTCTTGTAAATTCAGGGGCATGGAAGGTTAAAGGGAAAATGTAATGAGGAATATTGGACTCCCAGAGTCCAATTTCATCTGTTTTGTCGGCATGTTTGTCCTCCAGCCAATAGTAGAGCTCTAAAAACTCACAGTCACACTACGTTTCGTTGATCCGATAATCCCTATCAGCTAAAGGAATGTGATCTAAATCTATGGAGGGAGGGATTAATGGATTGATAGGTTTCTCCTGGGTTTTTCTCTTTGGAGGCATGATTAGATCAGTGAAAGATAACAGTAATTGACAAGATAGCTTACTGGAACAGTCTGAGGTAATGAGTTGGCAGGGGAAGGAGACAAAGTGCTGTCAATTTCGATCTTGGTTCGGTTCTGTGAATGCTTTGAAAATGGTCGTTGTGTAGAAGCTATGAATTACAAGGAAGTCAGTGAAAAGGAGAAAAAGAATTGTTCCAAAGATTTTAAACAACAGTGGGAAGTTCTGTTGGAGGTGGCGTGGGACCGTTAAAGGCTGAACGGTTACCCGGGAAAACGAATTAAATGTCCAACAATAATTTTATCAGGAGAGCATTTAATTGGGCAACGGTTTCGCAACGTGGCAGGAGATGAGTGGTGGAGGTATCAAGGTAGGGACATGATCGTGCGGTTGAAGGGAAGGTGGTTTCGGAGGGGGTAGAGGGTGGTAAGTGGTATCGCAAGGGGGGGTGCGAAATAAGGAGGGGGCGCCACATATGGATGGGGCCGATGGGAAAAACTACCTTTTTAGACCCCCCCAGTAAAGGTAGGATGGAGAGGGGGGGCTAAAAACAAATGAGGGTCATGGATCGTGAGGGGCGGAGGATCCCGATGTTCTGACAACAACGTCCTTTAACCAAATACGACAAGATGAACCTTTGTCCATATGCACCTTTATTTCTTGCTTTTGAACTTAGGATAAAGGTTAGAAATATAAAACATGTAAAAACACTTTATCCCCATCGTTCCCCCTTTTACAATGTGATTAAAACTTAGGATAAAAGGGCACATAAGCATATTTATAAACTAACTATTTATGCCTACCCTTTAACTAAACTAACATTTTTATTCTTCTAAGGGGTGCATTTAGACTAGCAAACCCACAATTATTTTCTTTTATGAAAAATGAAAATCTATCTAAATCCTATCACTTATTTCTCCTATTGATTCAGATTAAACAGTTGAATCAATGTCATTTTCTACCTTACTACTAATTCACCAAGATTAAACCGTTTGGTAAATATTTATTCTCTAATCTAATTTACAAAAATTCAAACATGTTTAACCATGATTATACTGTACAATTAAAAAAATAACTAGTCATTGTGGCAATTTAAACAAGTTGCACACAACCTTTATTTATCAATGAAGAAGAAAACTATCTATGAGTAGTGCCATTTAGACTTGCAACACTTTCAGTATTATTTCTTTTTTGTTTTCTTTCTTTTGATGGGGTTCTATCTTTCATTCTTTTTCAATATTTTTTGTTTTCCTCTTATTTTTAATACCCTCTTTTCATTTTTTATTCTATTTTTTTTTATTTGGAAATCTTTTTTTTATCCCCAAGGAAAAATCGTAACTTTCCATTAATTTTGAAAAATTACATATAGTAGATGCCATTGGCATATGCATAATTGTTGGCCATAGCCATTCAAGTAGTGTTCAAAAAATATAAGTTATGGCCGAAGCCATTTCCAAAAAGAGTTGTACATATTCACCATGCAGGGTGTACTTGGAGTATCTAGTAAGCAGAAAAAGAGCATAAATATATACATAAAGTAATATTGTGTATCAACTGAAGATAAACCAAAAATTAGGGCTTGTCCACCCTAGGATATGCCCTATCAATGTAGGGCCAGTGATAGTATTGATATTGTTCTGCACCAAACTATTCCTGTATCATCCACAGGCCTCTGGGATGTGTCGTGGCCTCCTTGGATAATTTGTCAGCAACCTCGTTACATTCCCTGTAAATATGTTGACAGGTGACAGAGTTAAATTGTGCCTTGAATTCCATAATTTCATCCAAGATGTTTCTAAGTGAATGTGCATGACAATTATTGATGTTATTGAACCAATTTATGATGATTTTGGAGTCTCCAAAGATCTGTAGATTAATGCAAGAATGTGCTAGTGCAAAATGCAATAGGTGCCTGAGTGTGATCAATTCTGCATAATTATTGGTTCCCTCTCCCAATCCCAGTTGAATTTTGAAGTGGTGTTGCTCAGATAGGTGTAGAATAATTCCCCCCCCACACCCCTGTGCTTGGGCGGCTCCATCAAAATATGCCCACGGTTTGGTGTGATCAATCATCTCAGTGGTGCAGGTGCGGTTTGAAGGAGGGTGAGTTTCATCAGGAATCTCATGGTAGGCTACAACAATTTTCGCTGCTGCATGTGGCCATCAGGCCTCTGTTCCTTTGAATATGATTTTGTTCCTGGTCAGCCAGATTGACCAACAGATGAGGAGAGGGAGGCATAGGAATTTAGAACCATTATTCGCGGCAGTCTAGTTGTGATGCCAGCCTAAGCTGCGAATACCCATATTATGCAAATAGAATTATATGTCACTGGTCCCAGGCTTTAATCACCTGATACATGGTGAAACCTTCTTAAACCAAGGTATAAGCTTCTTAATTAATCCTCATGCGGAAACATTATATTTGACTAGCCATAGTTTGATCCTCCTTAACCTTTGAGCAAAACTTTACCCAACCTTCAAATATTTGGTTAATGCTTAATGTTATAGCTTAACCCTTCGATAATCACCTTTCGCCAAACCATGACGTTGGCACATATTTTGATGCTCACCTTTATCGGTTCAATCCTCCACCGTCAATTTCACTCCATCAGATCAACAACTATCGTGTGATCTCTATTTTATCCTCTGGAACTCAAATGAATTTTAAACTCGGGTCCATAACTCATCGGGTCTGCTCTTTTCAAAGCCTTATCGACTTCAATCTCCGTCGTTGATCTGCTACCCAATCTGACGGTTGATGTTTCACCTGATCAACAAAACTAATTAATGATCCTCCACCGTTGATCAAAGCACACTTGATACAAAGGTTAACAACAATATCGAGTGGACCACTTGCATGATGGTTACCCGCTCGATAAAGTGGTTTTTCTCTCTCCACCAAGTGCTACGTGTCGGTTGATAAATGGAATCGGGTGACCACCCCAAATTACCACTTACCACTTTTTCCTCACCTAATAATCCACTTACCACCTTTTGAAGTCCGTCATCTCTACTCATCTAAGCCTCGTGATGACCATTGATATAAGAGGCCATCAAATCTATGGTTTGCAGGACATCAAATAGCACATGGTTTAAAAATAGCCTTTACCCCCACAGTTGACTGTGACCTAAGAGTTTGAACATGAGATCGACAGCTAGGAGCGAGTGTGGGACTTCAGCCATGATCATCAAAATTCGTACACTCCTACCTCCGCAGTTGTTGATCACCGTCGATCTCTTGGTCTGTCAGTCGGACGATTGACATCTATTCCGACGATTCCTCTTCCACCAACACTTAAGTTTAATCTCCGCCGTCCATTTCTCAATGTTCTTCTGTGGTTTCGGGTTTCTCCAAGGTTTTTGGTTCTTTAGTTATTCTGCAACACAACTCCCCCTTGATTCAATTTCGCATGCTCTTAACACAGTCACTCTTGAATCTCAGCTGTGATCCTTTGAATGGATTCAAGCGATCCAATACGGTCCTTTATATCACTTCTTCTATGTGTTCTGCCTCTGATTCAGCACCTGCAACCTAAGTTATACAGAATAACTCAAGATCATACACAATCTACATCTTAATTACTCAATACACACACATGAACTCAAAGTCGAGGTGGTTGTATTAATAAACAAGTATTTACATAAGAGTCTCTTTCTCTCTCTAGCCTGATTTTCTGATCAGTGCCTCTGTTTTCCTACCTACCCATAGTCTTACAATCAAACTCTGTTTCCTAACTTCTAACTAGCCAACTTGACTAATTCAACTAATTAACCCTTTCTATGCCTTTTAGGCTTACATTTATACAAAAGGATTCTATAAACAATTTCTAGTTTAGATCCATAACCTTCTCACAAAATCCTAAAATATCTTCTTTTTCCCTAAGGATCCTCTCTAATCCATAAATCATGAAACCAATTCCTAATCTAAGATTTACAACTGATTCCCAAATCTCTCAATTGCTATGGAATCTCAACTAGCCTAAATCTCTCATGTTCTAAAATATTCGAGAACATTTAAAAATATGCCTCACAATACTTAATTAATTCCTATTCTGATTAAAATCACTCAAAAGCCTAAATAATTACAATAATTTAACACTTAGGAAACCAATTCCTTAAAACACAAGACCCCCTATGTCTACTAAAATACAATGATTCTTCTGAGCTGAATGCTCCTGCATCAAGTTGTCCCAGGCCTCAAGGATCATTTGTCCCTACCAGCATCCAGATTTGGAGAGTAGGTTTAATACTTGTAGCCATAGTTGTGCACACATCGGGCAGTGGAGAAACAGGTGGTCATTTGTCTCCTCAACCTATTTACAGAGAACACACCAATGTGGACCGTAGTGAGATCGGTGCATAAGGTTAGCTCTAGTTGGTGTTTTGTTTCTAAGAATGTTCCACATGAAGAGTTTTGTTCTCGGTGGCGCATTGAGCTTCCAAATCTTTCCCCACCAGTCAAGAAGTACAAGTGGTCTGCGCGCTTTGAGAAGGTTGGGGTAGCCAGTTTTCGGGGAGTACTTACCATGATCAGTTGAGGTCCAGATAAGTTCATCGGGTCCTTCTTTGATGTGCACATGGGCTTCTTTCAGGGCATTGATGTACCCCTCCCAGGTCTGCTGCCAGTGTTCGGGGATGCCCAAGTGTGGAGCAAATAACCAAGCCTGTTCGAAGATGGAGCTGTTCTCCAAATCATCTATCTGTGCAATTACATTGATATGCCTCTGGTTGAGAAATAGGATGAGGCCTGGTGGTAATTGATACATATTCCCCCCTCCTGTCCATGGGTCCATGCCTATACGAGCCGAAGTGCCATCATTTATTCTCCATGCTAGACCCTCTCTGATGAAAGGCAGGGTATGCAAAATTGCTCTCCAAACCATAGATACCCCTGTTCGAGGCCAGGAGGGTAAACGAATCCAGTCCATGAGATGATGAGGCCAAATATATTTGTGATAGGAGACTTCAGTCCAGAGGTTTTGTGTTGTGAGCAGGATCCAACCCATCTTGGCTGCTAGTGCATGTGCAAAAACTGATAAGTCTTTTAGTCCCCATCCTCCCCATTTCTTGGGGAGGGAAATGTGCTTCCATCCTACCCAAGAAAAAAGGTTTGCCCTCTTTATATCCATTCCAAAGGAATCTGTAGCAGATCTTCTGAATTCGAGCAAGAATTCCTTTAGGAATCCAAGCCAATGACATCCAATAAACAGGGGTAGCCTCCAAGACAGATTTGATGAGGACTAGTCGTCCAACTCTGGATAGGAATCTGTGGTTCCAATTTGATAGGTGCTTCTCAATTTTAATTACAAGCTAGATCCAATCTGCTATTCTGTAGTAATGGGGCTTGATCCAAAACCCCAGGTACTTCTAGCTTCCAGGGGAGATGTATTAGAGAGGGTGATGGTAGACTTGGAGTGATTTTCTTCCATGCCGGTAGCCAGGGAAAATAGTGTGAGAATTTCATGGAAGGTAGATGAGTCCCTATGGCTTCCATTTAGGAATATGAGGACATCATCAACAAAAAGTAGATGAGTGAGATAGCAGTGATCACTCATTTTTAGCCCTTGCAGTCGCCCATCCCTCTTGGCCGATGCAATGAGTCTGCTGAGTCCTTCCATGACAATCAGAAAGAGAAGTGGGGAGAGTGGGCATCCTTGCCGAAGACCTCTCTCAACATGGAAGAAATGTGATGCAGAACCATTAATGAGAACACTGAAGGTTTCCGAGGTGATACAACACATGATCCAGTCGATGAAGGGAGGGGGGAAACCTAGGTGGGTGAGGATCATCTTAATGTAAAGCCAGCTGACCCGGTCGAAAGCTTTAGCTAGATCGATTTTGAGAATTGCCCCTTTTAGCTTTTTTGTTTTGAGGGAGTGGAGGGCTTCTTGGGCAGTGCCGATTGCTTTGTGGATTTGGAAATCATTTTTAGATTGACAATTATTTACAATAAGAGATTTCTGAGATAAAATATTCAATCACCTTGAGATCCTATAAATTATAGGACCCTAACGGTGGCTCCAGCTGGGGATGGTACTCTCCTTGTGAGGTGCCAAGAAAATTTGATCAGTAGCCTTGAGTGTTCCATTTCAGCAATATCCACACCTGATTTATTTTGTTGTAGAAGTAATTATGGAAACATATCAATGGAAGCTTAGGTCCTTCTTTGCGGTCTTCAACTTCTATAAATAGGTCATCCAATCAAAATAATAATAATAAATGATATTTACAATGGTTTTATGCTAGAAAACTTGTATTGCTAAGAGAAATAGTGCTTCAACATTCTGCCATTCACAGGTCCACCAGGTATTTCTGTCCCATCCGGTTGTTTGAGGAAAAATGTATTGTGTCCTCTGAAAGCATGAATGATATAAGGTCTTGTCCACAAATTGTCAAATTTTCCATGCTTTCCTTTGTCCTCTCTTCTGGAATCGCACTTTAAAACTCTATCACCCAAAGTGAAATCATTGGCTTTAGTTCTTCTATAAAAAATATTTTTGATATTTTCCTGGATGACCTGAGATTTATTATAGACTTATTCCTTGGATTGCTACAATTGAATTCTCTGATCAATCCTCCTCTGGATGTCATTTAGCTCAACCTGTAATTCCTGAATTATCTTCATAACTGGAAATCCTAAAGAGGATGGAAAAACAACATCCATTCCATAAACCTATGAGTATGGTGACATGCCAATTGATTTCTTTGTTGTGAGTTTATCAACGTAAAGTGCATTTACCAACTTGTTGTGCCATAACTTTTTGTTCTCTTCTAACAACTTTTTAATAATGTTTACCAAACTCTTATTTGAAGATTCAGCCAACCCATTTCCTTGTGGGTGATAAGAAATTGAATGTCCCAATGTAATATGGTATTTGTTGCAGAAATCTATAATTTTCTTGGATTTAAAAGTTGCAGCATAATCTGTAATGAGCTTATTGGGACAACCAAATCTAGGCAGGATATTGGTTTCTATAAATTTGATAATAACAACATCAGTAGCCAATTTGGATGGTGTGGCCTCAATCCATTTGGTGAAGTAATGAGTAGCTGTGAGGATCCATTTATGTTGGGCAGAGGATGGTGGATTAGTTTCTCCAATGAAATCCAATCCCCATTGTTGGAAATGACTTTCAACAGATATGGGTTTCAAAGGCAAAGGTAATAATTTTATTTTTCCCTCAAATATTTGGCATTTGTGGCAAGAGGTTACCTTCTTATGAACATTAGGGAAAAGAGTAGGCCAGTAAAAACCAGTGTTAAGGATCTTATTAGAAGTGGTTTTCCAGTATAGATGTCCACCGCAATCACCTTCATGGAAATCCTGCATTGTTCTTTCTGCATCATCTTTCAATAGACACCTTAGTAAAATACCATGAGCATCTTTCCAATATAAAACATTATCTATGATGAAAAATTTCACTGCTTTCAATTTTATAAATATAGCCTTTGTCTTAGTTAAACTAGGAGGAGCATTTAAATTGAATAAAACAAAAATGAGGTCTACATAGCAGGGTGAGGTCATGAAAACCTCATATAATTGTGGAGTCACTTGTTCCTCTTGATCATCTAATGCAACTACAAAGTTAATATCCAATGCATTAAATTTAGATTCAACCATCAATTTGGCTAACCCTTGTCCTTTGATAAGCTTGGTGGGCTTGATTTCCATGTCATACTCAAGAATGATGGCAATCCATTGGCATTTTTTACCATCTGGTCCATTTTGGGTTAAAATATCCTTAACCACAGCAATTGGTACATAAGCAATTATGTGAGAATGGAGGATATACACTCTGAAGTCTTTGATTGATTTTATTAATGTGAAGGCTTGTTTTTCCATTATATTATATTTGAGTGCAACATCCCTTAAAGCCTTGCTAAAGAAAGAAATGGGTTGTTCAAATCCATCATTGTTTTTCTGTAAAAGGACAACTGCAATAGTGTGTTCAGAAGAAAATGAAAAGATTATAAAATCCTTAGTGAAATATGGACTGATTAGGACTGGTGCTTTTGTCAATGCTTGTTTAACTTGATCAAATGATTGCCTAGCCTCAATGTTCCATATGATTTCTGAGTCTCTTTTCAACATATTTGTTATGTTTCTGAGGAGTTCTTCAAGGTTGGGGATGAATCTCCTTAGGAAGTTTATTCTACCAATAAATGATTGAAGTTTCTTAATGTTTCTAGGATGGTTCATTTTCAAAATAGCTTTAATCATTTTGGGATCAATTTTAATACCTTCCTGAGAGATGATATGACTAAAAATTTTTCTCTCTTCAAGGCCAAACAGTGTTTTCTTAGTATTTACTGAAATCCCAAACCTTCTGCATTTCTCAAATACTCTTCTCAAATGTAACAAATGTTCTTCATCAGTTTTGGAATAAACAATAATGTCATATAGATAGATCACAACAAACCTGCCAATTTCATCAGCAAAAGAAATATCCATTGCTCTATGAAATGTGGCTCCATCATTTATTAACCCAAAAGGCATCTTCACTTGCATGAAGGTAGCCCATGGACTAGCAAAGGTTGTCTTATCTTGATCATTAGGGTGGACTAAAACCTGATTATAGCCTGAGAAACTGTCTAATAAAGTAATCCTAGAAGATCCAACTACCTTCTGTAGAATATGATCCATTTTTGGTAAAGGGTAGTTGTCCTTTAGGGAAACCTTATTAAGGTTTCTAAAATCTATGCATATTCTGATTTCACTAGTTTTCTTCTTGGAAACCCATTTAGAGTACCTAAGAGGGACTATGATTTTAGAGTCATACATTCTTTTAATTTCTTTCTCAATTAAAGGCATTAATACTATATTTATCCTTTGAAGTCTTTGTTTAAATCGTTTATGATCCTCTTTAATTGGAATTTTATGTTGTATAACCTTTGTATCATAAGTTTTTAGATCTTCATAGCTCTAGGAAAAAACATCAATGAATTCTTTGAATAAAGAAATGTACTTTTTTTTTTTCAGCAGTTGGGAGTGACTTGGACAATTTTATGATTTTAGGATCTTTTTCACTGCCTATGTTGCATTCTTCCACTGCTGCCCCTGTGGGCTCAATCTTAGGCTTCTTAGCCACATCATTGAAATCAAATAATTCTTCCAGTGGAACTAGACCTCTAGGTAAAACATTATCCTTTAAATGAAGTGTTTCAAACTCTTCTTTTTCTAGATTTATCTCTTATAATTCTAATTTATTTACAATTTTATTTATGTGTATGTTTACATCTGATTTTTCTAACTACCTTTCTAGATTAGAATGTACAGCTATTTGATTTTCTAATTCAGATTCCAAGTCTATACTATCATATTCAAATTCATCCTTAGATTGTAGAAAAAACTCAATTTTTTTATCACTGCCAATACTTCATGTTATCTAGTACAATTGGTCGATGTTTCACTTCCACTATATACTGTCAATTAGGGTAAGGCATTTTACAAGAGTTGGCTAAAAAAGCCAGACTATTTGGAATGATATTTTGTTTTCTAGGAATTGCAGAAAGGTCATATTCCAAAAAACTCTCTAGAAAATCGAGCACAACATTTCTGTATGCTCTCATTCTAGGGTGTTTAGCTAAATACTCTCCTTTAATTTGTTTTATAATTAACTCAACATCCCCTTGAATGGAGATTCTCTTGGCACCCAATTTTTTTAACAATTACAATCCTAATATAAGGGCTTCATACTCGGCTATGTTATTGGTACATTGAAAATTGAGCTTGTATGAATGACCTTCATCATGATTGTTTCCTGTGTTTACCACCCACACTCCTGCTCCAGAACCATCTTTGCTACAAGAGCCATCAAAGCTCATGTTCCAAAGAGGTTCAGGAAGAGTGTTTTGTTCTATTATTCGTGTTTAGTTTGGATCTGTTTTAGAAATCTTAGTTTCTACTTTGATCACCTGAGTGTCAATGTCTCCATCATTATAAAGAATGAAAGAATCTAAATATGAGTGGACAGAGTAAAAAGGATAGTTGTATAGCTTCTCTTGACTACTCACCATGAATTTCATGAAGTTTTCCCTATATAATCTTATTTGCTGGCCAAAAACTGGTATGGTGGCAAAGGTCATATCCATCTAAAGGGTCCCTTGTAACTTTGCTCCCCATGATCGAGACAACAACATGCCGTACTTAGGGGGTATATATGCAACCACTATATCCCTTACTAGACTTTTGGCCGAGATTTGAGCTAAAGTAACACACACGTCTTTGATGAGACCTAAGCATCTTAGTTTGTTGGAACCAAAGGAATATAAGTCTTTATAAGGTTTAGTATTGTCAAGTCCTAGTTTCTACATAATATCTTTAGGCATTAAATTGTGAGAAGCACCTAAATCCAGCGTAGCATTATTGAGGATCTTATCATGAATATTTTTGCTAACATAGAATGGAGGAACACCACCTTCATGTGGTTTTCCTTCAACTTTTGGCGCAAATAAGAGTTTGGGCAGGTCATCATTCAAATTGACCGAATCTTTGTTTTCCACTATGTTTAGATCTTTAATCACTTGAGGTCTATACATAGTTTTGTTCATTAACTTTGTTAGGGGAATAGGAATTTTCAGTTTTGCTAATTCATTCTCAATGTTAAACAATGTTTGAATCTTAATCAAGTTGAGAAGATCAGATTGATCTTATTTCTTTTGATATAAGCTCTTTTCGCTGACTTGTGGTTGGGATATCAGTTTGAGTAGTTTTAGAAACACTATCCACTATATTTTTGATAGGAGTTTCTACTTTATTTTTGCCAGAATTATCAATAGTCTTCTTAGGAGAACTATCTGTGGTTTTCCTAAGATCAGTTTCAGAGGATTTTTTAGCAGGATTCTCAGAGTTTTTGCTATTGAGAGTGTCTGAATTCTTTTTGCTCCTAAGGTTGTATTGTCTATGAGTTTCCATGATGGCATTTTCAAAACCTTGTTTATATTCATCTGATTCCTCAGAGTCAAGTTTAATTTGAGTTAGGAGGAAAAGTTATTACTCCTCTTGAGTGAGAAAAACGGTTTCATCATCATTTATTCCCATCATATTTATTTGACTATCATCTAAATATTCAATAATATTACCCTCATCATCAGTATAGTTTTCCTTAAAAGGAGGTCGGACTTGCTGGTCTGGAACCTTTTGCTCTCGTTGTTTGATTTAGGGAACATTTCTTCTGAACTTTTGATTCCTATTTTGAGGAGCAATTTGAGTTTTTGTCATTTGAGCTTGATCATTTATGTTTACTCTTTGCATCATATTTTCCACTACCCTCACTAGGTTATCAATTTTGTGATCAGAGGAAGAAGTGGAAGGCTCTTCTTTAATGGTAAACCTACATTTAGATTTTAGTTTGGATTTCTTGGCTAGGATGTTAGCTTAAACTTTTATAACATTGGCTTGCACTTCTTCTAAAGTTACAGGGTCTCTCTCTCTATGTTGATACTCCATGTCTACATCAAAACGATAAGGAAAATCAATTAAAGCTAGGCTAGGGGAGGGCTTGATGTCTATAGGAATTGCATTTTAAACAGTGTTAAACCATTCACAATATTCCTCCATAGTTTCATTTGGCTTTCTTTTCAATCTTTTGTATTCATTCAAGAGTTGAAGTGGATTTTTATTGATTTCCCACTAGTTAAGAAAATTTTATGGACTGCATCAAGGTTGGCTATACTTCCTGCAGGTAAACTCCTAAACCATTTTTTGACATCACCTCCTAGACTTTGAGCAAATAGTCTCATCTTTGCATCAGCCTCATATACTTCCTGAAGGTCAAAAACATCATTCATTCTATCCATGTGTTGCTGAGCAGTATGAGAACCAGTGTTATCAAAGGTTATAATTTTGGACTAATAATCTGTAGACATAGCATTTAGCTGACCTAGTAACACCAAAGGTGCATACCTACCTACCATAGCTGGTCTGAGAGATTGACTAGAATATGGACCTGTAGAAGGTGTAGTTGTGATAATTACAGGGATACTAGGAACAACAGTCCGAAATATTATAGGTGAAAAAGTAGAAACAATGAAATGAGTAGGACTAGGGGGTTGTAGATTAACATATTGAGAAGATTGGGTGGACAAATAAGCTACTACAACAGTTAAAGTTGAAAATTCAATAGATCATTGAATATAAGCTTCATCAATGGGTTGGTTCAAAACCAGAACTAGATCCCGTAATTTATCAAATTGTTGTAGGTATTGTAAATCAAGATCTAATTCAGGAGGTTCAGCTTAGGGTCTATATGGTCACAGTAAATCTTGGTTGATGACAGTCTAGTCTATGAAGCTCTCAGATTTTGTCCTAAACAAACTATGCTAGAAAGGCAAATCAAACTCTATGTCTTGAATAGTTTCAAACTTCTCAGGAAGAGAGTTATACCTTGACAAAGGATTGTTCTCAAGAAGAGAATTGAACATAGACAAAGGACTATTAACACCCTAACTCTCTGTAAGGATTTTATTTCTCACTAATTTCTCTCGATTATCTAAAAATTCAGCAGGGTTGGGATCTCGGTGAGATCTAGTGAAAATTCTTTTAGGAGCCAGATCCATTAAAACTTATCACACAACAAATAAAATCAAAATTTAATAACACACTCAAATATATACAATATTACAACCTCAGATCATGTATTTCATTGTGATATAAGAGTTTTGATTAATAGAAATATTGATTGAATACTAGGAAATAATGATTTTTCAATTTAAAAAGTATTCGTTCCCCGGTATGGTTGCCACTATGTTGACATTCTGTTTTTTTGAGGTTGAGGGAGTAAACAACTAAGACAACATCAAAACCACTTTGGAAGCTGAGATCTAGCCCTGCCAGCTTCAGAGAGGGATCTCTCTGTAAAATTTAGCTTTGTTTTATGTGATTTTTAGGCTAGTTATGACTGTACTAATTGTTTTGTTTCAATTGTTTGGTTGATTTAATTGTTATAATTCCATTCAGATATGGAGTCTAAAGATTTAACTGGATTTGCATCAAATTTTATATGATTTTCATAGGGAAATGTAGGCTTCACTAATTGGATCTTTCAGAAATTTCAATGGATTATGAGACAACAGAAATGTAAGGTTTAGTAGAAATTAAGGAGCAATTAAGAATTCCTTAATTTGACTTCAGCAAAAAACATGTAAATTACTAACAATTAGAATAGGGTGCTCTATGTAACATGTCCTATTCATCACAATTTCTGTTAGGTAATTGATATTTTAATAAATGACAGAGAAAAGAAAACAATGTTTAAACACATAAATTGATGAAAACACATCACCATTTTATACGCCACATGAATCCTGTGAAAATGTCCCTGTATTATTGATGCTTCCAGCAACTTCAAAAATTACAATTTGCAGAGGAAATTATATTCAGAAATCAACCCTTAATACTTCAAATAGTGAATCATTTATACAAATAATTACAAAATCATTACAAAATCGTTATCTCAACCGATAGCGTATTATTAGCGTTATTATAAACAATAAATTTATCTTTGATAGAAAAATAAGAAACGTAGACAACTACATGGAAAGGTGGCTCTGTTTTGGTGAATCCGGTTGATGAATGAGCCTAAAAATTGTGTTGCACTGATGTGCTGGTTGTTGTTTTACTACATCCGAATTACCCTTTAATCAAGTAAATCACATAATTCTTCCCACCTTTTTTCATTTGGTATGGTTAATTTAATTACCCTTTTGTAAATCTCATCAACCTCAGTATACTTCGCAAAAGTTGGCTTTATTATAAAAACATGTTTTACTTCATTCTGGATATAGAAGTCATTTTCCATGGTTTCTAAAAATGCTCTTGCTATCATATTGCCTTTTATACCACTGAACTTGACACTACTTCTGGCCACTTCCTTCATTTTTAGAACATAATCTTCTTGAGTGATCAATTTATCATTAATCACATATATGTTAGGCAATCCTTTCTGGATTAATGCTTCAATTATGCTGGAAAACCTGTTCACTCCCAGCTCTAGTGTCTCACACCTTTCTTCCAATTGATCAATGAGGTTCATTTTAGTCAAAACTTTCTTGACTTCCAAAATAGTGGCAGTCCTGTCACTAATTCCTAGTTCTTCAAGTTCATATTTAATCTTCGAATTTAGGAATCTGATGATATTTGAGGCTTTTGTGGGCATATCTCCCATATTTTCCCTTACCTAAACAATGGTTTCTATGGCCTTTTCTATAAATTATTTCCGTTCGGAAATGATTTGGATACATGGACAAATCTCATTCATAGAGTCCATGATACCCATCCAAATGGTTTTTTTAGCTTGGGCCAAGGTCTGACCAATTGATGTATCCTTTCCACCTTCTGGAATCTCTCCAACAGTCTCTATGATTTCTGCACTTCAACCATATGAGAGGCTTTAGTTCTGGATTTTTGTTCTTGCAGAGATTTAAGCTGCCCCTGCAATGTCTTGATTTCTTCTGACTAGATTGACATGTTCTCCGGTGTTTTTTTTTCACTTGTTTAGCACTAGTAGTTTGAGTGGAATAAGTGACTACAGTTGTTGTTCTTGTTGTTGGGAGATGAATGATGGGTATGGCATCTAGGGGGACAATGGCCATCTTCTGATTCTGTTCTTTCTCTTTTATCATCTTTCCATTTCTGCCTCCATCTGTCTGATCTGTATATTCTGCTATATGATCAGCTTTATCATGTCAGTCTTTTGTGTTTCATCCTCTTCAATGTCTTTAGTCAAGGGATGCTCTATGGCTAGCAGCTTAAGCTTCTTTCTCAATGTTTCAATATCCAGATTTTTCTTCTTGATGATCTCCTTTCTAGCATTTACATCTTTAGTATCATATCCTATCTTGACTACCAAATATTCCAAACATTTGCTCCTATTATCCTTTTTTAAGGAGGATACCTTTTCCATTTCCAACTAGGACTGAATGTTGGCATATGAAACCTAAACCTTAGACAATGACATGGCAGTATTAGTTAATGTAGAAGAAATCATCTCACCAGTCTTCTTATGCATCTCCATTTGATCAATGGGATGAATATCTTTGGTGCTGAACTCAAATGTAGTACTCCTATAATCTGCTGATGTTTTTGGATGTGGAATTTGGGCCTCAAGGAAGGCCATTTGCATCTTTCCCTACTCTGTATCAAAAACTGATAGTAATCTGCTTTGTGAGATTGAAGTCTTCTGCCAAAACCGATTGTTGGTACCGTTCTTAAGAATCTCATTCTTAAGTTTAATTTCTCGATACCTATCAAAAACAATACTTTCCTTCTTTACTTGGAAATTTTTTGAATCTAGCTCTGTTTCCTTCTGACCTTGTGATGTTGAAGTTCCAATAGGAGATGTAACAAATTTGTTGCTTGTAGGTGATGATTCTATAATTATAATGGCATCATGATCTTTTGTCTCCTTTTCAACATCTGTCCTAGGAGTCACTTTTTTCCTTTTCCTGTAACTGATCTTGAACTCTTTGGCCTCACTACCTGTTGTTGACAATAATACCCCCTCTCTGTGCCTTTTACTTGTTTTCTCTTAAGGAATGGGAGTCTGTAAACTTGAAGTAGAAAAAATTTGTTCTTGACCTTCCTGCAAAGTATTCTCTACCCATTCCAACTGATTTTCTTACTTTTCTATCTCAGGCCTTAAGGTATGGATATAGGGAGTAATTTTGTTTTTCTACTCTATGCTTTAAAATAATACCCCACAGGTCATAAGGGCATGTAAAACTCAGGCTGAATTTCATCTCTTTAAGCATTTTGTCTGCCTCTTCTCCTGCTATCCTGGTATTGCATATGAATGGGCCAAACTATGTCTTTATGCGAAACTGTGACTTCTTCTTAGCCACCATGAAGTGAATATCATTTGAATTCAACATTTGTTTGATGTACTCCAGGGAAAAAATCCTCATGGGGAGGTATTTTGGGAGTCTATATGGTGCCAATTCGCATCCGTAAACTTTGATTTCTGTATAGTTTTGGTATAAATACCAATCTCCAATCTTGACCTGATCTGTTAGATGTAAAATCATTTTGATATATTCACTAATTCTGGATTGTATGGAACTGTTAAGGATGTTCATATCTAGGTGAACAAACTCCTCAATAAACTGCTTGTATGAGAATTCCTATTGTTCTTTCATGACTAATGAAGTCCAAAATATCACAGGCTATTGGTCTCCCTCATCATCCAACTTCTGCATAGCAAAACTGAACCTGTCTACTTGATAATAAAGGGACATGTAAATTAAAATTGAAGTGTAATTAAACACTCTCTATTGGAAATTTCAGAAACTGCTCATGGATGTTATCAATCAAAAACTGACCGAAATTGAACAAAATGGATGGTTTGTTGTCTGTGGAAAAGATGAAAAGGAAGCCTAAAATGGATTCATCTACCCACTGATCACAATAATAACCCAAAATGTATGAAATCATGGTTATAATCTATTTAGCTTGATCAGGGAAGATTGAGGAAGGGTATGGAGGGTTCTTCTTGGGTAATTGGGCATTTTCAGGCAAGAAGATCTCAAAGATTTTGGCTCTTGTAGCGAAATCAAGCTTCTAATAAAGTTGGGTGAGGGCTTCTAAGGAAAAAGGGGAACTATTTTCCACAGGGGGAGCCAGCATCATTTGGTTTATAGACTGGGTAGTAATGGT
The DNA here is from genome assembly GCA_031772625.1 of Pinus tabuliformis. Taxonomy (NCBI): domain Eukaryota; kingdom Viridiplantae; phylum Streptophyta; class Pinopsida; order Pinales; family Pinaceae; genus Pinus; species Pinus tabuliformis. The sequence goes on from CM062806.1 coordinate 533,923,336, forward strand.
AAATAGGATGTCACCAGAGGGGGCCATAATGGCTCTTTGGCCAGGGACATAACAGGCTTGAAATTTTCTTATAAATTTAGGGGCATGGAAGGTTAAAGGGAAATTGCAATGAGAAAGATTGGACTCCCAGAGTCCAATTTCATCTGTTTTGTCAGCATGTTTTTCCTCTAGCCAACAGTAGATCTCTAAAAACCCATAGTGGCACTATGTTTCACTGATCCGATAATCCCTATCAGCTAAAGGAATGTGGTCTAAATCTATGGAGGGAGGGATTAATGGATTGACAGGTTTCTCCTGGGTTTTCATATTTGGAGGCATGATAAGATCAATGAAAGATAACAGTAATTGACAGGATAGCTTACCGGGAATATTGTGAGGTAATGAGTTGGCAAGGGAAGGAGATAAAGGGTTGTTAATTTCGATCTTGGTCCAGTTCTGCGACTGCTTTGAAAATTGTCACTGTGTAGAAGCTGTGAATTACAAGGGATAAGCCAGTGAAAATGAGAAAAAGAATGGTTCCAAATCTATTAAAGAACAGTGGGAAGTTCCATTGGAGGTGACGCGGGGCCGTTAAAGGCTGAACAGTTACGCGAGAAAACGAATTAAATGCCCAACGGTAATTCTTCCAAGAGACAATTTAATTGGGCAACACCTCTGCAATGTGGCGAGAGATGAGTGGTGGAGGTATTGGGGTAGGGACATGATCGCGCAATTGAAGGGAAGGTGGTTTCGGAGGGGGGCAAAAGGTCGTAAGCAGTATCACATGGGGGAGTGCGAAATAAGGAGGGGGTGCCACGTATGGATGAGGCCTGATGCGAAAAACTACCTTTTCGAACCTCCTCCCCCGATGGTAAAGGTAGGATGGAGGGGGGGGATGAAAACAAATGAGAGTCGTGGATCATGAGGGGCGGAGGATCCCAATGTTCTGATAGCAGTTTGTTTTAACCAAATACGACAAGACGAACTTTTTTCCACATGCACATTTATTTCTTGCTTTTGAACTTAGGATAAAGGTTAGAAATATAAAACATTTAAAAACACTTTATCCCCATCGTTCCCCTTTTTACAATGTGATTAAAACTTAGGATAAAAGGGCACATAAGCATATTTATAAACCAACTATTTTTTCCTACCCTTTAACTAAACTAACATTTTTATTCTTCTAGGGGGTGCATTTAGACTAGCAACCCCACAATTATTTTCTATTATGAAGAATGAAAAACTATCTAAATCCTATCACTTATTTCTCCTATTAATTTAAATTAAATAGTTGAATCAATGTCATTTTCTACCTAACTACTAATTTACCAATATTAAACTGTTTGGAAAATCTTTATTCTCTAGTCTAATTTACAGAAATTCAAACATGTTTAACCATGATTATACTGTATGATTAAACAAATAACTAGTCATTGTGGCAATTTAAACAAGCTGCACACAACCTTTATTTATCAATGAAGAATAAAACTATCTATGAGTAGTGGCATTTAGACTTGCAACACTTTCAATATTATTTCTTTTTTGTTTTTCTTTCTTTTGATGGGGTTCTATCTTTCATTCTTTTTCAATGTTTTTTTTCCTCTTTTTTTTATTTATACCCTCTTTTCATTTTTTATTCTATTTTTTCTTTTATTTAGAAATCATTTGTAGATTGACAATTATTTACAATAAGAGATTTATGAGATAAAATATACAATCACCTTGAGATCCTATAAATTATAGGACCCTAACACATGGAATCCTAAAACATGCTCAATTAATTCATCCACTTGACACATAATTTTCACACACACACACCATAAGAAAATGTGAGCTTGGTTAACACTGCCAAGCCAAGACTTGAAACACTACATCTTCATAATTCAACATACATAGATTAAGCCCACAAGGGCACCATGGAAAAAATTCTTTGTATTTTAGGTGTAGGATCGGTGGGATAGGATTCCAATAACACCCATTGACCACTTATTTTTAGATATAGAAGTTGACATATTAGGGAGCTTAAAATCCTTCACCATCCCACAATCCAAAGTCAAAGTGAGTCAGAAACCCGATTGAAAGGGGGTTAGGCTAGGTCATCGTGCAAGCGGTTCTCCTCAGGGCTACCCAACCCATGGTAGGGAATCCCATGCATTGGTTGATCGCCAAGAAGCTCAATAGTCAACCACCCCTGTGGGATGAAGGTAGCTGTAGTGGCCAATCTTAGGAAAACACCCTACAGGACTATATGTGGGAAGTAGTTCGTTCTCTACCCTACCTTTCTCTCGACAACTCTGTTTTCAGGGATGAGATTCCATCAAGTAAGAAGTTCTTTGGAATACCATCTGAAACAGTAGATTTAGCATTGTTTGAGGATTTAGACCACCTATAGGCTAGAGGTATTTTATTTGATAGGATGTGCTTGCTTGTGTTAGAGTAACATCATTAATATATTTATTCTACAGTTGGCACCACTGTACTAGGTGTTTTATTTTGTTTGTTTATCTTTTACTCCTATCATCACCCTTTACTCCTTAGAGTCATCATTGTATTGACATCATTGTGCCCACTACGCATTTGTCATGGAGAATTAGAGGCCTTCACCCTCAGTTTCCGTTAGGACATATTATTCCTCCTCATTGAGTTAGAGTACATGCTCCCAGTTCTCCATCAAGTCCTCATTTTGACTCTGGTTCTACTGATTCTTTCAGTTATTCCTTTGATTCCACATCTACTCAACCCCATACTGTCACCATGTCAAGCACCAATGTGGGTGCAGGAAACAAGGTGGTAACCTAGGTAATGACTAGGGTAACCCCATAAGTGGAATCTCTACTGGTATGGTCACTCCTACTCCAGTTCTTCCTTTTATGGCTAGTTTGAGTCTCCTTGATTTCAGCCAATACATCAACAATCCTTTTCTGCATGATCCTAATTGGCCAGCTATTCCTACTAAACTTCCTTCAAACATCCAAAAGTTTGAAGGTAATCTTGGAGAATATCCCACAAATCATGTTCACTCATTCCATATGTGGTGTTCATCAAATTCTATCACTGAAGACTCTATCTGTCTTCGTCTGTTCCAATGCACTCTTACTAGAGTTGTTATTAAGTGGTATGTCAATCAACCCAGAGTCACTCATTCCAATTTTGCAACTCTTGCCAAAGATGTTCTTGCATATTTCTAGTTACCTCTCCGTTATGAAATTGGCACTAAACTATTGAATTATTTCCGTCAAACTTTTGCCACTCGCCTATCCAACCATTTTCAAGAATGGCATAGAAGGAGGAGTATATGTAGAGCTCCTAGTTTTGAAGACTGCGTCGATATGGATTGGTTCCTTTGATAAATTTTGGCCCCCATTGCTAAATATGTTGCTTCTCACATCCCTCAATCTGAGGAAGATGTGCTCCAAGTATCCTTGAAATTTGATCTAATATATGCCCAATCAGGTTATGTTTATATTGTCATACCCAATCTGCCTTGGTCCGACACTTTTAATGCACCAGGGGAATCTCATATCGTTGGTGGTATCATTGGAACCATTTCACACCATCAAGTTCAACCATATTCTCCACCTTCGATGAGTTATGGTGAACTTCAGGGAGGGACTAGTTCCTCTTACACCTATTCCTCCCCCAATCCTCTACATGGAAACTTTTATCCAAGTCCCAACACATCATATGCATATCCCCATCAACACATATAGATTCCAGGGCGAGTTGTTGCTCCATGCCTCCTCCATCGTTGTCACATTAGCAACCTCCTCCATAAGGTCAAGTGTATTCTCAGCAGAGCACAACCAACCCCACCAACCCCAAGAAAAGGAACAAGGGGAAAGATAACCAGAACCAACAATATCAAGGTAATTAAGGTATTTAAGGTCCACCACTTAATGCACCTTAGGCAAACCAGTCTAATCTTATAAACCAGCAACAAGGAGGACAACACAAGAAAAATAAGGTCTTCATAGGAACAAACTTTGTGCCTGTTGAGACATATATGGCCATTATACTCATGATTATCCCCTTTTACCTCAGACGCATCAAGTATGGGAAGTTCAAACAACTTCTTCTACAGGACCACATCCCATAGCTCCTCCTCCTCCTCCTACTTGCTCTCAACCGAATGTGCTTACAAATCCTTTTCCTTGTCAAGGATATCTTTTTGCTCCACCTAGAGAAGGTCATGTAGCTCCCCCACCTCCACCATCTGGTCATAATGATTCTCGGATTCTTATGATGAACTATTATGAGGTCAATACCAAACAAGTCAACCTTCACACTCGATTGTACCGATATGACAAGCCACCTGTTAAGTCAGTGACTGAGTCCCAACCCCAAGTTTCCACCGAGCCTTTGTCATCATCAAATGGTACCTTACAGATCCCTCCACCTAAGGTGGAGTTTATCCCTAAGATCCCCAAAGGTCCATTACATCGAAATGTTGCTTCTGTTAAAGTTGCCCATACCTATAACATAGTAGATGACTTGGCGCAATATCCTACTTCCATGTCAATGCTGGAAGTCCTCTAGATGTGCCCATCCCAAAGGAAATATTTACTCTCTACTTTGGGTGTTGTGGATCCCCATAATGATCGTATGATTTTCTTTAACATTGACAATTCAAAACATCCTCCCTTGCCTTCATCCATTGCATTAAAAATACCAATATCCATAAGAAAGTTCACTGGTCAATCATGTATCATACACAAAGGCACCTCCACCTGTGAGATGGATGCTAGTGTTTGGAAGTGACTTGGTTCACTAGACCTGTCCCCATCCACCATCACTCTCCATGCTTGGGACGATCATCCCTCACAACCCCTTGGCTTATATTGCAACTCTCCTATCACTATTTTTGGTAAGACTGTCTCTATTGACATTTAGTTTGTTGATGCCCCATTAGATTACAACATCCTTTTTGTTTGTAGTTATACTTATGCTATGTCAGTTGTAGAATCTGCGGTTCACCATAATATGTGCTTCCCTCATATGGAAATTATCTCTATCGATTAGCTGACATACTATAATCTGGAATCTCAGACTTCACCTCAGTCCACTATCTCATTTATGACTAACAATCAGGTTGTCTCGTCCCTCACCAATGTCTCTCCTGGAGTCTACAAATATTCCACCTTTCTTGGTGCTTATTATGGTCCACCACCTACTCCTTTTGAGCCTAGCTCATCCAGTGTTTGCATGCTTCAAGCATCACGGGCTGCTCACAAGAAATCTGGTATGCCTTCAAAACAACCATCACCTTCTCAACCTGTTGTTCCCAACTTAACCCAGCCTTCCAGTATCACTCCTCAAGGTCCTCTTCCTTCTAGTGGTATCTCTCCTAACCGCTTTCAACCCAAAACCATTCCCCGGGTCTTAACCATCTTGGAGCAGTTCCCCTAGGTCATTACCCTTTTGGTTAGATATTGTTCTTATTTCCACCCCAGGCAGTTTATTCTACACCTGTTATGGCTATGTTGAGTTTACCTAACATTACCTTGGGGATCCCATTCTGGTACATTTATCCTCCTATAAATACTCCCCCAAATCAACTCAAGCCTTACACTTCTTTAACTCTAATTCAACCCATTGTTCCTACCCCTCCCTTTGCTTCAGTTCGGTAACAACCTCAACGGGAACCTACTCTTGTTGTGAAAGCATCTAGTGAGGGGGCGAAATCCCAAAAAATGGAAACCAACGACAAGGTATCCCAAAAAAATCCAACCCCTCCTAAGCTACCAAAGTTTATTCCTCCATGTGCTTTATGTGATGTTGTTGGTCATGCCACCAATAATTGCCCTAAACTCCCTCATATTTAGAATGTGGTATCTGATACCTTCCCTGATTCTAACATTCCTGAGGTCCATGTCACCTTACCTAAGTCAGCTAAGAAGAACAAAAAATTACACACGAATCACTCCTATGTTTTGTGTGATAATTATGGCCATTATTCTCATCATTGTCCCTGTCTCAAAGACTTTCATGATACACTTCAAGTCCTTTGCGAATTAGAGGCCGCTCGTAGTGATTCCACCTCTACTCTACCTACGGGTTCTAGTCCCACTCATATGCCAGAGCACGAGGTCTCTCAACCACCCATCATGATCCCTGCCCTTGATGTCAAGATGACAGATAGTACCACTCCTATTCTCTACCTATCTTCATCCATGGGATCAATATATCGGGATTCTCTAGATGTCTCCTATTGTGATTGTTGAAGCTTCTTCGATGAACACTTTGGTCTCAACATCGGTATATCTCCCATATACTAGTCACTTGTCTCCCAGCCTTGACGGTGCATATGTGAACCTTGTCTCTCATGAAGATGCCTCAGGTAGCTCATTTTCATCGTGTAGTATCTCTTCCTCTAGTCCCCCCATCTTCCATTCTGATGAAGACGTCATGGAAGCCATGACCATCCCTAATTATCTTTGGGATGATATGCACCATCGTGTGTACTTCTTTTCACAGCAAACCCATGATCAATATGTTGTGGAATCCAAAGACTTCATCCATGGTGAGGTCGATTGGTTCACTAACCCCTTACTTCGAACCCATGAATTCCAACAACATCCATCTTGTGGCACTTAGATTGCCACACAATGTTTGGGAAAGGGGGCATCAACTTTTGAGAGTCCAGGAGAAGTAATTCTCCCCAACCCTCCTAGTGCATCTAGTAGTGTTGACTCTAGTACCAATATTCTTCCCCATTTAGAAAAACCTCTAGAGTCCCATATCACTTTAGATCATTGTGGGGATGATCCATTTAATCATTCCTCCATCTTACATCAACAACCCATTCCCTTAGACATTATTGTTCTTTCACCACCATGTTGTCCAAGTGAGCATTAGTTCATTATATCTGAAGCCACTATTTGGTATAGTGGCACCATGTATGAGAACCCAAAAACTCATTCCATTTGACTCAGATATGTGGTCCCAAACGAGATTGGTAATCAACCATTTCCTTTCTCTTACTACATCCTATATCCATTATTCCCATAAGAAGACATTCATAAACAAATGGTGAACCACATCGTGCATAACCATATTATGTACCATCCTTATGTGTTTAGAGTCCACTATTATAAATACATTTATAATGTCCATAGCATGCCACATCCATCCATCCAAAACTAGGGGACACATATGCCCCTACATTTCCTCATCATCCTTTGGAGGATCTCGTGCCATTTGGGTTGAGATGCTTGAATCCATTATTCGAGCACTTGGAACAAAATGACGCTCCACAAACTCCTCCTACTAGGGGGCATCATTCCCACCTTTGCATACCATATCAATCCCCTCCATCACATAAGCCGGGGAGCAGTATCCCATGCTTGGGGGCATGATGGTTCCCCCCTTAGCCACATTCTCACTTGATCAAAATAAGTCTCGACCTAGAACCCACCGATCTAGGTATGGTCAATTATCCTTTCATTTCTTGTATAGTTTGTCCTATTGGCCTCTCCGGCAAGCCATATACACATCACATATCGTAGATGATTCATACCATACATTGAAACATTATACTCTATGTGATACCACACTTACCACTTAGTCCCCATATTTGACTTGGTGGGTGGGGATAATCCTATACCTTCTCTAGTAGTTCATTCATGTATTCCTTTCATTACCTTGATTCTTCACCATGACTCATCTTTCCAAGAAGCATTAAGGCCATTTTTAGACAAGTAAGGCCACCTACCTGAAAGTCGCAAATTCGATTTCCAATGGTCAGTTTTTCTGCTAAGATATCCTCAAGATTTAGGGCCTTCTCCTCCTCTCCAAATTCTCCAACAATTCACTATGCAAATGAATTGGATTTGAGGGAAAAATCCCTTTTATAGGAAAACCCCTAGTTTTTTTGTTGCTCATTATGACCAAAAAGTAACTCCATTTGATGAATTGTTAGCACCATAGGAAAGCTCTCAACGAGTTCTTTAATGGGTCTCCATTTTTTTTGGTCATATGGCGCTTCAACAGGAAGCCATTTTTTCCACGAAATCTCACTTTGTCGCCTATTAAAATCAAATTTCTTCATTTGAGAAATTTATTCTCTGGTATCATTTTAGCCACACATTGGTTGACTCATGTGTTGACTTTCATCATGAGTAACCATCATTTACTCATGTTTTTATAGTCCCCTCCAGGACTCCCCCCATGTGGCAGCATCATCGAGTCACCCTTGTTTAGAGCATCCAAGGTGAGTCAGCCTTGTATCTATGGAGTTTTCTCCGAGTCCCCTTTCGTCCAGTCACAATATTACATACGTACTTGTGTCGCATCCATCCCACTTTATTCATATTTTTTCTCTGGCTATACTACTTCATCTTTGAAAAACCATCGTTTGAGTAGTTAACCATCTCCTCCAAAATCGAGTCAGTCACTGCCAGGTCAACCATATATATCATGCTCTGAAATTGGAAGTCATCATTCTGCCACTCATTTCATTTCCTTACATCATCTTCTCTAGTGTCAGTCCATCAGTGACTCTTCTATGATACCTTGAGCCTTCGTTAAGGATTCTTTATTGCCTTAACTCTCGCGAGACTTCTTTTGTCGACTTCAACACATTTATTCCAGAAGTGTGGTCTAGAGGGCAGTGTACCTTGGTTCCATATTTCTTCTTTGTTCGGTGCCTTGGATCAAGCAAAGGGAATCATCATTTCCCTTTGACTTAGTTTTTTCTCATGTGCTCGACGCCAGCTCCTTATCGCATGATTGAGAATCATACACTTGATGGTTCGATGATCCAAATGATTGTACTAGTGATTCCATGGCATGTGTGAGATGTTCCATACCTCATGAGGGGGTGACCCTTCAGGTAGCCCCCCACATGCCTGGATATCCGCAGACATTGATCCAGCCTCATATGTAGTTCTGTAGATGTGATGGGTTCGGTTTCCGCTACTTGCAGCGCCCACAACATGCATGTCTCCTTCAGATGATCCATTCAGATCTTCATAGCCCTTTCATGTTCATAAGGTTTTCTTTGGTTGCGATCCCCCCTCACCATGTCAACTTGAGGGGCATTATGTCTCATGTACTTAGATGTTATTGTATTTAGTCCTGACCTATGTCTTTCTAGGCATATTATGTATATGGGATTCATTGTATTATTTTCTGGCCCATTGATGTCAGCATATCATGTGTCATGTACTTTGTAGCTCAATACCACATTGTTGGGATCACCATTATTATTTGTACACAGTTATCTTGGTGGGTATGGGTATGCCTCCCCCGCCTCATTTGAGATCATGTACTCCAACATAAAAGGATACTTCTATCATTTTAGTAGGTCTCGCCCCCTCCATTTTTTTCCTTCCTTGCATTTCTTCAATTCTCTCTCTCTCCCCCCTTTATTGTCTCATGGAAGTGTAACCTACAATGTATTTCGGTCATACAATTTTCTCCTAACACTCATACATTGGGGGGAATCTATTATCACCAAAAAATGATCACCTAGCCATTTCTAACTAGGTGGATAGAAATACACCATGCAAGATTAATTTTACCATAATAAAATCACTTTCACTATGGGAAATAATTTAGTAAGCCAATTTTATTAAACTATTTTTCTGATTAAAATTTTAAAAAACCCATGAGAATTATTAAATAAATCATTATTTATTTAATTTTCTCTAGGAATAATTATTAAATCATTCTTTGATAATTATTTCTTGTCACATTTGACTAAATCCCTTAGGAATAATTAAATAAATCACTATTTATTTATTATTCCTTAATTCTATTTTTGGAATAATTGTTAAATCACAATTTAATAATTATTTCCATTTCACACCATTCTTATTCCTAGCGAAATAATCAATAAATAATTTTATTTGTTAATTATTTCTAAATAAAGATATATACCATTTTAAATATCTTTTCCCTCTCCAAAAAATATAATAAAGTATTCCTAACAGTTAGATCTTGATTTGGTCAATATTACTTTATTATTCTCCATTTTCGAGATTAACTCAATACTTTGTTATAAATAGGAGGGTTTTCCATTCATTCATCACCATGATCATTATCGTCGTCACCATTATCGTCTCTTTTCAGATGAGATCCCACTTGATTTCTACACATTGTTTTGGGTTTTTCACACATTGAGAGAGATAATTGATTACTGAAGCATCAAGGACATCAAAGGACCCATCCCACCGGGGGGCGGGGGAGGGGGGCACAAGGGGGAGGGGGGGGGATTTGTAGACCCTTTTGTATATCTCCTTCACCAGGTGTTATCAATAAATATTTATTATTCATTTTAAAAATCTTTCCATTTGGGTTATTACATTGGATATTTATTGTTGTTTGTTGTTTCAAATCACATATGTTGTTTTGTTGCAGGTTTTTCTAGTTTTATTATTGCAGATATGAAGCATAAGAATCCAAAAATTGTTGTTAGGGTCACATGTCACTAGTGACTTAAGTGGAATTTTTTTGGTAGACCTTCCAAGAAATTTCATACTAAAAGTGGTTTTGTGGTTTTCCTTGACTTGGGCATTCCTTACTCATCTTGGGTGTGCAATAATAAGAATTGTGTGTCAGCCATGAAAAAATTGTGATATGATTCATTACATCGTGCCTTTTCTTCTCAAATACCCTCATCACTAGACTGCTTGATATTCACATCTACATCCTTGGGTATCCTTTATCTCCTTGGTAGTTATTTCCAAACTCTAGTCAACATAGTCTGGTATTTACTCTATCTACGTCTTTGACATGTAATTTATTAATATAGTACCTTGAAAATTGGGGTTGAACCACAACGAGTACTTGTCTTGATACTTATAACAATATTCTACTGTGACAAGTTTATGGGTGATTATTAGGGTTTTCTTTTGTAGTGGTTATGCCTCGTACTTATCTATGTTCAAATACGGATATAATTGATACAATTTCTCTCCTTGGAGTGACTCGAACTTTGTCCTAGCCCTCCAAAATTTGATTTGTTTTAACATCTCATTTCTCTTTGGCGTCTCCTTTGTGTTCTCCTCGATCTTAGTCAGTTGCAAACCTTCAAGGGTCTCCCAAGCTATAAAATATTTAAATACCTTGTATTTATTAGACGATTAAGTGTGGTTCCAAAGCTTGTTAAGGTTTGTGTGGACGCTTGTTCATGGTTCATCTGCATACCAATTCTCTTCTCATCTCTCCTCAACCTTAAGAAATTTGATTACCAGTTGATTGTACTCTAGACGACCAAATATTTGGTTTTTCATCTCATGGGCTAAGGGAAAATGTATCATTGGACTAGATAGCTTCTCTTTTGTAAATCATAAGTATCTCTTTCTTATCAAATATTGTCTTCTATTTTTGTGAGTCTAATGATTTAAAATGACAAACTTAGGCTATTTGCATTATTTAATTTTGCCTCATAGTTTTGAAACCAAGGAAGGAATTTATCTTTCCCAATCTAATTATGCATGTGACCTTTTTCATCGCTTTCACATGGAAGATTGTAAACCGTCCTCTTCTCCTTTATGGTCTTGATTCAAGCTCGCTGCCACTTGCGTTGCACCCAAATTTAATGCCGCATTGCATTGTTAGTTAGCTGATAATCTCTTTTATGTGTTCATACCCATCCTAATATTTCCCTTGTTGTTGATCTTATTGCCTGATATATGTAAACACCTCATGAAAGTCATTTGAAAGTAGCAAAAATGATATTTTCATATATTTTGGATATAATTCATTTTGAAATACATTATGGTTTAAGGGTCACTACATTGTTGGTTGGTTTAACTAATTTTGATTTATATTGTGACCCTTACAATTGGAATATGTTTTTAGTCTTGGTTCAGGACCTACAACTTTAGCTTGTAAGAAGCAAAAAAGTATTGCTCTTTCTTTAGTAGAAATTATGTACCAAGAAAATATAATTGCAAACCAAGAAGAATTGTGGCTCAAGGAAAATTTTAAGGATGGAAATTTACTATAAATTTTGAAACCTCGACGAATCTTGCTAGTCTTTAATATGTAGATTCTAAAATACTTGGAATTTTTTTTTATAAAATTATTAAAATTGCTAATTATTTTATACAGTATGTATAAATTTTGGCTATTTCTAAGGAAAAATAATTTTATACTATAAAACTTGGGCAAATAATTTTTAGACAAAATGGAGATTGGCGAATTTTTTTTTGGAAAAAATATGGAAAATTAGCCCACCCACAAATATTAGCCCCTGAAGTTTTCCCTGTGGTGGCTTCAAAAAATACTTTTAGAGTTTAGATTCCAATAACAACATCTGACCACCTTCTAGTGCAATAATTAGAGCACCATCAAGCTCAATGAAGGTCTAGTTCAACATTAGCACAACAAACACGTTGAATTGCAAATGCACTTCATTAGAAAGTGTGAAAATTTCAACTATTGCATCAACTAGAAATGATTCTTCTAACTATAAATTGATTAATAATTTATTTTCCCATACAAACAATGAATAATTCAAAAGTGCAAGTTTTATCGAATTAAAATCTGTGGAAGATAAATTGGAAACTGAGAAAATACTGGCGCGCACACACACATAAATTTGACACAATTATTTTTAGACAAAAGTCCCAGGAAAAACCCAACTTGGGAAAAACAATGCAACAACTGAGGGTTTTTATTATTAAGCAACAATGATAAATAATCTGAGTATAATTGGATGACCAAACTAGCAATCCACTGTAGGAAAATTGGCCACAAAAATTAGCGAGACAAATTTTTTCTCACACAGCACTGATTGAGCTCTGAAACTGGCACAAAATGGGCTCCATGAAACCCCTGCATCAGCCTCTGTGCCAAATCTGTGTAGGAAATAGAATGCTCTGTCTGGAACTACAATTGATCAAGTCATCTACCCAATCCAGCCTCTGAGAATGAATCCCTGACCCCTTCTGTAAATTTTCCCAACCTCTAGCAACTAAATCGACCCTCTTTTTGGCTAAATCAAACTCTGACTCTAAAGCTTCAGTGCTAGCACTACACAACCTCGCTAAGGAAACTCGACCCTGTTGCTAACTCTTTGGACCTAGAAGACTTCCTCCATAATCATTGTTCTGCCCTTCTCTATCTCTACTTCTCTTTCTTTCATTCGAACTCTTTCGACAACTGTTGCTGCTCTCTGGAAAATCGAACTACCCAAGGAAATCGATTTCAAGTGTGTGTTCTCCATCTACCCATTGACCTTCTCATATAATCTCCAGCTAGGGCTCTAATGGCCAATATTAAAACATAATCGATGGTTGAGATCATATTTGGATTGATCCGTGTGAGTTTCTAGATGATTAACACCTTTCTCAATTGATACTGATTAATTAATCCCTTTTCCTAAGTTTAGACTTAGGAAATATTTAAAAATATGCTAATAATCTAATTGAGACACTTCTAGGTGGAATTCCTAGAAAACAAATTGGGTTATGGAGAACTCCTATGTTTTAACCTCTTCACAAAGTTTCGAGACTAGAGAACCTTCGATGCTACAAAAAATAACACTCCCTCTAAGCAAGGAACGTGTTTTAGTGTTGCACTACTACTACAACACCCTGTCTCTATATCACCCTATGTCATGCTGTTAATGTTTGGCCACTATGACTGACTACCACTACCCAACAACCACTACGCAACTCTGATGCTATATCTGTGCTACTGCTGACACTGTTGTATTGCTGCCAACTCTGCATCTGCACTACAACTCCCTCTCAATTGTTGTTTCTGCTACTACAACTAATACAATTTAGAAGCATCCTAAATACTAAATCAACTATGTCTCAGTCACCTGAGTATCTGACTGCTACTAGCCTCTGCATTGTCCACTAAAGAATCGACACTATTTCTAACTCTACACTGACCCACCTACTTTGTTGGTAACACTATATCTATGCTCCTCAACACCTAATTGCAACTAGTATGCTATTGTCACTCAAGAATATGACCGCATCACTGACACTTATCCATCCTGCTATTGATTATTATGGGCCCCTGTAGCATGGTAATGATCCATGAGGAGGACACTTTAGTGGAACCTACCCAAGTTTGTGCTACTTTGGGTCTATAAATCCATATCACCCCACCTCACTCCTAGAGGTATAACTACAAACATTCGAAATCTTCATCCTATAGGATAGCTTGTCTATCTCTATGGACACTATTAGCTAGTCATGCTTCTCCTGCTTGTCCTTCTTCTTGAGAGGACACTGCATACTATAGTGGCCAAACTCACCACACATAAAGCATTTAACCTTAGATAGGTACTTATTATTCTTCCTCTCCCCCTTTCCTTGACTTTGACCCTTTGATTTTAGGGCCACATTCTCCTCTTCCTTCTCAACCTTAGTGCCCTTGTTGCTCCTTTCACTAATGGTGCTCTTTAATAGAGCTCAACTAAACTCCTCCTGTTGTAGGTATGACCACATCCTGTCCCATCTAGGCAAGTTGTTCAACCCAAGATGCTTTGGAAAAACAATTTCTACTCCTCTAAGATATTGTTCAATGCCAACCATATAAGCTCTATCAGTCGAGGTGCATCCCCAACAGCTGCAAGATGATTGCAAACCTCCTGAATCCTGGTGAGGAAGGGACCTATGCCTTCACCCATTTGCATCTTGATGACTCTTGTCTTCTCTTATATGAACATATTCCATTTCTTAGAAGTATTCTAACATAGCTTGTCGAGAGCGTCCCACATCTCCTTGGCAGTATTCTTTCCAGATATATGTGAAACTATATGGTCTTGGACACCATCCAAGATTAACTGCTTCGCCTTCGCCATCTCTTTCCTGTATTCCTTCAGCTGATCTGCATCCTAGGGAACTTCCACTACATTATCTACATAGGCTTTCATGTCATATTCATCCAGAAGGAAGGACATCCTAGCCTTCTAGATGACAAAGTTGGAGGCTCCCTCCAACCTATCTTGATCTCTAAGCTAAGTTGTGGCCATCTTTGAATTTGATAAAAAATCTCCCTCTTCTTCTGCTTGGTTGTTGAATCTTCTATTCGCACTCCCTTCTAGAGAGAGAAAAACTATCTGTAGAAAATATCATCTCCAACTGGGAAAGTTGGATTTCTAGGCTAGAAACCCTCTGAGAGAAATTCTCTTTTTGTGTGCCTTTATCTTCCACCCAACATTGATTCTACTACTACAAACTAAAACAAGACCCTTCTTCATCCAAACAAGGAATATGCTCAACAAAAATTATTGAGTTGCTACCCCCTCTGCCTACTGTATCAATGATTGAGATCATATCTGGATCGATCTATGTGAGTTTCTATATGATTCACACATTTCTCAATTAATATTGATTAATTAACCCATTTTCCTATGTTTAGACTTAGGAAATATTTAAAAATAGGCTAATAATCTAATTAACACACTTCTAGGTGGAATTTCCAAAAACAATTTCTAGGTTATGGAGAACTCCTATGTTTTAGCCTCTTCACAAAGTTTCAAGACTAGAACACCTCTGATGCTACAAAAACTAACAAAGATCTCATTCACGACCGTGTTCTTGAAGTGCTCTTTTTCCCAACAAATGATTAAGTTGGAGACATTTTTGCAAAGTCTCATACAAAGATGAAGTTTTCTAAACCTTGATATGTGTTAGGAATTTAGGAAATTGTCATTGAGGGAAGATGCATTCTATTGCCTCAATCCTTTTCCCATTGTATCACCTTTATAAAACTCTCAAGCATATACCAAGTTGTTCATAAGGAGGGATGTTATAAATAGTTTAACCACTTATTAGTTAGTTAATATCACCTTGGTCTAAGGCATTTTTAGGTAAAAGTGTGGTCTTTTAGAGTGCATTTGTAGTTATGTAATTAGATTGTCATGATATTTTCTTGGCATTGTGTGATTCATGACTCACATTCTCCACGATACTAATAGTTATTGATATGTGGATCGGCACTTATTTGGTTTATAAACTCTATTTAAAAAGCATGGATGACCATTTGTTATGATCAATTGTGAGAAACATTTTTATGTACCAATTTTTATTTTGCATTAATAAATTGATTTAAGTGACTTTGTTCACTGCGATTGTGGAATATTTGCCTCTTAGAGGATTTTAACTATGTAAAAATACTAGTGTCACGATTTTTGATCTAGTTGTGCAAGTAGTTACTTAAGGTGTTCATCATGTGTGAAATACCTTATTTTTCCAAACAATTAAGTATGCCGAAAGTAATTTTCTCTATGGAATTGGCTAGGAAAACACTATTCAATGCAACGAATATCCTCTCTTCATTTTTTTCATTCCCTTCCATAAAAAATCAAACCGTGGAAACATTTTATCAACAATTCTTGTTCCTCGTCTTTATCTTTGGCAAGCCTGGAGAGAAGTATATGTGGACTTGAATGAAGGGAACATGACAAATAATGGGAGTGTTATATGTTGTGGCTTTTCTCAGCGAGGAACTGATTGCAACTACCAATTATGCGATTCTTTCTTTAACTATTAGTTAATGATGCAGAAGAAGGAATTACTGCAATTTCATCTTCTCACGGAATGTACTTAACAAAGAATAATAAAATTGTTCCATCTGCAATTCAAATTAATCATGTTGGAGATGATGTTCAGTGCTAATGTCATTGAACAAAATGTAATTGAAGTAAATGGTCCTCCTCAGAATCAAAATATAATTACATCGAGAGAGAGGTTCATTTTGATAGCCCGAAGGCGGCTTCATATTTTTCATATTTCAATCCTCCAAATGGTGAACCATCATCTTCTTAGCAGAGGTCCCAGCTCAATGCTTGTTAACAAAAGCTTTATGGAAATGACAACCCTGTTTCTTTAGTTAACGAATGGAAGCCTTCATCGGACAAAGACTTTTTCACCCAAGTTATACGTCCTTCACTATATGATTTACGTTTAAACTTGTTGTGAAAACATGTTGAACGTATTGAGACGCTGGAAGGAATTCCTGATTCAGCCAAGAATAAAATCTATACTTCTTTCTGCACATTGCGTAAAATGACTCCTCGGACCTTAGGATTATTCATTACAAGGTCTCGAACACAAATTTTCATTCCAAACTTCTCTCTTATACCAGAGGAAAATCTTACCAAGCTCATTCTAGAATGTTCGACAACTAATCTAGAGGTACTGTAATTGGGCATGTGTGGACGCACTTTTTCAAATTGTTTACTGTAAGCTAATTTTGCTCGTTCTTTTACAGGCTTTCCTTGCTTAACTTGCCTCTCTTTGAAGGGTGCATATCGCTTATCAGATGTTGGATTGAGATAATTTGTGCGGATGGATCCTTTGCTAAGTTCTGTTGATTTGAGTCATTCCTCATTATTATTTGTAGCTGGCATTAATACTCTAGTTGACACTTTAGCTCCAATGACTAAGGAATTGCATATGGACCAGTGCTAGCAGGTAGAACTCTTCAGGATTTTGCTTGCATTAAAGAAGATGCACAAATTGGAAGTGTTATCATTGGCAGGGATACCAGGTGTTAAGGATGCATTTTTCAGTGAACTTCTTTCTTATCTAGGTTGTGACTTGAAAGAACTTTATCTAGAGAAGTGTGGAAATATGATTGATGGTGTCGTAGAAGCAATAGGTGTTGTGTGTTTTACACTGAATGTTCTCATTTTGAACAATATTTCTCTTTTTACTGACACAACACTTGGCCACCTTGCAATTGGATGCAAATCACTTTAAACCCCATGGTTAAAAAGTTGTCTATTTAGTAATGAATTTTTTATCGCATTCATTGGTGCTTCAGGGAATTGTTTATCTGTTCTTTCCCTCAACAATGTAAAAGAGGTTGCAAATCATATTGTCTTAGCCCTTGTGTGCAATACCCATGACACTTTGTCAAGGTTAGATGTATCTTGGTGTTGGAGCTTGAAAGATGAGGCTCTAGGCCTGCTGGTAGATTCTTGTTCTCTTCTTTGAGAGCTTATATTATTTGGTTTCACCCAGGTTACAAATAAATTCCTTGAAGTTCATTCAAATGCCATTTTGAAGGTTAACGGAGCGAAGGACCAACCCCTTTACTGCGAGGTATATTCATTATCTTGTATTAAAAGTGAGGGAAAACTACCTTCTGCACAATGTGTGGCACAAAGGGTGGGATGATCCTGTTATCGCAACATGTACGGTAAGGGCGATGCAAGCCATGAGACATTGTTGTCTGAGAGATGTATTAATGGATTCCTCCGATAGGTTGTGTTGTGAGACATTGTTGTTGAGGAGATCTATTGGTGGATTCCTCCTGTTGCCTATGTGCCGAGAGACATTGTTGTCTGGAGATGTATTGATGGGTTCCTTCCTTAGGTTGTGTGCCATGAGACCTCGTGGTCGAGGAGATGCTTTGAGATGGACGCTCACAATAATATGAAAACTTTATTTCTATAAAGATACTAATAAACTCTGAGTTACATACTCATAAGACTTGGTGAGATACTGATACTTTATTCCTGCAAGGCATGACACCAGGAGGAAATCTATCATATCTCTGAGAAGAAGAGAAGTAAGAAAGCTGACTAATAGCTCTGGGAACTCGAGGCTACTCAGCGTGAACAAAATGAGGGACGCAACCACTCTTATATAGGATTTACAACCGGTTGTCCGATGACAAGAAACTGGGGACTGCCAGTTTTGACCTAAGCCTAATAATCAAGGACAAGTGGACAACTTGTATTATCTCATCCCTTATCTCCGATGAGAAATTCTTTCGACATGTGGGGACCAAATGTTTATTAGGACAAAACATAAAGCAAATGTAGGCCTTGGAATGCATCTTTTTTATTATGCTGGAGAGGTTGTTGCTTCATGTGTTAGAAGATCTGCTAGGCAATTGAGATATATAGGCTTGTGCTCAATGTCGAAGTCATAGCTATCTGTCCATGCTACCCATCGTAATATCCTTGCACTATTATCATCTAATTCTTTGTTTAGCTTAATCATGCCTGCCATAATCTTAAGAACGGTCCTCACAAGAAATCAGACTAGTTTTAGGTACAGCGTAAAATGATGAATGCTTTTCTTTACTGCTAGAACTTCTTTATGACTACTTGGATAGTTTAATTCTACACCATGAAACGAACCAGATATGTAGTCACAAATATGTTCGATGGAATCTATCTTTTCAAGTAGAACACTTCCCCATGCAACGTTTGAAGCATTAGTTTCTAAAATGTAGAAACCTTCGTCTATAGGAAGCTTTAATGGAGGGAGAAACTGAACTTTCTCCTTGATTGTTCACATCGCTTGTGTCATGGCTTCATTCCATGGAATAGGTGCCTTTTTCAATCTTTGTTGTAGAGTGACAAGATCTTGAGCTTGGCCTTTATAAAACCGTCTGATGTAGTTCAAGCTTCCAAGAAAACATTGTAACTACGTTTTATCTGTGATTTGTTCTGGAAATTTCTACAGGTTTTGGAGAACATGATCTTGCAACTGGATGTTGCCATTAGAAATATGTAAACCTAAGAAATCCACATTAGTGAGACCAATCTCCATTTTGGTTTTTGACAGGAGCTAAACCATGCTTAAAACAATGCTCATAAAATATTTGGAGATGTTTTTGATGTTCTTGAATATTCTTAGAAGAGACAAGTAAATCATCAATATAAATGATTAACAAGTCTAATCCCCTAAACACATCTTCCATTCTTTTTTGAAGTTCTAATGGAGCATTTTTTAAACCAAAGGGCATTACCTTCCATTGATATTGTCCATGTGGGACAACGAAGGTTGTCTTTCATCTGTCTTCTTTCTTTATACCAACTTGGTAAAAACCAGATTTAAGGTCAAACTTGCTGAAGATTGTACACACTTTCATATTCTGTAGGAGAGCTACCTGGTTCGGAAGGGGATATGCCATCGTCTTCAGAACTATATTGAGAGGCTTGTAGTTTATCACCATTACTGGTCTGCCTCGCTTGATTTCGCTATGCTTATCTACATAGAATGCTCATGCCCATTGGGATCGGGTTGGTTCAATTAAACCCTTTTCTAAGAGATCAGATATCTTTGTTCTACAGTATTCTACTTCTGTTGGACTCATCAAAGCTGTTGATGCTTTCATTGGTTGTATCTTGATATTATCTGCAAAAGGAAGATCAATAACATATTCTTCTCTTTTCCAAAAAGCATTTGGACTGTCAGAGGAGCAATCATTCTTGATTTTTCCTGAAATATCTTTTAAATAATCATCATGATGAGCCATGGAAAAGGAGACAATTCTTTGTTGTTTTGCCTTGTCAGTAGGTTTGATTGGAGAAGTTCTTTTCTTCCTTGGGATAGTAAAGTCTTCATTGGTTTTTAGAGGAAGGAAAGCAGGTTTGTCATTGATGGTCATTCTAAACATTCTTTTGGGATAATCTATTTGGATTGGGGACCATCGGGTAAAGAATTCAGAACCAAGAATTACATTAGCAGGGATTTCATCTAGCTCTAAAAATGTACATCTAACTGGGTTCTCTTGGATTTGTAGGGGAAAATCTATGATTTGGTGTTTGATGTTGAAAAGTGATCCAGTAATGGTGGCTCCACCTTCATTAGATTTATCCCAATAAAATGGAGGAATTGATAAATGCCTAGCTAAGTTAAGCTGGGCTCCAAAGTCTAATAGACAATCTAAATAATAAGGTTTTAGATAAGGAGGGCAAAATTGCAGGGTTATATACAATTTGGGCTGACTCATCAAGGCTAAGGATTTTCTTGGATAGCTAGATGAATCAAAATCAGGTCCATAATATTCTTTTTGGGTATAACCTGGTTGTTCTTCTTTTTGAAAATGTTCATCTAAAGTTTTCTCTAGATCTTCATCGGATGAATTTTCAACTTCTTTTTCTAGTGAAACCAGTGCTTGCTTTAGAGAAGTGATTTTTGAGGCTAGAAACCAAATCTTATCTTTTTTATCCTTGATCTATGATTTGTATGATTCACAAGTTTCTCTTTTAACCTTTTGCCTAACTGTATGCTTAGATGGATGAGATGCATAAAGTTCATCTTCATGCCAGTCTGAAGAAATTGAGTATCTTATTTCTTTTTCCTTTTGTTTGTCTGAAATTTGACTAGCTGATGATGTGTTGTACTTGATTTGATTCTCCAATTCTGTAATATGATTTTGGATGTTAATTCTATATCCTATTTTGTAAGGAGTTGTTTCTTCTAACTCCTTCCATAATCTTGTCAGCTTATTTGATGTAAGAAACATACATAATTGATATGATTGCAGTGTATCATTTTCTGAATCAGAGCTTTGTTCTGGTTCTTCATTTTCTTCTTGTTCTTCATCTTGGCCATCAGGATAAAATATTATCCCCTCTGGTTCTTCATTTGCATCACAAAAGAACAAGTCCCAATACTTGGGTTCAATTTGATCCTCCAGAATTTCAGCATAAGCTGTTAGCTTTCCTTTTTTCAGTTTTTGTGGGCAAGGATTAGCCCAAAGTCCTTCTTTATTGCAAATGAAGCACCTGATTGATTTGGCTGGTGTGCTTCGTCTTCTAAAGAAATCTTTTTTCTTCTGGAAACCTTTCTTTCCAGCTGTGTAAGACTTTGTGGATGAATATGGTTTCTTCCAGTCTGATTTGGATGACCAGTTGTTCTTTGGTTTGCATGAACAATTATTTGGGTCATCTCTATTGAATGTTCCCTTCCCCCAATCGGGCATTTGGCTGATTATAAAGCAGACAAAGCTACTGAACAGTTTGTCATAGTGTTTAAACTCTTTCTACATCCGCTTAACTAAGCAATGATCTTGTATCACAAATTTGATGTGATCTTGTGCTTCAGCTAAATTCATACCATAAAAAGAGATATGTTTATCTCTGAAGTATTGCATTACTGCATTATGTTGTGTTCCTGGCATGCTTTGGATATATTTGCGGATAAAAGTAGGGTCTAGGTAGGCATCCCTTTGATAATCCATTCTTGAATTTGGCAAAAATATGAATCCAATAATGTTATTTTTCCCAGTTGGTTGGAGAGAAAAAGATCTCTATAATGGTCAGGATAATAATCGACTGATGTACCAACAAAATGTACTTGAAGTGCAAGTAATAACTAATTTATGGGATCTGCATGACCTAAAATTTGTGCTTTTGCTTATGTTGAATCATAATGCCACCAAGTATGAACAAGACCTCCAAAGCCATTAATAATTTCTTGTGCAATGCTTTAAACTCTTTGTCAGTTCTTTAGATATTTTTTTTGTTGACCAACTAGCTATTAATGTAATAACATTTTCTATCTCAATTTTTTCCTGGCAGTTTGGTTATTAAGACAAAACATAAAGTAAATGTAGGCCTTGGAATGCATCTTTTTGATTATGTTGGAGAGGCCACTGCTTCACGTGTCAGAAGATCTGCTAGGCAATTGAGATATCCAGGCTTGTGCTCAATGTTGAAGTCATAGCTATCAAGCCATTTTGCCCATCGTAATATCCTTGCATTATTATCAGCTAATTCTTTGTTTAGCTTAATCATGCTTGGCATAATCTTAAGATCGGTCTTGACGAGAAATCAGGATGGTTTTAGGTATAGCCTAAAATGATGAGTGCTTTTCTTTACTACCAGAACTTCTTTATGACTACTTGGATAGTTTAATTTTGTACCATGAAACGAACCAGATATGTTCGATGCAATCTATCTTTTCAAGTAGAACACTTCTTGATGCAACATTTCAAGCATCAGTTTCTAAAATGTAGAAACCTTCGTCTGTAGGAAGATTTAATGGAGGGAGAAACTGAACTTTCTCCTTGATTGTTCGCACCGCTTGTGTCATGGCTTCATTCCATGGAATAGGTGCCTTTTTCAATCTTTGTTGCAGTATGACAAGATCTTGAGCTTGGCCTTTATAAAACCGTCTGATGTAGTTCAAGCTTCCAAGAAAACGTTGTAACTGCGTTTTATCTGTGATTTGTTCTAGAAATTTCTACAGGCTTTGGAGAACATGATCTTACAACTGGATGTTGCCATTAGAAATATGTAAACCTAAGAAATCCACATTAGTGAGACCAATCTCCATTTTGGATTTTGACAGAGCTAAACCATGCTTAAAACAATGCTCATAAAATATTTGGAGATGTTTTTGATGTTCTTGAATATCCTTAGAAGAGACAAGTAAATCATCAATATAAATGATTAACAAGTCTGAACACATCTTCCATTCTTTTTTGAAATTCTGATGGATCATTTTTTAAACCAGAGGGCATTACCTTCCATTCATTTTGTCCAGGTGGGACAATGAAGGCTATCTTGTATCTCTCTTCTTTCTTTATACCAACTTGGTAAAAACCAGATTTAAGGTCAAACTTGCTGAAGATTTTACACTCTTTCATCTTCTGTAGGAGAGCTGCCTGGTCTGGAAGGGGATAGGCCATCGTCTTCAGCAATGTATTGAGAGGCTTGTATTTTATCACCATTCTTGGTCTGCCTTGCTTGATTTTCCTATTCTTATTTACATAGAATGCTCTGCATGCCCACTGGGATCGGGCTGGTTCAATTAAACCCTTTTCTAAGAGATCAGATATCTCTGTTCTACAATATTCTACTTATGTTGGACTCATCAAAGCTGTTGATGCTTTCATTGGTTGTATCTTGATATTATCTGCAAAAGGAAGATCAATAACATATTCTTCTCTTTTCCAAAAAGCATTTGGAATGTCAGAGGAGCAATCATTCTTGATTTTTTCTGAAATATCTTTTAAATAATCATCATGATGAGCCATGGAAAAGGAGACAATTCCTTGTTGTTTTTCCTTGTCAGTAGGTTTGATTGGAGAAATTCTTTTCTTCCTTGGGACAGTAAAGTCTTCATTGGTTTTTAGAGGAAGGAAAACAGGTTTGTCATTGATGGTCATTCTAAACATTCTTTTGGGATAATCTATTTGGATTGGGGACCATCGGGTAAAGAATTCAGAACCAAGAATTACATTAGCATGGATTTCGGCTAGCTCTAAAAATGTACATATGACTGTGTTCTCTTGGATCTGTAGTGGAAAATCTATGACTTGGTGTTTAATGTTGAAAAGTGATCTAGTAATGGTGGATCCACCTTCATTAGATTTATCCAAATAAAATGGAGGAATTGATAAATGCCTGGCTAAGTTAAGTTGGGTTCCAGAGTCTAATAGACAATTTAAATAATAAGGTTTTAGATCAGGAGGGCAAAATTACAGGGTTATATACAATTTGGGCTGACTCATCAAGGCTATGGATTTTCCTGGATAGCTAGATGAATCAAAATTAGGTCCATAATATTCTCTTTAGGCATAACTTGGTTGTTCTTCTTTTTTGAAAATGTTCATCTAAAGTTTTCTCTAGATCTTCATCGGATGAATTTTTAACTTCTTTTTCTAGTGAAGTCAGTGCTTGCTTTAGAGAAGTGATTTCTGAGGCTAGAAACTGAATCTTATCTTTTTTATCCTTGATCTGTGATTTGTATGATTCACAAGTTTCTCTTTTAACCTTCTGCCTAACTGTATGCTTAGATGGATGAGATGCATACAGTTCATCTTCATGCCAGTCTAAAGAAACTGAGTATCTTATTTTTTTTTCCTTCTGTTTGTCTGAAATTTGACTAGCTAATGATGTGTTGTACTTGATTCGATGCTCCAATTCTGTAATATGATTTTGGATGTGCATTCTATATCCTATTTTGTAAGGTGTTGTTTCTTCTAACTCCTTCCTTAATTATGTCAGTGTATTTGATGCAAGAAACATACAAAATTGATATGATTGCAGGCTATCATTTTCTGAATCAGAGATTTGTTCTGGTTCTTCATTTTCTTCTTGTCTTCATCTTAGCCATCAGGATAAAAGATTTCTCCTTCTGGTTCTTCATTTACATCACAAAAGAACGCGTCCCATTACTTTAATTCTGATCCTCCAGAATTTCAACATAATCTGTTAGCTTTCCTTTTTTCAGCATTTGTGGGTAGGCATTAGCCTAATGTCCTTCTTTATTGCAAATTAAGCACCAGACTGATTTGGCTGGTGTGCTTCGTCTTCCAAAAAAAGATTTTTTCTTATGGAAACCATTATTTCCAACTGTGTAAGACTTTGTGGATGAATATGGTTTCTTCCACTCCGATTTGGATGACCATTTGTTCTTTGGTTTGCATGAACAATGCTTTGGGTCATCTCTATTGAATGTTCCTTTCCCCCAATCGGGCATTTGGCCGATTGTAGAGCAGATAGAGCTACTGAACATTTTGTCATAGTTTTTAAACTCTTTCTTCATCCGCTTAGCTAAGCAATGATCTTGTATCACAAATTTGATGTGATCTTGTGCTTCAGCTAAAGTCATACCATTAAAAGAGATATGTTTATCTCTGAAGTATTGCATTACTGCATTAGGTAGTGTGTTAGCACCTAAATCTACCCTAGGCTGAAGGAAGGCAAAAATTAGGGTAACCACAAACCACGCTCAGTCTGGTAGCTAGCCCTACCAAAACAGGAGAGGGCTCTCTCCAAGTCACGCTTAGTGAATAGATAAGCAAAACGGTCTTAGATGACTTGCAATGACATGTTGATCTTAGGCTAGTAAGTGAATATGGAAACAAGGAATAATTTTTATGAATGGCCGAGCTTTTGGGATGGTATGGCACCAACGGTCAGCAAAGAATAGAGAATTTAATACAAAGGCACAGATTACTTCGTGAGGCAAGGCAGGCAGAAAGTGTAGCAATTTAGTTTGGAATAACGCGGAACGGAGAGATTACTAAGAAGTGTGAAAAGGGCATAGGAACATGATTCCTTTTCAACAGAAGAAGAACACTGAACATGAAATTTTCCCATAGGCAGAGAATTAAAATTGAATTCTACCTAATCTCACTTAGAAAATTCCACTGGAAATGAACATGAATTGAATTATGAAACACAACGAAATACATATGAGAAAATAAGAGATACATTTGCTACACTCACAACCACAAGGATCTCATGAAACAGAGCCAATGCCTTTCATTAATTCTTTGTCAAAAATGTACAGTGAAGAAACAGAGTTTCTTTCCCACAGTCTCCCAAAAGTTACAAGCCAACCAACCCTTTCCAAATAGCTTATATACAATATATAGAATGTGCCATGAAGAGATAGAACACCCAAGGGTTGGGGAGTTACTCCAATCATTACAAAATGGAGATAAAGAGCCAACCATCAGCTACAGGTGCAGCGCTACAAACATGACATTTGGCTTGGGTGACCGTTTGCCTTCCTTCGCCATGTGGATAGAAGCAAATTTGGCAATTTTACCTCTGTGTGCTGCAATACTTTGGGCCTGTTTTGGGGCACTTTCATGTGTCCAAAATGTGCCCAAGTGGGGTTGTTGGAAAGCTTGTCCTGTCTACTTTCTAACCCAACTGGAAGTTTTGAAAATGGTGCTCATTTGCCCCTCCAAAGCTTCATTCTCCCAAGATTGCTTCCTGTGTGTCAAAAAAGGGGCAGAGAGGCCATTTTTTGGGTGTTTTTGACCTCCTGAACACTCAGATCTTGCCCAAATTTCTTGTTTGAGCACCAATAGTCGTGATTTTCCATGATGAATCCAAAAATGCAAACCATTCTTCATTTGGAGCTCCCGATTTTTAGCACCACGCCACTGGGAGAAAAAACCTGTGTTTTGCCCAAAAATTTGTCATGTGACCAAAATTTCCCCAAATTCCTTGAAATTTGGGCTGGAGTTTCTCTATGGGGTGCTATGCTATGCCAATGAAGCCTCAACCAAGATTCGAAGACGATCTTGCTCTTTTGCCTATTTTTCCTTTCTTGTTGCTTTGCTCAATTTCGCCTTCAAACTCTTTATTCGGGCCTTTGGACTCATGTTTCGTGCCCTGTAATGGAAAGCCATGTGTCTCAGTAAAGCAAGGTCCTTGTCGGCCTTGTCCAGCAGCCTCTCCAAGTGCATGTTTACTCTCTCGAGATTGGCCTCCCGATCCTCATTGATTTCTTGCTCCAAGGTAGTGAGCTCGATCCTCCTTTGTTGGGCAGCTTGTCGATTTCTCACGGATGTTTTGCAGCTCCATGATCTCATGCTGGTTCTCAAGATGCTTGTTTCTCTACTCCAAATACTTGATGATCCATTTGGCCCTCTCCACATTGAGTGAGAAGTCTTGGATCTCCGTGTTATGCTCTTGAATAGTCATCCTAAGTCGGGCGTTCTCCACATCTGCATCATCATCCTGAATGAGGATGAAATCGGCCTCCTGTTCACCTGATGGCCCCTCGTCATGCATAGGCTTCTTGTCCTGGTCCTATACCTATGTTGTCGATGTAGGAAGCGAGGCCCCTTCCACCCTGGGTGGAGACAACACTCGCTTTGTTGCTGCAAACAAGTGCCTATTGCCTCTCTGATAGGTGATGGATACTGGCATAGCAGTGGTCTCATGGTGCTCATATTGATGAGAAGGACCACCTATCTCATGCTCTGCCTCCTGAAAGCAAGTCTTTGTTGCAGTTGCCTAAAATCATTGATTTGTGTCTTTTCTTGTGCTACCAAGGGAAAGAGTGATATGTGGGACTGTGGAGGGTGGAAACAATAGTGAGGAATGGGAATTATGGGGAGAAATTTGATAGGGAAATATGGGAGAGGGATTAGGGTTTGGCATTAGTTGTATAGGTTTTGAGGTGTGAGGTTAGAGGATTTGGGATAGAGTATGTAGGAGAAGGGAGTAATGAATTTAGGTGATAGGGAATTAGGGATTAGTGAAGATAAGGGAACAATGGGAGGGAGAAAAAATCTTGGTGGAAAAATAGTGAGTTTTTAAACCCTAGAAGCGATTGGCTTGAGGATCATTAGAAGTAGGTTTTGAGAATTTTTGTTGCAACCACTATCACCCATAAACCACCATCTCTTATCATAAAATTTGATGCAACGTCAAGATAGCAAGCCTACCTAGCAAATCTACGCAAAGTATGAGCAATTTGGTGAAGTTTCCAGCAATTTTCAGGCTTGAGGATATATGTGCCGCGCTAATAACCTAGTGCGCCACGCTCTCCATGTGCGTCGCGCCCGTTCAAATTAACACTGGGCAATTTCTCCCAGTGCGTCGCGCTCTCTATGTGCGTCGCGCTCCTCCACCTGTGCGTCGCGCTTTTTCTGGAAGACTTTTGGAGGCCTTCTTGGTGTCCAAATTGGGCGCAGGATAGCTCGTTAGAAAGGTCCTTGAGTCTAATTTTTAAAAAAACTAGAATTTTTTAATTTGGAGTTCATTTTCCTTGTCAAAAATCAAATCTCCCAAGACTGGTCAAAATGTGCCAAATGAGGCTGCCTAAAGGCAGACTACTGTTACAGTCAACTTTTGAATGCCTTCCTCAACTCCCAATTGAGCTCATGATAGCTCATTGGAAATCTATTTGTCTCTATTTATCATTTGGATCATCACGAAAGTCATTTGGCCAACCAAGCTAGGAGAAAACTTGATTTTCCCAAGGTCACTCCAGAGGTGCATCAATTCTCCCGAGGCAATTGTATTTTTGACGTTTCTTCAAAACCATGACACCTGTGTAAAAAGTAAATGAGGTTTTTCTTCCTTGGCCTGTTGTGGACAAAAACCTTTCTCGGTTTTTCCAAATTCATCTTTCATTTCTCAAAAACAGCATTTGAGTAAAACCTACCCCGATGTGTGGAACAAGAGATTTGTCGAAATGAAGCGAAATGAAGGGGATAGGGAGCTTCTAAATTCTTGAGGAAATTTTGGGAGGTAGGGAGGGATGTTAGGAAGTAGGGGAAAGTGGAATCTCAGAAATTTAGTGAGGTGAAGGGGTCCAAAAAGGCAAAACACAGGTCCAACCTAGAAAATTGCCAAGTTGTAGCAAGAAACTAGGGTTTGTGCGAAAATGAGGCATTTGGGGGATCTCAGTGATCTGAAGTGTTTGATAAGGTACTTTAAGGATAGGGGAAGGTGTATGAACATCAAGATACAAGTTTTGCCGATGATTTGACCGTCCAAGAGAAATTGCCTTTCAAAACCCTAGGAGAGGGAAATGACCTTACCTAGGCGCAACTGAAGCATGAACAAGGTGTAAAATGACCCAGTGGAACTTGACATGATAATGACAACCCTCTGAATGATGGTACACTCAATTAAACGGTGGCATGGACTGACATTTGGACAAATTTGACAGGAGTAAAACCAAACCCTAGACCTAGTACCTAGTGACGAAATTTTGCTTGAAGACTCATTGAAATGACAAAATTTGACCTTGACACTCCAAGACCACTTTGTAAGAGCATATTTGATCTCTACTGGAGGACTGACAAGACCGACTCTAACATTGGCTCCAATGGGGGATGGTAGCTCCTAGGAGGTGCCAAGAACAGCAGATCTCTGGAAGAGCTAGACAGTGCCTTCGTCCATTGGGCTATGGAGTCATTATTTTGACAAACCAACACAAGACTTCGACTCATTTATTGACTGAAACTTGACTTAAACCGACTTAATTATGAAACCAACATGACTGAAAAAACCGACTCAATGCAAAAGGAAATGACTCATGACTGACTTAACTAAAACAAGAACTGACAAAACTTATTCAATGGTAGCAGTCCATCAAGATTCGAGGGTTTCAAATCATGATGACAGCCACCTGCGTACTAATGCAATATGTACAATCATGTGTAATGTGTCTTCCAATGTAACCAATCAAGTAGATGACTCCTTGATTGATTCTCCGGGGCAGATCTTCTGGTCAACAACAGATACTGGTATCTGGGCCTCCAAAAACATAATTGACCATGATCTCCTTCATCACTGAATACTGCAATAATCATCTTTACTGCTGACTGCAACAAATCTGCCATTGGATCATGAAAAACATGAAGATTTACCTCCTGTTGAAAAAACAAGGTATGTTTTTCTCTTGATTCTGGTCTTTCTTCATAAATAAGAGTATGCTCCTGGTCTTCAAAAAATTCTGAACAAGTGGATGAACAAATCTCCTTTTCAAAGAACATTTCAAAACATGAGATATATGAAGAAGAATCTGAAAGGGAATCCTGAATGATTTGACTTTCTGTGGTCTGAATATACTGTAGGTCATCTTCATATGATATGACAACCAGATTATCATGTTCCTCATTACATTCATCAATCAAGAGAAAAGAAACTTCAGATGATTCTTGAAACCCAACACAATCCTTTATATCATCTACCACAAATTCATCTATAGGAACTTTTTCACTTGCTTGAGCAAAGATCGCACCTTGGTGTTCATGAGCAGACTGGATTACCTCTTCATGAAGATTGTGTTCTGATGACATGAGGAAATTTGGATCCAAAACTCTGTCTTCTTCATCCCAGATGATTTCAACAGCAGATTTCTCTTTCATGGGACTTAGTACAAGGTTATCTTGGTCATCACAATCTGAATCTACATATGAAATGGCTGTCTTTTAACATTATCACATCCTGGAATTAGAATTGGACTTCTTTGCATGCTGTCTTCTTCTATGGACAGATCTGAAATGACACTTTTTCTTTCATCACTTTCAGCCCTATGGAACTCTTCAACCTGCTGATCTATAAAGCTGCCCACAGGACTCTCCTCCTTTTCAGAAGAGGAAGAAGTTTCACCAACACTTTCTTGACCATGTGTGCACTGCAAATCTGCTTTAGCTTGAGCTGGAACATGACCGTGCAAGAGTTGATCTATCTCGTCTTCAGACAAAGGAGATAATACCTTTTGTTTCCTTTTGCTCAAACAGTGATTGTCTTCATTAATTTCAAGTGACGGAGTATACAAATTTTCCTCAAACTGCTGATCCATTTCATGTGATTCCTGTTGACTGTCAAGATGCAAAATTCCTTCATTTTCCACCGTACAAAGATCTTGATTCTGCTACAACGTTTCTTGAGCATTTTGATGGGACTCCTCTAGTTTCTCTTCATGTTGCTGAAATGGATTCTCGTACAAGGCTTCCATGATCTCATCATCCATACAATTATCATCCTCATAGTACTTTTCAAGGCTTTCAATAAAAGTATAAGCATGTTTGCAATAGTCATGAACTAAATTTAATGATGGATAAGATTCTTGATATCTTTCAATGAACATGGCATGAAAATCCTTTAAACATTATATACAAGCAGGGAGCAAACTTTCATACCAAGATCGGGCTTCGTCTTCCAGGGTAGCCATAAACATTTTCATCAAACAGTCTTCAAGAAAATTGATCTTTAATCTATGCACATGAATGTGAAATTTCACCAGATGAAGAGCAGCGTCATTACCTTCCACATTTCTGAACACAGGAAAATTCTTTGACCAATCTACCTTGGGCATTTTATTTGGAAAACCTAGGATGTGATTTCGGCTCATGGGAGCATATCTTCTTGCAATCTGATCCATCTTGAAAATGTCAAAGCTACTGATCTCTCTGCAGTGGAGTCACCATGAAGCACCGGTTGTTGGATTCTTCAGTGAAAGGATTCGCCAGGTGAATGATTTCAGCCGTCTTCTTATGTCTGATAGTTGTTCACCATCAACAATTAGTTCCGAACTTTAGATATGTACTGGGGCAAAACAATATTCAAGCAAACCATTTTCGTTCCCCTTTATGGTCACCACTATGTTAGCACCTAAATCTGGCCTAGGCTGAAGGAAGGCAAAAATTAGGGTAACCACAAACCACGCTCAGTCTGGTAGCTAGCCCTACCAGAACAGGAGAGGGCTCTCTCTGAGTCATGCTCAGTGAATAGATAAGCAAAACGGTTTGAGATGACTTGCAGTGACATGTTGATCTTAGGCTAGTAAGTGAATATGGAAACAAGGAATAATTTTTATGAATGACTGAGCTTCTGGGATGGTATGGGACCAATGGTCAGCAAAGAACGGAGAATTTAATACATAGGCACAGATTACTTCGTGAGGCAAGGTAGGCAGAAAGTGTAGCAATTTAGTTTGGAATAACGCGGAACGGAGAGATTTCCGAGAAGAGTGAAAAGGGCATAGGAACATGAATCCTTTTCAACAGAAGAAGAACACTGAACATGAAATTTTCCCACAGGCAGAGCAACAAAATTGAATTCTACCTAATCTCACTCAAAAAATTTCACTAGAAATGAACATGAATTAAATTATGAAACATAACGAAATACATATGAGAACATAAGAGATACATTTGCTACACTCACAACCACAAGAATCTCATGAAACAGAGCTGTTGCCTTTCATTAATTCTCTGTAAAAAATGTACAGTGAAGAAACAGAGTTTCTTTCCCACAGTTTCCCAGAAGTTACAAGCCAACCAACCCTTTGCAAATAGCTTACATATAATATATAGAATGTGCCATGAAGAGATAGAACGCCCAAGGGTTGGGGAGTTACTTGAATCATTACAAAATGGAGATGAAGAGCCAACCATCAGCTACAGGTGCAGCGCTACAAACATGACATTTGGCTTGGGTGACCATTTGCCTTCCTTCACCATGTGGATAGAAGCCAATCTAGAGAAAAAATTCTTTAAATGCCACCTTTGGTGCCAAAATACCGAATTATAGATGAGCAGGCCCACTTGGAGAAGTCGCAAATCGAAATTTCGCGAAAGGGAAGCAAATTTGGCAATTTTTCCTCTGTGCGCCGTGCCATTTTCTCTGTGCGCTATGCTACTTTGGGGCCTGTTTTGGGGCACTTTCATGTGTCCAAAATGTTCCCAAGTGGACTTGTTGGAAAGCCTGTCCTGTCTACTTTCTAACCCAACTAGAATTTTTGAATTTGGTGCTCATTTGCCCCTCCAAATCTTCATTCTTCCAAGACTACTTCCTGTGTGTCAAAAAAGGGGCAGAGAGGCCATTTTTTGGGTGTTTTTGACCTCCTGGAGACTCAAATCTTGCCCAAATTTCTTGTCTGAGCACTAGTAGTCGTGATTTTCCATGCTGAATCCAAAAATGCAAACCATTCTTCATTTGGAGCTCCCAATTTTTAGCGCCGCGCCACTGGGAAGAAAACCTTGTGTTTTGCCCAAAAATTTGTCATGTGACCAAAATTTCCCCAAATTCCTTGAAATTTGGGTTGGAGTTTCTCTATGGGGTGCTATGCTGTGCCAAAGAAGCCTCAACCAAGATTCGAAGACGATCTTGCTCTTTTGCCTATTTTTCCTTTCTTGTTGCTTTGCTCAATTTCGCCTTCAAACTCTTTATTCGGGCCTTTGCACTCATGTTTCGTGCCCTGTAATGGAAAGCCATGTGTCTCAGTAAAGCAAGGTCCTTGTCGGCCTTGTCCAGCAGCCTCTCCAAGTGCATATTTACTCTCTCGAGATTGGCCTCCCGATCCTCATTGATTTCTTGCTCCAAGGTAGTGAGCTCGATCCTCCTTTGTTGGGCAGCTTATCAATTTCTCACGGATGTTTTGCAGCTCCATGATCTCATGCTAGTCCTCAAGCTGCTTGTTTCTCTACTCCAAATACTTGATGATCCATTTGGCCCTCTCCACATTGAGTGACAAGTCTTGGATCTCCGTGTTATGCTCTTGAATAGTCATCCTAAGTTGGGCGTTCTCCACATCTGCATCATCATCCTGAATGAGGATGAAATCGGCCTCCTGTTCACCTGATGGCCCCTCGTCATGCATAGGCTTCTTGTCCTGGTCCTGTACCTGTGTTGTCGATGTAGGAAGCAAGGCCCCTTCCACCCCGGGTGGAGATAACACTCGCTTTGCTGTTGCAAACAAGTGCCTATTGCCTCTCTGATAGGTGATGGATACTGGCATAGCAGTGGTCTCATGGCGCTCATATTGATGAGAAGGACCACCTATCTCATGCTCTGCCTCCTGAAAACAAGTCTTTGCTGCGGTTGCCTAAAATCATTGATTTGTGTCTTTTCTTGTGCTACCAAGGGAAAGAGTGATATGTGGGACTGTGGAGGGTGGAAACAATAGTGAGGAATGGGAATTATGGAGAGAAATTTCATAGGGAAATATGGGAGAGGGTTTGAGGGATTGATGTATGGGAATAGGGTTTAAGGTTTGGGATTAGTTGTATAGGTTTTGAGGTGTGAGGTTAGAGTATTTGGGATAGAGTATGTAAGAGAAGGGAGTAATGAATTTAGGTGATAGGGAATTAGGGATTAGTGAAGATAAGGGAACAATGGGAGGGAACAATAGGAGGGAGATAAAATCTTGGTGGCAAAACAGTGAGTTCTTAAACCCTAGCAGCAATTGGCTTGAGGATCTTTGGAAGTAGGTTTTGATAATTTTTGTTGCAACCACTATCACCCATAAACCACCGTCTCTTATCATAAAATTTGATGCAACAACAAGATAGCAAGCCTACCTAGCAAATCTACGCAAAGTATGAGAAATTTGGTGAAGTTTCTAGCAATTTTCGGGCTTGAGGCTATATGCGCTGCGCTAAGAACCCAGTGCGCCATGCTCTCCATGTGAGTCACGCCCGTTGAAATTAACACTGGGCAATTTCTCCCAATGCGCCCCGCTCCTCCACTCGTGCGTCGCGCGTTTTCTAGAAGACCTTTGGAGGCCTTCTCGGTGTCCAAATTGGGCGCAGGATAGCTCGTTGGAAAGGTATTTTAGTCTACTTTCCAACGAAACTTGAATTGTTTAATTTGGAGTTCATTTTCCTTGTCAAAAGTCAAATCTCCCAAGACTGGTCAAATTGTGCCAAATGAGGCTGCCTAAAGGCAGAGTGCTGTTACAGTCAACTTTTGAATGTGTTCCTCAACTCCAAATTGAGCTCATGATAGCTCATTGGAAAGATAGTTTTCTCTAGTTATCATTTGGAGCATCAAGAAAGTCATTTGGCCAACCAAGCTAGGAGAAAACTTGATTTTCCTAAGGCCACTCCAGAGGTGCATCGATTCTCCCGAGGAAATTGTATTTTTGACATTTCTTCAAAGCCATGACACTTGTGTAAAAAGTGAAGGATAATTTTCTTCCTTTGCATGTTGTGGACAAAAACCTCTCTCAGTTTTTCCAAATTCATCTTTCCTTGCTCAGAAACATCATTTGAGTAAAACCTACTTCGATGTGTGGAACAAGAGTTTTGTCGATATGAAGCGAAATGAAGGGGATAGGGAGCTTCTAAATTATTGAGGAAATTTTGGGAAGTAGGGAGGGATGTTAGGAAGTAGGGGAAAGTGGAATCTCAGAAATTGACTGAGGAGAAGGGGTCCAAAATGTCACAACACAGGTCCAACCTAGAAAATTGCCAAGTTGTAGCAAGAAACTAGGGTTTGTGCGAAAATGAGGCATTTGGGGGATGTCAGTGATGAGAAGTGTTTGATAAGGTAATTTAAGGATAGGGGAAGGTGGATGAACATTAGGATACAATTTTTGTCGATGATTTGACCGTCCAAGAGAAATTGCCTTTCAAAACCATGGAGAGGGAAATGACCTTACCTAGGCGCAACTGAAGCATGAACAAGGTGTAAAATGACCCAGTGGAACTTGACATGATAATGACAACCCTCTAAATGATGGTACACTCAGCTGAACGGTGGCATGGACTGCATTTGGACAACTTTGACAGGAGTAAAAGCAAACCTTAGACCTAGTATCTAGTGACCAAATTTTGCCTGAAGACTCTGGTGGGCTCCAGTATTGTAGCAATAATGCTACAACTCCTGGAGCTTCCTATCTCTAATTTTTATCAACCCGGTAGTTCGTAACAAACTTGGAAGCGACGGTGCTGTATGCACAAGTACTAGCTCTTGTCGCAGCTGTCACTTGGTCAGCTGGCACAAGTCCGCTAGGGCTCAAGCCAACTTCTATATGCTCTCAGAAGAAGCTTTCTAAATGATGGACGAAGACTACCTCAAAGGAGATTAACCTACTTTGCAATAATGAACTGAAAGCCAACAAAACAGGGAAACCCTAGTAAACCCTAATCTGACTAGTCTAATCTCTATGATGCAATGGTGGGTGTGCAAACTTCTAGAAATGATGCCATTACTTCTAGTGATATGAGATGCATGAAACTAAGCTACTTCTACTGAAAAGAACATTGTTTTTGTATTTTTGCTTAAGTGGTTTGGAGTTATTATGATTTTGTTTCTTATTAGGGTTTGACTGTGCAGGGGTAGTTCGAAGGAAAGAAAGCTTGGGAAAGGTCAGGAGGGCTAGGAGAGGTTCCAGAGGATCCAAAACATCATTCCATAGAAGTCCACAACGTTTAGGTGCTCGGCAACCGAGGTTACAGGTTTCTACAGGATGTCTGCAGGGGATCCTACAGGAAGCTTGGGATTTCTACAGGAAGGCTGCTAACTTCTACAGGATGTTCTGTGGTTGGAGTGTTGGGTGATGGAGGAGTGGAGGAGTTGTATGGGTGGATAGGTAGGATGGAGAGGGAGCCTATGATGGTTCAGGGTCAGAGATATGAGATGAGTAAAGAGTGGGTGCAGCTGGTTGGAGAGTGGAAGGGTGGAGGCAATGAAAAGTCCAAAAAGATGGAGCTACGTGAACAGTGGAAGTGTTGGAAGGCAAACGATCTGAACAGAGGTTGGGTAGGTGGATTTAGACGCGGTTGAGAAGAAGAAGAAGATAACAGAGTGATGCACGCAGTGTAAAGGAAACAAATCTGCACAAAACCAAGAATTCATCAACTTATCCTAACTGTGTTATTAAATTAACGAACAACAATGTAAACTTCAGAGAAAAACCGTGCATGGAGTTGGAATGACGAAGTACTGCTCAAGATCAGAATGCATGGATGGACCTACAATTGAAATGATTGTGTTGCAGCTTGAATGAAAGTGTATGACTGCGTTTTTGGTGGCTAGTACGGTCTACACCCCCAATCTCTAAACAGAGATGGCAGTGAGTGCACTATCAGCCTCTTCTTGAAGCTCGAATGAATGATGATCCTCTTACTCTAATCTAAGCAACTAAAAGCACTTGAACCATAAACTAATCCTACTCAATCACATAAAAGAAATCAAATTAGAAGACTGTAAATTCTAAATGCATGTCAAAACAGAGGAATAAAGTGCTGAAAAGAAAGAAAAGTAACAATACAAAGAAGAGGAGGTCTATTGCTCTCAGGTTGGGCCCTAACCTGAGAGCTATAGCTCCCTTAAAAACTCAGAATTGAATCGAAAGCTGCCTGTCCTTATTGAATAATCATGAGTCTAATGACATGCCAAAACTGGCTTACAAAGAGCAAAAACCGAGCTGTAGCTCGTGCTTAGAAATTGCAACAGTAGTTCAAAAGTTCAAAAAGCTCCTATCAAAGGCTACGGCCTTAATATTTATACAAGATGAGGATCAAGCTGGCTTCCTCAATTAATGGAGCTCGGCTGTCCAACTAAAAGTTAAACTGCTGTTCCTGTAGAACCTGTTGGCTGCCTTTAAGCTCGGTGGGGAGAGCTGTTGGAGCTCGGAGTTAGGGTGGAGATCACGAGGGAGGTTCCTTAAGGCTGTAGACAACCTCCCTATAAACCTGCAATGCCACCTTTGCTGTCTCCTTGTCTCCTTCTGCGTGGTCTTTGCTCCCTTTAATGCCAAAAAACCTGAAATCATCATGTATTAGCCACATAGATATAATGCCTGCCCTTCTTCCTACAAATAACACGAATATACCAAGAAATGAATGCATAAGTGATAAAAGATGAAGGGTTGAGCAAGGTAAGTAGGCCAAATGAGCCCAATTTGTTACCAAAAATTGGGGCTCATCATCACCCCCCAGCTAAAATATTTGCTCATCCTTGAGCAACTTAGTCCAAATCTTCATCCTTCATTGCTTTTACTGCTTCCCTTACATCCCAAGCCTCTGTGGTAGTGTCCTCCTTGCTGATATGAAACCCAGCTTTCCTGTTCACCTCTTCCCATTGTTCACTGTCATCCTCCTCTGTGTTGCCTTCAGTCAATCCTAGCAGTAGTGGTGGGCTGAGTTTAAGGCCAATCCAGCTGGCCTGGAGGCTTTGCATGGATTTCTTGTAAAGGTCTACCCTTACCAAAGCTTCCCTCATCCGAGTTGGGGTATGGTACTCTCGGATTTTCAAACTGTGTGCCAAGGTATTCCATCTGCGTGTGCATGCTTGGGCATCATTTTCTCCTAACAGTCTTTCCATGTCTTCAAAATGAGCTATGGCTTGGACCTGTTGGTCCATAAATCTCAAGGAAGCTGTGGGATCAGTAGACAACTATTGGTGTGCTGAGATGAGAGCAACCGGATCCTCTGGTTCTACTCAAATGAACAGTGGCTCGTTCAATTCTTGGTTCATGACCGATTTTGCTTCAGCTGCTCTTTGATCCTCATGGTTCAACCATGAAGCGAACGTCATCAATTGCATATCACCCAAGGCAGTATTGGGATCCCAGGAGACTTCATTAGGCAAAGCCAAATTGTGGAGGTAGAACTCTGCTAATTTGGCTTTGTCTTCTGACGAACTAGTACTGCACAATTCAAAAAATTGCTGTGGGTTTTGGATTTGAGAAATACCTCTTTGTGCCAAGGTATTTATTTGGAACTACAGCCATTGATCTTTCAAGTACAAACCATAGGATTTTGCAGGTTGTCTACACTGTATTGCCTCCATGGCCCAACTGGCCATGCAGGCCAATTGTGCTTCCTTTTGCTGCAGCTGTTCTTTTAGAGCTTGCACTTCAATTTGTGCTTGTTGTTTTGCTTCCTGTAGAAGTGTCATTGGCTCCTCAAGACCGGTGGTCAGCTCCTTTTTGCCTTGTTGTTCTTCTGTGGTGTCTTTGGAGGATGTACCTGCCCCTGCCCTCAGCTCCTGTAGCTGCAATCTTAGCTTCTGGTTTTCTTCCTGTAGGTACACTCTTTGGCAATTAGCCACATGTTTAGCCATGGCGAATTCACTCCTGACCTCCTTGAGTTGCTCTTGTAAGGGACCTATGTCCGCCACACCCTTTGACTTGGCGATTTGCATCCATGTGTGGGTACGGACTCTTTCTTCCTCTAATGCAAAAAACAGGGGTACAGTAAATTTCTGCGGTATGATTTTGCCCGCCTCTAAAAAGGTGTAGTATGAACTCAGACTAGGCTGAGGGCTGGGCTCTGGTATATGTTCTTTTTCTGCCTCTTTAGGTGGCTCTATCTCACCCTCCCTTGGTGGTGATGAGGGTCCTTCTCCTTCCCTCTTCTCTGTTTCCTGTAGCCGGGCCAAAGTGTCTTGTAGAACATTTTCAGCCTCCTGTAGCCGAGCTTTTTCAGTCAACAGGTCTAACCTTTCTTGCCACGTATTTTTCTTTGGACTCCCCTTCTCATAGGTGACTGTTATCCTTGAGGGGGACTTTTCCTTGGGAGAAGCAGGGGTATCTTCAATGACAATCGGGCTGCTGGACGAAGGCTGTGGCTTGCCCGTCTTTATCCTAACACTTCTTCGAGCTTTAAAGTATAGAGGGGTCTCCCTCTTTCTCTTTTCTTTTGGCTTAGGTGGCGTGCTGAGGCCAGCTAGTACAGCTGCTGCCTCCCTTGCTAGAATGTCTGCCTTCTTCTCCTTGGGTTTCACCTTTTCAGGGCTTCCTGTAGAAGACCCTGTTTTAGCCAATTTCGGGCTTCCTATAGAAGCCCCTGTTTTGGTAATTTTCGGGCTTCCTGTAGAAGCCCCTTTTTCAATAATTTTCGGTCTTCCTATAGAGGACCCTTTTTCTATTTTTTGGCTTCCTGTAGAAGCCTGTTTCTGCTTTCCTGTAGACACAGGTGTCGCCACCTTGGCTTGCTTTGCTGCATGGGTTTTGCTTTTTGGTTTGGTTGCGGGTGCTGATGAGGTACTTGGGCTGATGTGGACCTTCTCAGCTTTGTCCGTTCTGCTCTGCAACCTTTTCTCTCTTGCTGACAAAATGGGTGTGTCACCTTTTTCCTCAGCATCCTTTTTCTCGTGCTTCCTCCTTTGTTCTTTCTTCTGCACTGTGGTCGGGGTCTTCTGGCCTGTTTCTTTCTTTTCCGCGGCCACTGCTTCTTTTTCCTCACTGCTGGAGGAACCCGTTTCTTCAGTCAACATCCTTATGTCTCCATCTCTTGTCAAATTTCTGAATGATTCCCATGAGAGGGGAACCTTATATGAATGAAGCGCATCCTCCACAAGAAGTTTGATTAACCCATGGTGGGCTACCTGATCTGGTATGCCTTCTTTTAACTTTGTGGCACACTCAATTAGAGACTGTAGCAGGAAATAAGGAATGCTCAGTTTATTTTCTACAGGAAGATCAATTTGGTGTCTCAATTCAGTGAGCAACCTGAAGTGATACGCGTACACGATGCTAAAACGGCCTTCACAGGTTATATACTTCATGATTTGCAGGCTAACTTCATTCCATGGTGGCAGCAAGCTGGTTCTTCGCACCCCATTTTTGTCCTCCGTGAATTCCTCCTCAGGTGGAAAGAATTCTTTCTTTGCCTGCTGGCTCAACTTCCTTTCTTCCTTATCCCATGGCAAACCCATTGGAAGTTCAGTAATTCGACTGATATACTGCGGGGTGAGCTTGAGGCTTAGGCCCCTGAAGTTCACGGTGGCCAGTGTTTTGGATTTCGGCCTCAAGGCTTGTAAAAATTCTTCTGCCACTTCGTCGTCATGACCCTGCAACTTGTCACAAAAGGATATCCATTGTGCCCGTGTGAAGAGCTCTACCACCTCCGGGTTTTCTCTTAATTTTGATGAATCAGTGGGTTCCCGTCTAATAAACCCACCCGGCATGATAAAAACTGTTGCTAGAGGTGGCGAATGCGGAAGAAGTTTAGCTTACGGAGACAGAGCGTGGAATTACGCTTCTGTTGTGCAAATAATCCCAAAACTTATCCCTGAGAACCTTAACACAGTTTAATTCACTGACATCCTGTAGAACGACAGTCTATGCACAGCAGACAACAATTTCGACCATTTCCTACAACCAGACTATAGACGACGATCCTGCCACCTTTAAAAACCAATTGCATGGAGAGTTCAGGGTTACCTTTTTATCTGCCACCTTTTTACGTGAGGAGCCCGCCTTCCTGTAGAAACAGCTTTCCTGTAGGAGCAGCTTTCCTGTAGGAGCAGCGCATGATTCCTGGGGAAGACTGCAGTTGGTCTGCGCTCTCGGTGGTGCTTCACAGCCGTTTTGATAGCCAAAGGCTTGGAGTTTCGAACTGCAGAGAGATCTGAATGTGCACTCGAGGTTTGAACGGCGAATGATAAATGCATGCGGCCAATCTAGCCGATTAGATTTGAATCGGCGGAATCCGTGGCGCGGGGGTGAGCTGTCCCCGCCGGACCGTTGGATGACGTCATTCCATCATTTGACTGTGCGTTCACTTACTACCACATCATCCCTCCAGCAGATCTGCCGCCGTTTCTTCTGCTAAATCCGTTTTTTCCGACGGGGATTGTTCTCACGTGTGTGCTGATCATTCCTTTTGTCACGGTCGCCACCCAAACATCTGACTGGACCATTAACCGGTCGACGTGGCCAGTCAACTGGCCATACAGCCGCTCAACCCATTCACTTTACACTTTGCAAACAATTCAAAGTAAAATTCATGCGATCTGACGGAAGAAAGGGTCGAGACACTTACCTACGCGGCTGCAACACGATTTCTCGGGTTTTAGACGATGATGAATGGATCTACCTGCTGCTGGTGAATTTGCACAGGCCCAGAGGTTCACGTTTACAGGTTGCCGACGATGGAGTTGATGCTTGGTTGCATGCGTCTGTGTTCATTATATATGGCCAGCGCGGTGAATAGTATACACTCTAGCGGGCTTAACTGTTACAGGACTCCTGCGGGATGTCTTGTAATAGTTCTTCCTCCTTGGGTTCATGTTGCACGACGAAGGATCTGGCCTCCCGATCACGCTCCCAGGGCTTCTGGATGACTGAGATGGATATGGTATGAGATCTTAAGCATTTTTTCATTTAAAACTTTCTTTTTCTGAGAACTCATCGATCTGCTTTGCTGGTGCAGGTAACTTCGTTGCATGTCGACAAGGATGGCAGGACGAGGTGACAACAATGTGCAAGGGAGATAACGATAGCTTGCATGTGTCCAAACTGATCCTTAGTCATTAGATCTTCTCATAACATGGATTCTGGACCGTCCTGGGCTTCTACAGGAAGTTTCCTGTAGAAATACAGAGCTTCCTGTAGAAAGGTTGCGTTTCCTGTAGAGAGTCTGCACCTTCCTGTAGAAAATCTGCGTCTTCCTGTAGAAGACTCAAGCTGTAATAAAATTGCACATGCCTTGGAGAAAATGAGTATTCTTGGAGGAGGTGCTGGTGAGGTTTCCTGATAGCATGATAAGGATCCTGAGCTTTGAGTTGAGAGGCTTCCTCTCCTCCATAGAACACCTGCAACATGCATGCAATTTTACATTATGAATCTGCTGACCTTGTTTTTTCTTTTGTTTTTTCTTCTTTTTTTTTCTTCTTTTTTCTCTTTTTTTTTTTTTTTTTTGAAAGATAACAGGGGCGCCTCATTGAGGTTTTCACCCTTGCCATCTGCCTTAAGCGCCTCAAAGAGGTTTTCACTCAAGGATCTTTTTCCAATCTCTTTTTTTTTTTTTTTTTTGAAAGACAATAGGGGCGCCTCAATGAGGTTTTCACCCCTACTACCTGCCTTGGGCGCCTCAATGAGGTTTTCACCCCTACTACCTGCCTTGGGCGCCTCAGAGAGGTTTTCACCCAAGGATCTTTATTATTATTATTTTATTTTATTTTTTTTTAGATCTTTCAGGGTATGCCCAAAGGAGAGGCAGAACCCTTCTCTATGACTAATACTGATTTCTCCATAGTTTTGATGAACTCTTGTCTTGAGAGAGGCTTCCTGTAGATCTTCAATCTATGCCCATTGACAAGCATGGGGATGGCTTCCTCATCAATGGTCCGAATAAGCACAGATCCATTGTCAT
Source organism: Pinus tabuliformis (assembly GCA_031772625.1). Classification (NCBI taxonomy): domain Eukaryota; kingdom Viridiplantae; phylum Streptophyta; class Pinopsida; order Pinales; family Pinaceae; genus Pinus; species Pinus tabuliformis. Next base: position 533,966,080 of record CM062806.1, read on the forward strand.
GACATTTTTCCACTGCATATGGTCCTAGCCATCTGGTTCTCAGCTTTCCCTTGAAATCTTTGTATCTGGAGTCATACAACAAAGCCCAATCTCCAGGCTGGAATTGCTTGTCATGGAGATGTTGGTCATGCCACACCTTTCTCTGAAGTTGAACCACTTCTGAGTGAAGGAGGGCCTGCATTCGGTGCTCATCCAGTCCATTCAGCTGCAATAACCTTTCTTGTTGTGCATGGCTGAGATCTAGATCCAGCTGAGCTGCCATCCTCAAAGTGTTGTATTCAAACTCAATGGACAGCAAAGCTTTCTTCCCATAGACCAGCTCATAAGGTGTGAAGCCGGTGGTGGTCTTCCAGGTGGTGTTGTAAGCCCATGTGGCCTCAACCAGGCAATCTGCCCAGTCCTTTCTGCTGCTGCTCACCACCTTAGTCAAGATCCCTTCTAATGCTCTATTGGTGACTTCCACCTGCCCATTTGCTTGAGGGTGATAGGGGGTGGAAGTCCTATGCTTGATCTTGTGGTGAGCTAGTAAGTCTTCAACCAGGTTGGATGTGAACTGGCTCCCTTGATCGGTGACCAGCTCTCTTCGGTAGCCAAACTTGTAGAAGATGTTTTCTCTTAAGAACTCGGCCACCTTTTCTTCTGTTGCTGCTTTGATTGCTTTAGTCTCTGCCCACTTTGTCAGGTAGTCAATACACACAATGATGTAAGACCTTTGCCTCGAAGGAGGGTTGATTGGACCCACAAAGTCCATGCCCCACTTCTCAAATGGCTCAAGAGTCACTTGAGGTTGGAGAGGCATCTCATCCCTTTGAGTCGGTTTCCCCATTCTTTGGCATTGGTCACATTGGCCGATATATCTTCTGACATCTTGATGAAGTGTGGGCCAATAGTAGCCTACCTGCAGGATCTTGAAAACAGTCCTCTTTGCTGCAAAATGTCCTCCACAAGGCCCATCATGACAGGTGAGGAGGATATCAAAGATTTCCTCCTCCCTTACACAACGCCTTAAGATCTGATCGGGGCCAAGCTTGAACAGATTGCCCCCGATCCAAGTAAATGAGGCACTTTTTCTGATGATTCTGCTCTTCTCTCTTGAAGATAGGTGCGGAGGGAACTGTGCTGAAACAAGGTAGTTTGCTATATCAGCAAACCATGGAGAGAGTGCTGAGATAGAAAACAGATGTTCATCAGGCATCTGGTCATCCACCGTTCCATCCTCATCTGCAGACAAATCCAATCTAGATAAAAAGTCAGCAACAACATTTTCTTTACCTGGTTTGTCAATAATGGTCAAATCAAATTGCTGCAACAAAAGTAACCATCTAATAATACGAGCATTCACATCTAGTTTATTCATTAAATATCTAATGGCAGCATGGTCTGTATGTACAAATGTTTGATAGCCAGTGATATAGTGTCGGAACTTGTTCAGTGCATGGACCACAGCCAAAAACTCTTTCTCAGTTACAGTGTAATTCAGCTCAGCTTTGGACAAATTTTTACTAACAAAGTAAATGGCATATGGAAGTTTTTGTTTGATTTGTCCTAAAGCTGCACCTATGGCTTTGTTCGAGGCATCAGTGTGGATGTGGAAAGGTAGGGCCCAGTTTGGACCTCTCAGGATTGGGGTTGACACCAACTTGTCCTTTAATTCATTCAAAGCCCTCTGACAATCATCAGTCCACTTAAATTCCACATCTTTTGCCAACAGGCCAAACAATGGCGAGGCTAGCTTGCTAAAGTCCTTAATGAATCTCCTATAATACCCTGCTAATCCTAAGAAACTCCGAACATCCCTTACCTTTTGAGGAGGTGGAACCTTCTTGATGAGAGCAATTTTGTTAGGATCCACCTGTAACCCCTGGCAAGAAATGGTATGGCCTAACACGGTCCCTTCAGTCATCAGGAATTCACATTTTTCAGGACTAAGGGACAGGTTCATCTCAATGCATTTGGTTAGGACTTTTCCCAGATTGGACAATGCTTCTTGGAAATTGGCCCCATAAGGAGTGAAGTCATCCATATAGATTTCCACTGCATCATGGACCAGCTCCGAGAAGATGCTCAAGACAGCTCTCTGGAAGGTAGCAGGAGCATTGCATAGCCCAAAGGGAAGAACTCGGTAGGAAAAGGTACCCCAAGGGCAAGTGAAGGTGGTCTTATCTTGGTCTTCCGGGATGATTTGAATCTGGTTGTACCCGCTAAACCCATCCAGGAAAGAGAAGAACTTCTTTCCTGCCAGTCCATCCAACACTTGATCTATGAAAGGTAGAGGGAAATGGTCTTTCTTGGTAGCTTTGTTCAGTTCTCGGTAGTCCACACAAATTCTCCACTTCCCATTCTTCTTGGGAACCAACACGAGAGGGGACACCCATTCACTATCTGAGATGGGGTAAATGAATCCGGCATCCAACAGTTTTTGCAGTTCTTCCTTGACAATGTCCTTAAGGGCTGGATTCATTCTCCTCTGAGGTTGCCTAACCGGTTTACAACCCTCTTTGATGTATATGTGATGGGTACAGACCGAGGGATGGACTCCTTTCATCTCCTTATAGCTCCAAGCAAAAGCATCTAGGTGACTGGCCAACAGGTTACACAGCTCCTTTTCCTGGGAAGGAGATAGGGAGGAGTTGATCTTTAACGTTCTCTCAGGGCCGAACTCCACATTCTTGACTCTGGGAGTGACAGGGTTGGTCGTACAAAGATCCACTAGGGTGCTGGCTCGGGCATCCTCCACCAATTTCTCTAAGGATAGTGCACTGGAAGGTGGATTCTAGATCAAGGTCTCAATCAAGTCATCCTCGGTTGGGGGGTCTCTTCTGGTGGTATCTAGGGTGCACAAAGGTGCTGAGTACACTTCATCCTCATCTCCTTCCTCCAACCAAAGTGGTAAGTCATGCTCTAAGGAAAGTTGGGTAGGAGGATATAGGACTAGCTGCTTGGACATAGGACCATTTTTGATGGTCATATTTCCTGCACGACAACTTATGTAAGCATCTGCAGTGGCTAACCAAGGCCTTCACAAAATAAGAGGATATCCAGTAAGCTTTGCCTTTGGTTGCAGAACCAAGAAATCTGCAGGGTATTCCCAAGAGTCGACAGAGACCAAGACATCCTCCACAATCCCTTCGGGAGTCACAGTGGAGCGATCTGCAAGTTGCAGAACTGTCGAGGTCTTCCTCAAGGAACCCTGAAGATTGAGCTTGAGCATGGTGTCCCTGGTCATCACATTAATGGCAGCCCCCAAATCAATCAAAGTGTGAGGTATGATGATGCCATTGATGTGGACATCTACTACAGGACTCCCAGGATCTAGATACTTTGGGCAGATGACTTGTCCTAACATAAGGTCAGACAGTTGTCCTAAGACATTGATGGTTGAAGCATCTCTCTTTCGCTTGCCTGGGTGTTTGAAACACTTTTCCTTAACTAGTTTGTTGTATATTGGCACATCCTTGATGGCTTGGAGAAGTGGTATTTTCACACACAACTGCTTGAGCTCACCCAGAAGCTCATCCTCCTCTGGGTTGGGTTGTGTGGTGGCTGTTAGTCTCTCAGGAAAGGGTGGAATAGCCTTTGGTTCAATTTCCTGTTTATCTTCCTCATCCTCTGGGGGAGGAGGTTGGCGATCTGGAAGAGTCTTGCCAGATCGAAGATTGATCTCCTGGATCTCCACAGCATAAGTAGGGCATGATGTTTCCCTAGTGTATACCTACTGGGCCTGTCTATTGTTGGGGTTCGGGTTCGGTTGAACAGGTATGTGAGGTTGCCTTGGAGGAGCAGGAGGTAATGGTTGAGGTTGAACTGCTGGTGGAGGCAAAATGGCAGGAGGAGTGTTGTATTGGGGCCTCCACCCCGACTGAGGTGCATTCCACTGAGGCTGTGGCTGGGCCTGTGAGTGATAAGAATGAGTAGTGGGTTGAGTAGGGTACTGAGGTGGATAAGACCATGGAGGAGGCATAGACCAGGAAGGATGAGCAGGGGGACCCCAGGAAGGCATAGGAGTCGATTGGTTGGGGCTGTAATAAGCTTGAGGTGCCCCTTGCATCCCCTGCTGGTAAGTTCTAGGTCCTTGTGGCCTCCTTTGGTTGAGGTAATAGAGAGGTTCAGTGGGAGCTTCTGTCCCTTGGTACAGGGCTTTAAATCCAGGTAAGGTTGCACATTGGTTTGTGGGATGGTCCTCCTCACAAACGAAACACACTTCAACCGAATGCAATGGACATTCGTTCTTAGGGTGTCTCCTGGTACATCTAGGGCAGAAGATAGCCAAGGCTCTCTCAGCTTCTTCCTTCTTTTGCTGGATCCTGAATGTGTCCAGCTGCATGGCAATGGTCTGTCTCACCTCACTCTTAAGATCTTCCAATTGATTTGCAAACTCATGTTTGGAGAAAGGGACACCAATTGAGAGGAGGTTTCCTCTACCTCGTTTCCGAGCTGCCCTGGAGTGGTTTCTAAACACAGTCTTGATGTCCTCATAAGGCAGTTGGTAAATGTCCCCCCCAGCTAACATGTGAAGGGTATCTAAGAGGTCTTTAGGGACTCCTCGGAGCAGGACCAACTTGAGGGATTCAGGGTCAAGTGTGCACCTGGCCCGCTTATAGCTAAGTTGGAACCTCTCCTCATAATCCTCTAAGGACTCATCATTTCCCATGGTCATCCGAAATATTTCTCCCTTGGTTTCCTTGGACCTACAGTAATCCCTGTACTTGGTATTGAAAGCTTGCTGCATCTGAGCCCAAGTGGTGATACTATTCCCAGGTAAGCCCATGAACCAGCGTAATGCTGCATCCTTAAGAGTGGAAGGGAAGAGTTTCAGCTTCTGCTCATCTTCAGTATAGTCATAGGTTCTACAAAGGACATCAAACTCAAACAGGAAGGTATCAGGATCTTCAGTAGTCAGTCCATGGAAGTGAGGTAAGGCGGAGGGGCTAATGTTCTTCATTTTCATCTCTCCATTGGTCTCTCGGATGGGGAAGGCACCTTCTATTCTCTCATCTTCTCTTCTATTGTCAGCCATAGCTTTAGATGGGATGGTCTCTAATTCTTCTTCTGCTATAGGATCTTTGTATATCTCAGGAGGTTCACCTATAGGTTCTTCTGGATCACTGTCACCAAAGAAGAGAGAGGGGTGACTCAGTGATGTGGTGGGGGTGTTGGGTAAGAATTTGCCTGTTTTATCTCGATTCCTACGAGGCATGAAATGGAAAGACTTTTTTGATTGCTTTTGTTTTTCTGTGGTACCTGCAAAACTGAAACAGATTGATCTACAACTAACTATAAAGATGCAAAAAATAACTGAAGGCAGGAAAGAACTAATCTACTTTGCTCAAATGAAATTGCAGGAATGGAAATGCTAGTCTACGCTTGCAGAATTGAAACACTAATCTACGCTTGCAGAAATGAAATGCTAATCTATGAAAGCAGGAAATGAAATGCTAATCTATGAAAGCAGGAAATGCTAATCTATGAAAGCAGGAAATTCTAATCTATGAAAGCAGGAAATGCTAATCTATGAAAGCAGGAAATGTCTATGCTACTTTTGCAGAATGGAAATGAAATAAACTACTTAGCAGAAGGCAAGAGTAAGAAAATAGAAGAAAAGCAACAATTACTAATACTCTGACGCCTCCCCGGCAACGGCGCCAAAAAGAGGGTGGGCTCCAGTATTGTAGCAATAATGCTACAACTCCTGGAGCTTCCTATCTCTAATTTTTATCAACCCGGTAGTTCGTAACAAACTTGGAAGCGACGATGCTGTATGCACAAGTACTAGCTCTTGTCGCAGCTGTCACTTGGTCAGCTGGCACAAGTCCACTAGGGCTCAAGCCAACTTCTATATGCTCTCAGAAGAAGCTTTCTAAATGATGGACGAAGACTACCTCAAAGGAGATTAACCTACTTTCCAATAATGAACTGAAAGCCAACAAAACAGGGAAACCCTAGTAAACCCTAATCTGACTAGTCTAATCTCTATGATGCAATGGTGGGTGTGCAAACTTCTAGAAATGATGCCATTACTTCTAGTGATATGAGATGCATGAAACTAAGCTACTTCTACTGAAAAGAACATTGTTTTTGTATTTTTGCTTAAGTGGTTTGGAGTTATTATGATTTTGTTTCTTATTAGGGTTTGACTGTGCAGGGGTAGTTCGAAGGAAAGAAAGCTTGGGAAAGGTCAGGAGAGCTAGGAGAGGTTCCAGAGGATCCAAAACATCATTCCATAGAAGTCCACAACATTCAGGTGCTTGGCAACCGAGGTTACAGGTTTCTACAGGATGTCTGCAGGGGATCCTACAGGAAGCTTGGGATTTCTACAGGAAGGCTGCTAACTTCTACAGGATGTTCTGTGGTTGGAGTGTTGGGTGATGGAAGAGTGGAGGAGTTGTATGGGTGGATAGGTAGGATGGAGAGGGAGCCTATGATGGTTCAGGGTCAGAGATATGAGATGAGGAAAGAGTGGGTGCAGCTAGTTGGAGAGTGGAAGGGTGGAGGCAATGAAAAGTCCAAAAAGATGGAGCTACGTGAACAGTGGAAGTGTTGGAAGGCAAACGATCTGAACAGAGGTTGGGTAGGTGGCTTTAGACGCGGTTGAGAAGAAGAAGAAGATAACATAGTGATGCACGCAGTGTAAAGGAAACAAATCTGCACAAAACCAAGAATTCATCAACTTATCTTAACTGTGTTATTAAATTAACGAACAGCAATGTAAACTTCAGAGAAAAACCGTGCATGGAGTTGGAATGACGAAGTACTGCTCAAGATCAGAATGCATGGATGGACCTACAATTGAAATGATTGTGTTGCAGCTTGAATGAAAGTGTATGACTGCGTTTTTGGTGGCTAGTACGGTCTACACCCCCAATCTCTAAACAGAGATGGCAGTGAGTACGCTATCAGCCTTTTCTTGAAGCTCGAATGAATGATGATCCTCTTACTCTAATCTAAGCAACTAAAAGCACTTGAACCATAAACTAATCCTACTCAATCACATAAAAGAAATCAAATTAGCAGACTGTAAATTCTAAATGCATGTCAAAACAGAGGAATAAAGTGCTGAAAAGAAAGACAAGTAACAATACAAAGAAGAGGAGGTCTATTGCTCTCAGGTTGGGCCCTAACCTGAGAGCTATAGCTCCCTTAAAAACTCAGAATTGAATCGAAAGCTGCCTGTCTTTATTGAATAATCATGAGTCTAATGACATGCCAAAACTGGCTTACAAAGAGCAAAAACCGAGCTGTAGCTCGTGCTTAGAAATTGCAACAGTAGTTCAAAAGTTCAAAAAGCTCCTATCAAAGGCTACGGCCTTAATATTTATACAAGATGAGGATCAAGCTGGCTTCCTCAATTAATGGAGCTCGGCTGTCCAACTAAAAGTTAAACTGCTGTAAACTGTTGTTCCTGTAGAACCTGTTGGCTGCCTTTAAGCTCGGTGGGGAGAGCTGTTGGAGCTCGGAGTTAGGGTGGAGATCACGAGGGAGGTTCTTTAAGGCTGTAGGCAACCTCCCTATAAACCTGCAATGCCACCTTTGCTGTCTCCTTGTCTCCTTCTGCGTGGTCTTTGCTCCCTTTAATGCCAAAAAACCTGAAATCATCATGTATTAGCCACATAGATATAATGCCTGCCCTTCTTCCTACAAATAACACGAATATACCAAGAAATGAATGCATAAGTGATAAAAGATGAAGGGTTGAGCAAGGTAAGTAGGCCAAATGAGCCCAATTTGTTACCAAAAATTGGGGCTCATCAGACTCACTAAAATGACAAAATTTGACCTTGACACTCTGAGACCACTTTGTAAGAGCATATTTGATCTCTGCCGGAGGACTGACAAGACCGACTCTAACATAGTGTTCTTGACATGCTTTGGATATATCTGCAGATAAAAGTAGGGTCCAGGTAGGCATTCCCTTTAATAAGCCAGTATTGCATTTGGAAAAAATATGAATCCAATAATGTTATTTTTCCCAGTTGGTTGGAGAGAAAAAGATCTCTATAATGGTCAAGATCATGATTGACTTATGTACCAACAAACTGTACTAGGAGTGCAAGTAATAACTGAGTTATGGGATTTGCATGACCTAAAATTTGTTCTTTTGCTTCTGCTGAAGCATAATGCCACCATGTATGAGCAAGACCTCCAAAGCCATTAATAATTTCTTATGCAATGCTTTGTAAACTCTTTGTCGGTTCTTCAAATATTTTTTTTGTTGACCAGCTAGCTATTAATGTAATAGCATTTTCTAGCTCAATTTTTGGCTGGCAGTTTGGTAGGAACATGGGTTCCTGTGGCATGGACTGTATTTCCCTGTTGATTGCAGATGTACTGGTGTTTCTTATTGACATTGGGAATGTGTTTTTGCTTGAAGAAGATTCTCCCATTGTTATTTGTATAGTTCCTGGTTCTTGTTCTGGGAAGATTAAGAACTATTTATACTGGTCCTAGTTAAGTGCATGGCCCTTTTCTTGCACCTGTTGCAAGAAGGAAATTGATGTGAAGATTGCATCCTCATAATCTCCATATTTTTCTTCTGTCTCTTTAAAATTCCATTCTTGGAGCTCAGAACCAACTAGGCCGAAACTAAAAGTTTTCTTTAGCTTAGGTTTGGGATTATCTCAAAATAATACATATGACTTCATTTTATCCATTACTATTGCATAATCTGGTGAAGGTTTCTTTGTACCTAAATTTCTTAGTAAAGGAACCTAAATGGATAATACTTTTTCAATAGCGACTAGCCTTTTATCAAGTTTCTCATTGGCTTGAGCTAAGTCATCTATTTGATGTTCTAGCAGTTCAGATCTAGCTAGAATCTTTTCACATAGTGCTTTTTCTTCTATTATAACTGTCATTGTGACTTTAAGCACGTCTCTATGCAGACCATCTATGTTTTTATATATGAGATCTAACTGTAGATTGGCATAATTCAACTGTGAAGTGTTAGTGCTTGAGGCAGTTGTTGTAGGCACTGTGGAATAACGGAGAAATTCCCTTTTCTTCTGACCATCATCATCAAATTGCCTAAATGGAATATAAGGCAAATTTCTTCCTGGAATAAAGCTTTCTTCTACTGTGGCAATTTTTACAGTTTTCAAGGTTTCTTCTCTTGGGAGTAAAGAAAACATGAAGAATTGATGTGGTTTCTCTTTAGGGGTTTCAGTACCCTGTTTAATCTGGAGAAGGTTCTTCCCCAATTTATGACTTTCTCTGGCATTAATGCCAAAGTTATCTATCAGCTGGTTGCATGCAAGACACTGCTAATGCTGACCTTGATGTTCTCTGACTAGCTCTGTAGTAGATGAGCTAGTTGAAGGAAGTTTATAAACTCCCTTTGGTATCTTCTAAATTGCTTCTAGAATTGCAGGATTTGTTCTAAAAGACTGAGTAACATGGCTAAATGTTATTGGTTTATTTTTGGGTTGGAGTTTGGCCAGTTCTTGGTTTTGGGATGCTTGATTGTATTTACAATATTGTGATTCCCATTTAGAAGGATACGAAATTCCAATCCACTCAAATGTAACAGGTGTTGTGGATTTACTGGAAGCTGACTCCACTTCGCTGACAAGTTGTGAAGTATTTATTATATGGGCTTGTAGGGGTGGAAGACTATCATTGCCAAACTTGACAATGGCAAGGGTTTTGAGTAGTATTATTAACGAATTTGCAGACATGTCAAAACTTTGTGGATGGATGTAAGCCTGAAGAAACTAGTAGATATAAGGATCATCCAATGATACAGAATACGTTGGATAAATAGTGTCGAATGCGGGGCCATCATGAAGTGGACTGGCGAAACGCTAATTATTGCATCTGACAATTTATTGTGTCTTGTATCAACAACAACACAAAGGCTTTTAATATCCAATTGTGGTCTTACAAGAGGGTTAAGACCAAATCTTATTGCTCCAAGATGGTAGTACTTGAAACCTTTAGATTTTTCCCATTCGACTTGAGATTTCTCAAGCAATGGTATTTGAATTGGATTGTCTTGAGATGTGAATGACAGATCTATAGATTTCTGTCGAATTTGGGTCTTTGCATAATATTTATATAACGACATGTTATATACTTGTCTTGGTAAGATAGGAGGTATTTGCTAATTAGAGTTTGCCTCAATTTCATTTAGAGTTATAGTTGATGTAGAATTACTTGCTTTGTTGTATGAACCTTGTCTTTTTGTTAAAAAAGACATAGGGGTAGAAGTTTCAATTTCTACTTGGGAAATTTAAGCCATTTGGGGATCCATCTGGAGTACACCTAGCGAGCTTGCTATTGATTAAACCGCCCTATTCGTCGGGTCTTACTTACACAGCCTCGGGCTCAATACGGGACCGCTCCTCCAACTAGATCTAAAGCCAAAACAACTCAACTCGGGCTCTGATACCACAAATACTCGGGCATGCACAAATGCTCACAGTAATATGAAAAAAAATATTTCTATAAAGATACTAATAAACTCTGAGTTACAGACTCATTAGACTTGGCGAGATACTGATACTTTATTCTTGCAAGGCGTGACACCGGGAGGAAATCTAGCATATCTCTGAGAAGAAGAAAAGTAAGAAAGTTGACTAATAGCTCCGGGAACTCGAGGCTACTCAGTGTGAATAAAATGAGGGACACAGCCACTCTTATATAGGATTTACAACCGGTTGTCCGATGACAAGAAACTGGGGACTGCCAATTTTGACCTAACCATAGTATTCAAGTACAAGTGGACAACTTATATTATCTCATCCCTTATCTCGGCTAAGAAAGCCTTTCAACATGTGGGGACCGAATGTTTATTAAGACAAAACGTAAAGTAAATGTAGGCCCTGGAATGCATCTTTTTTATTATGCTAGAGAGGTAGCTGCTTCACGTGTCAGAATATTTGCTAGGAAATTGAGATATCTAGGCTTGTGCTCAATGTCGAAGTCATATCTATCAAGCCATGCTGCCCATTGTAATATCCTTGCATTATTATCAACTAATTTTTTGTTTAGCTTAATCACGCCTGGCATAATCTTAAGATCAGTCCTGACAAGAAATCAGACTGGTTTTAGGTACAACCTAAAATGATGAATGCTTTTCTTTACTGCCAGATCTTCTTTATGACTACTTGGATAGTTTAATTCTGCACCATGAAATGAACTCTGATGTAGGCACATATATGTTCGATGGAATCTATCTTTTCAAGTAGAACACTTCCCCATGCAATGTTTGAAGCATCAGTTTCTAAAATGTAGAAACCTTCGTCTATGGGAAGCTTTAAAGGAGGGAGAAATTGAGCAAGAACCTTCTCCAAGAAAGGAGGTAGCGAAAAAAATAGCTAAATTTAATGTGAAACCTTGCCCAAAATGTCTTAGCAAACCAACATTTCTTGAAGACATGTTCAACCTTTTCATCCTTACAACATAGCATTTAGTCTTGTATCAATGACTTCTTGAAATTTGGTCCTTGATGGAGTGTAGGCCTCCCTAACACTAAATCCTTGTTATACCCATTGGTAGCCCTAAGGTGGTTAATGATACCTTTTGCAAAACAATGTTTACCAATGGAAAAAATCATTGAGGTGGGTCACAACCCTTCCTGTACAAGGAATGCTTTGAAGTAGTTTCAAATTTCCTTATGTTCAGGGGGGAATACATTCACATATTCAGAGTAGTAGACTTAGTGTGTATGTTTGAAGGGTAATACATTCACATATTTAGAGTAGTAGACTCAGTGTGAATTGACAATTACCCAAATATTAGAGATATTCTCTTTAGAAACAATGAAATGGCCTATATGTATTGGAAGGAATATAAAAATAATATAATGGATAAAACACCAATGCACTTAACTAATTGCATGTAACTTTTCTAGCTATTAACATTTGAAAGACTTTATTATGCTAGCACTTCCCATTGGATTGTTGCTTCCTCTTTGTGAAGCTTCTAAAATGAATAGATATATGATTTGCCTATTATGTATGTTACTACATGCTAAAATTCAAGTTGAAGTGCTTGACTCCATATCCTCTACCACCCAAGCTAAATATCAAACAATGCCTCCATTTATTTTAAATGGAAATGGTATTGAACATCAGACTTTTTATTGATTAATCTTATAATATCTAGATTTGTATTTTAAGGAATGATATCAAAGATATAACGCCACTTCCCCTAACTAATTACATGTAACTTTTTTGGCTATTAACTTTTAAAAAACATTATTACATTAGCATATCCCATTGGATTGTTTCTTCATCTTTATGAAACTTTCAAAGTGAATGGATAGATGTCTTCACTATTACATATATTAGTGCATGCTAAACATTCAAGTTCAAGTGGTTGACTACCATATCTTCTACAAAACAAACATTGAATACAATTATTTTAAATGAAAATGGTATTGTGCATAAAATTCTTATTATTAATTGTTTTTTCATATTTATGAAACTTTCAAAGTGAATGGATAGATGTCTTCCCTATTACATATATTAGTGTGTGCTAAACATTCAAGTTTAAGTGGTTGACTACCATATCTTCTACCAAACAAACAATGAATAAAATTATTTTAAATGGAAATGGTATTGTGCATAAAATTCTTTATTATTAATCTTATAAGTCTTGGTCAATGGACATGTACAAAAATGTAGATTGGACCACAATAATAAAAAATTACAAAAAAGTACTATAAAATTTATGAAAGTGTATAATAAAATAAATCAATAGAGATCCATCTGGGATATTTGAGATATTTAAGTTCCTTTTATATTTTATCTTCCTTGTTGCTTATTAGATTCAATATTAGCATGGATTTGTGTTAGTAATAATGTATTTTCTAAAAGGCACAATCACAACCTTAATTCATTCGAGAGATCCTCATTCTACTCCTACACAATCCAATAAATATGAGGAAATTGATTCACTTTTTAGCCCGACAATTCTTGCATAAAGAAACAAAAAATGTTATATATTAAGCATTATTTGTGTCTTTCTGACAAAAAAAGTGTAATTGGTTTGGAAATTAATGAAATAAAATAAATAAAATAAATAAATTTATATTTACATGTCTAGAGAAAAGCATTTGTTATGATTAGTTGTATATTTACAAATAATCACTAACATGAGAATTGTGACCTCAAAACAAGCACTGTAACCCCAAAAGCTCAAATTTTTGGATAAAAATACCATAATCAACCATGGGTCAAAAAATGGTGCTACTGGTAATATATTTTTTACTAACCTTAAAATAATGACATTTTGTAAACACGGGTTAAGAACCCTCTATTTGTTTTCAACAAAAAAGGTGAAAATTAACTCTTAAATTGAGAAGTGACACTCAGAATGACATTGTTTTTCTTTTGACAAATCAAGATTACAACTACTCTAAAACTAGAAAATTAACAATTGTTACTATTGTAACAGAAATCATGGAATTAACAACTAGTATTATTGTAACCAAAATCTTAAAATTAACTTCCAAATTGAAAACTAATGTTCTAGTAATAATCCTTCTTTTCTACAGGGATAAAATTATAATTATTATGAAATCAGGCTCTTTAAAATTGATATTCTTACTAATGGAATCATAAAAAACAAACCATCTAAAAAGTAACATAAATAAAAAAATAAAAGGATTGAAATATATATATATATATATATATATATATATATATATATATATATATATATATAATAATAATATTAAGGGAAAAAGTAAAATAAATAAAAAATAAAAGGATTGAAATATATATATATATATATATATATATATATATATATATTAATTAAGGGAAAAAAGAAGGGAAGAAAATAACTACAAAATATGGAGAAAAAAAAAATATTTATACTTTTAAATAACATTTTAAATGAAAAAAATCATTTTAATTTTAAAAAATACAAATAAAGGAAAAAATCATTTAAATTGAAAAAAAAACACTTTAAACAAATAATTAAATGTTTGTAAAATCAAAATTTCTAAAAATAAAAATTATAATTGAAAGTCCAAATTAAATGTGTAAAATCAAAATTTAGAAAAATAAAATTATAATTAAAAATCCAAAAGATATATAGTAAAAATAAAAACTATATTCTTATAAACATTTGAAAAAACTAAAATGTAAAATAAAATAATAATAAAATATAAAATGAATATATAAAATAAAATAATATTAAAATAAAAAATAAAAAATTCAAGAAACAAAATTAAAAAATTAAAGATTACTAGACTGAGAGGGTGACGGCAAAATCTACACCCCTCCCAATACCCCACATCCCTGTTTTGTCCCCCACCCCCTTCCTGCACACTTATTGTCGCTTAAAAAACCGACTCCTCTAAGTAGTGAGGAAGGTGTGATCTAATACTAAGTGGGGAAGGGTGACGTATTTCATTGTTCCCTTTTTATTCTAATGTAATTTTTTTAATATTTCCCTTTCACTTTCATGGATACTAGCTAATGGTTTGGGATTAAGGTTTTAGTCTATGGTTTTGAGCTCCTTGTTTCTTAAACAAGCGAATGTTTTTGGAACCTAGAATACTTTCACACATGGATTTGTGCACTTGATGAAGTTTCTTAGTTCATATCTTGGGGCATGCTTTTGGGATGAGTACACATATTTGAAGGGTTGTTTATTTTATATTTATCCATTTAAGAGGGCATACAAAGTGGTTACTTTTTTATTTTTTACTATTTTGAGTAAGAAAATTGTGAAAGATTGGGATTTATCTGTAGTGTAGAAATTTTGGTGAATATTACTAGTCTTTAATATATAAATTGTAAAATGTTTGGAGATATTTTTGTAAAAATATTAAAAAATATAACAATTTATATTAGTTTCTATAAATTTTAAATGATTTTTAAGGTAAAATATTCATATTCTATACATTTTGGGCAAATCACTTTTAGAGAAAATGGAAATGAACAAATCTTATCTTTTGGAAAAAACACGAAAGTTAACCCATTTGTGAAATTTAGTCCCTAATTTTTTCGCTGATTTTGAGAAACCAAGGACGGTCAAACCCTCATCCTAAAGAAGGTTCTCTTATTTCGTGGATCTATTTTTGGATGGGTTTTTAGAGTTAGTTATATGAGATAATAGCATTTTTGTTTTCTTAGATTATTTTATTGGAGAAAGTTGAGATCTCAATTAACTTATTGCTACCTCTAGTAAGCAAGTAGTTAAGGAATGTATATTTATTGTATTCTTTAGAGAAAAAAGTGGATTTAGGAAAACAAATAATAATTTATTGTACAAGGGAGTTTGAGCTCAAACCTATATTAAGGGTTTTCTTACTCCATTGGTAAGATTGATTGGAATGGTTGAGAAATGATAATACTTATGAGCAAGTTAGCTCCAAGTTTGGAGATTTGTCTATTATCTATGCAAATGATGTTTCCTTTTATGTAATTTCATTTTTGAATATGTTTTTAGGGCATATTCTTGCAGTTTAAATGGTTTGGAAGATTTTGAATGTTAGAGGCAAATCAAACAATAAATGAGCACCGTGCTACATTAAGGGAATCTGTAGTCATGTAGTTAAGCTTCACACTATGATTTATAGTCATGTACCTTTTAAAGATCATAACGTCTCATATTATAATATTTAAGTGGTGAGTATCATACAATCTCAGGGTAAGGGCTACCTCACACTTGTTTTCAAAAGGCATCTTAAGTGGTCCTCGACCTCTCCTTTTTCATAAAATATTAATGACCAAAATATATTTTTGAATCAAGTTTAGGTCTTTAGAACACATCAGAGGGTTTCCTATAAACACTTGACTTTTGACTTTTGAAATTGTCTACGATAATCTATGTACCTAGGTGAGACACTAGTCTCCCTTTCACCCGTCATCCCAAGTTCATCTTATATTATTTTCTTCATCTAAATTGTTAATAAGTTTTCCTTACTCTCACTCTTAGTAAATGAAGTGAGCCTAGCGAAACCCCCATTGAATAGAAAACCTTCTGTCTAAAGTGTAGGGTAGAGTTTAGTGAAGTGATAGTGTTTTAAGTGGTGAGTATCATACAATCTCAGGGTAAGGGCTACCTCACACTTGTTTTCAAAAGGCATCTTAAGTGGTCCTCGACCTCCCTTTTTCATAAAATATTAATGACCAAAATATATTTTTGAATCAAGTTTAGAGCACATCATAGGGTTTCCTATAAACACTTGAATTTTGACTTTTGAAATTGTCTACGATAATCTATATATCTAGTAGGTGAGACACTAGCCTCCCTTTCACTTGTCATCCCAATTTCATCTTATATTATTTTATTCATCTACATTGTTAATATGTTTTCCTTACTCTCACTCATAGTAAATGAAGTGAGCCTAACGAAACCTCATTGACTAGAAAATCTTCTATCTGAAGTGTAGGGGAGAGTTTAGTGAAGTGATAGTGTTCAAACTCTGGAGTTCCATAAGGCTAGAACCCATTTTTGAAACTTTAAATTAAAGTTATGAGTTTGTGTGATTCGAGCTAAGTTAGCCAAAATCTTCATGATGTTGTTTCCTTGTTTTGCTTGAATTTATCCATTATATGATTTGTTTCATGGGATAATCGTTACATGGGATGATGTCATGGTTGGAATTCATATTATTGCCATGGTACTTATATTATTTGTGAAGCCATAGTTTGATGTGAACTCATATGTAGCCACCTTTTACTATGCCAAGAGTTATATTGCAAAAAAACATGCCCCCTCATGCTAGTGCTTTTGTATGGAAATGTTGAAACATGCTTGAAAAGTCTTATGTGTGGGAAACACATTTTGCATGGATTGAAACATGTTTCAACATCCATACCAATGTTGCAAACATCGACATCGGAATAAAACTGACAAGGGTCCGGAAAACCAAAAAAATCATAAAAATCGAGAAAATCTTGTTAAAAATCGGCTAACATCGGAAAAATAAAGATTCTATGAAAATATCTTTAAAGATCGGCAAATATTGGTTAGGCCAAAAAATCATGATTTTGAGATAAAATTAGGATGTTATCGAGATGTTCGCAACACTGATCCATACACCACATTTTCAAAAAATAAATGGTTGTATAATTTTTCCTTAATTTGATTGTGGGTACTTGTAATTTTGGTTAAATTCTTAATGAGAAGTTAATTATAAATTAATGAGATTTTGGATCAAAATATTTATTTAAAAGAGGGTTTCATTCTCGGTTTGCACCAAAAGGGCTAGCAATTAATTGTAATGTTTTATTAATTTTTTTTTTAACATTTTATATAAAATTTTAGCATTAATATTAATGGTTTTAGGATGTTTGAGAGTGGTTTCAATCTTGTCGGATTTAATATGGAGAAGTAGAATTTCATATCCCATTCAAAATTCATCAGACTTAACAGATTTTAAGATTGGTATGATTGCAACATTTTCATTGGATTATATCACATGTGAGGGTATGGGATAAACATTTAATTAAGAGCACTAAACACTTTATGTACCTCGATGAGTGTGGTATTGATTATTGAAGTCATTTATCATGATCTTAGCAAAAATGTACCTTTTCACTCAAACCAAAATCATTGATTAGGCATGTTAAAGTTTTTCTACCATATTCTTTTTTTTTTCTGCCTTTGAGGAAAAAACATGATTTTTATTAAGAATGTAAAAATTACGTTTTGTAGATACTCAACTTGTGTATGCATAAAGAGATGTAGTAGATACAAGGCTGATATATTGTGAGTAGTAAGCAAAGAATGGTTCGGTTGGATACATAGAACTGCAAAGCATAAGTTCAGAAAAAATCATCAAAAGAGAAAAAAAATGACAACTAGTGCTTATCTTTTTTCTTTTTTGCCTTTCCTTTTTTCTTTTTTGCCAACCTCAGAATTTGGTTCAACCAAAACCAAAATCAATTCTTAACCTTATGAAGATATGAAGAATTTCTTTGTCAGAATTGGAGCTCTCAGAAACATGAGCTCTTATGCCTCCATTCCCATCCGTAACATGTTAATTTTTTTTTATTTAGGACACTTATGAAGAAGAGTAATGAAACCTAACTGTGCCACGACGTCCGCATCCACTTGGACTTCTGTTTGGATATGTTGAGACTCTTTGTTTTCTTACTCTTCATTTTCTGAAAAGGGAAATTCAAAAAATTGCCAACCTTTACACCTGTTTGGTTGTTCCAAAAAACTGCCAACCTTTAGACCTGCTTGGTTGTCCCTTTTTCTTTTTTGAGATCTTGTTGGCTTGCACACATAGTGTCCAACATCTGGAGTTCCATAAGGCTAGAACTCATTTTTGAAACTTCAAATAAAAATTATGAGTTTGTGTGATTCGACCCTAGTTCTTTGGCTTCTTTAGAGTTTTAATCATTACGAAGCCTTTGGTGAAAATTTACATACCTGCCTCGTCCCGTCAGTTACAACAAAAATACTGAAAATGACCTCGGTATCAAAAACATGCGCGCACCATAACCTGGAGCAGTCCAAAACCCAGAAAAAGTACCACATACCTGGAGTCACCAAAAAGTGCTGCTCTGGAATGCATATTCCCCTGAAACAAGACGAAATGCTGATCCTGATCAAATTACACTCTCTCAGGCTTGCCACACACTAAGCAAAGCCCATATGTGAGGCCACTTTTAGCCAAATGGACCTTGGTTGGAAGTTGGAATCCCCTGATAAATGACCAGCGAAGCAAAGACCTTAATATGTAGCTGAGGCGAATGGGCCAAACACTTCTCAACCCGTGAATCTGTGGGATCATCTTGCTGTATTTCAGAGATAATCTTTGCAGAACTCCAATTTCTTGTCACCCCACCTCTGCACAGAAAATAAATCGGAAGTTGTAGGGAAAACCAGAAAATAGCACTATGTTGGTAAAATTGTATGTACCAAATGCGCATCCTTTTTGCACGCAAAATAGTAATAATATGGAAAGTACTTGTTTTGCCATTTATCTTGGTAATATGGCAATGAAGTTGCGAATCTGGAATTCATTGCATCCTGAATTAGCCAATGATACTATAAATTTGGCTATGCGTGCTAAGGCAGTTAGCACTAATACAGAGGTTTGCACTTGAAATGTTTTAGACGTTCATAAGATATTCAATATTTATGTCTCGTTATAGTTTTTGAGTGATCTGTAATGTTGCTGCTTAAGCGTACAGGCTAGGAAATACAGTTTAACATGACTATAGCAGGTTTTGCAGGGCTATAATGAAAATTTCGACAAAGAAAATGAAGATGATATAGAAGTATTGAGAAACGGGCATTCCATGTCGCACAAACTGAACAGTTCTCCCGCCGTTGAAAAGGAACCAGATGGATACTCTTATCTCAAGTTTGAAATGTATGGAGCGTATGCATTTATAAATGTAACAGATGGAAGGGAAGAGGAAGATGATTATGGGAAGAGTAAGAGGAACCTCATAGAGGCTGTTGTCATAGTGTACATACTTTCTAAACTTTACAAAGGTGATCCATGCTCTGTTTGAATTGTAGTTGCACTTGTAGAATGTATTGATTTTTCTAAGTTTTAATTGGAAAATGTCGAAATTTGTAAATTATTCTAGTGAAATGCTACTATTTACTTGGTGCACATATATACTGAAACAATCATTTTCTTTCTTGTTTGGAGATGTTTTGAGAAGAATATTTTGCTCATCTCAAAGTATTCATGCTGAAGAGAAGTAATTGTTTCTACGCATGATGATCAAAGTTAATGGGAAGAAGAAATGGGTGTTTTAGAGCACAAGTTATTTAAATTAGAGCAAAAAAAAGAAGACAACTTCAGTAGTTGGTTATGCAGCTGTATAAGGTCATATTCTGTTGCAGTATAAGGTCATATTCTGTTGACACTGCAGCTTCTTGCTATTTTATTTTTTAATCTTTTCAGAAACAAGTATGTGTCAATAAAATCTCACAAGCAGCCCCACAGTAGGTGAGAAATGGTTGTTAAATTTTTATTCCAGTCATTGTTACAATTTCACGTACATCGGGGCCATAAACATGAACTTTTCTTTTGGCAGTTCAAAAATATGCAAAATCATAGCTTTGGCTACAACAATTTTCCATGATCCTCTCAACTGTTGCTTTTTCTTCTCAACTGTTGCTTTTCTTGATGGTACTGTAACTATATCCATCATCCATTTAGCTCCCAGACTATCTTTATCTTCCATCATCAGATCCAAATGACAATCCCCGAACTCTTTAAATTTATGGAATCATCATTCAATGTGCTATTCAATCTATTTAAATTGCTTCTCAAGTCAGAGGTCAATAATAAATACACTAACAAAAGGAGTTAAGATACAGAACCTGTCAACGAGGTTTCAATTGGTGTTAAAAGTAGAAGCTAAAGGGAGTATTTCATATCACTTATCTAGTTTTTTAGAGGTATGTTTTTCCATGAACATTTATGCTTATGCTCATTGTTGGAGTGACTCTTAATTGTGATAGACAAATGAGAGAAATTAGGGATGAGGGAGTATTTCATACCACTTATCTAATTCTCTAGAGGTATGTTTTTCCATAAACATTTATACTTATTCTCATTGTTGGAGTGACTTTTATTTGTGATAGAGAAATGAAAGAAGTTAGGGATAAACATTTGACTGAGAAAATAGTCATAGAGTTAGTTGAACTAACTAGGTAATTATCATCCTCTAATAGTTATTATCGTCACCTATAATTATATAATAGACCAATCTAAATGTAACATAGGGGAATGTTTCAATTAAATAGATTTCCCTTCAGGGATTTCTTTCTCCTTGTGATTCCATCGTCGTATCTATTTGCATGTATATGTTACCAGCCATGAAAGCCCATCATTGGTATCAGAGCCATGATAATAAGAAGAAAAGAAAGCCAATGAAAGATTCTATAGACACCGAGGTACTGACGTCATGCTCAGTGGAAAACAAGAGAAACGAATTCCGTAAAGGAATTGTTGCACTTGTGTCAGCAATTGAAGATGCCAAGGATATTGCAAAGAAATCACTACGCCATCATCAAATTCAAGGACAAGCAACAAAACATCCATTTCAGCCTATTGAAGGTCAGACAAAAGTGCGTGTCATATCTGCATAGGTTTGTGAAAAAGGAAGGGGAATTTGCATTGTGAGAACACTACATGAAGTTGCCGTAGAAGATAGAGATAGAAGAGAGAGATAGAGTGGATGCTAGGAGCCACAGCCGATAGTATATGTGGCCACTATCTAATGACTTGCACGAGATGGGCATCCAGACTCAGCGTTGTCAATAACATGCCCGTCAATCCACGCAGATGGGAGGGAGAACATTGTTAATTCTAAACAAAGCGAAAGCGATCTTAGCGAGGGAAAGGATATTTAGTAGGTCCTTTAATTAATTTAAAAGTAAAAATGCATTAATATTTGAAAAACATGAGGTATGGAATTGAGTAATATATTTTGAAGTATTTCTTAAATTGCAATGAAAGCTTAGTAAAAAGGTAAGGGGAGAGAAAATGTGTTCAATGTGTTAATTGATGTAAAAAGATGAAATATTAAGTCAAAGGATTATATATAAAGAATGAAGTATTTTTCATGGTGAAGTGAGTATTAATTTGTAATTAATTTTGTTATTGCATTCTGTCACTCATAGTAATACTTAGATATGTGTTGTTAAAGGTGTATGTTGGAGACCCCATAAAGTGTTGGTCTCGTAAAAGTTTAGGTATAGGCAAGTTGTTTTCTCTCGTCGTTTTGTGAACCCTATTAAGTTAGGCCACATATGTAGTAATCATGTATTGTGTGTCTTCTTATGCATAAAGAGGATGTGACATCAAGTCATAGAATTAGACACGAGGGTCGGTACAAGGGTGGTAGGTGCACTTATATGCTAGCTTGATGTGAAATCAGAGAAATTGAGTCTTCAATTAAGTGGGGAAATTTAGATGGATTAATATTGAAAGGTTGGGATAATCTCAGAAATTTGGGACTAAGTTATAACAAAGAGAAAATTTAACATGTTGATGAATCATGTCGGTGAAAAGGATTCCAAGAAAACTAGAGAGCACGATGGATAACACTCGTATATCTCAATAGATGAATTTCTTTTTATATGGACATCTGTGACTAGTGGTTTGCAAGAAGAAGTAAAGTACGAAAAGGAAAAAGAAGATGAATACATGACAAAATAAGACAACAACAAAAGGTTATGATGATAGTGATGCAGTAGCAAAGAGAATGGCAAGATGAAAGAAGATGGTGGCAGATAGAATGATGTAGCAGCAAAGACAATGACAAGATGAATGGTGATAGAGAGACTGATCTAACAACATGGGAAAATGAATGATGAAAGAACAAGAAAGAAAGAAAGATGGTAAACATGCAAGGCAATGAAGAAGAAAGAAGAGAAGCAATGTAAGAATAATAGCATTATGTGTTGATGAAAAGCACTAAATTCATAAAAATACATCTTGAAGTAATTTAATGGCCCTACTTGAATAATATGTTGATGTGGTAATCTTGATTTTTTTTTCTAATGGCTAGATTGGTTTGAATAAACTTTTGAATTGTATATACTTGAACCAATGATTATGTAAGCTTGATGAGGCATGTATACTCCC
Organism: Pinus tabuliformis; assembly: GCA_031772625.1. Classification (NCBI taxonomy): domain Eukaryota; kingdom Viridiplantae; phylum Streptophyta; class Pinopsida; order Pinales; family Pinaceae; genus Pinus; species Pinus tabuliformis. Next base: position 533,988,608 of record CM062806.1, read on the forward strand.
AAGATATGTTAAACTGAATTTTTTTTGGAAATTTAAAACCATTTTGTAAAATAATGTTCGTGGTCAGCAGAAACCATTCGTGCTTGTGGTAAGAATAAACCACATAAATCATTTGATGTGATGTATTGTTTGCGGTAACTAGAAACCACAAAAATCACTTGATGTGGTGATGTTTGTGTTAAGAAGAAAAAACTTGAGGTTCCTGAGGATTGTAATGTTCAAGGATAAGCCATTGTGAAAACACTAATATGTGGTTATGTGGAATTAAAAAAAAATCAATATGATGATTGATCTTGATGTATGGGAAGTGAAATTGTTTATATATTTGTAGGTACAAGATGAAAATTTAGGAAGATCAAGGAACAATAATGTAGAAAGTCCAAATATCGTAGAATACTTCAAGATGGAGACAAAGAGTAATGAAGACAAAGATGAGTAAGGAACTAGTTCAAAGAGAGTTGAAGAATGCATATTAAGATCACAAATACTAGTTAAGGGGGACTATGTCGAAATAACTTCTAGTTGTGATACGAGAACAAGGGAAGTTAGGGATGCAAATTTGGTTGATAAGATAATTATAGAGTTGGATGAACTAACTAAGTCGTCATGCTCACCTATAATTATATAAGGGACCATTAGTTATTTAATTTAACATATGAGAATCGTTTAATTTAATAGATTTCTCTTTCAGGGATTTCTTTTTTCCTTGTATTTATTACAAGTTATTGAAGCCAACACTCATCGTATCTCTTTCGCCATCAAGGAGATTTTCCCTTGAAGCATAATTTGGTAGGTCGCTATAGGGGAATAACCATGCATCGAAACAAGATGTCTTTAGTTGGTTAACTCATCCAATTAGATCTATAAGGTATTTGAAATTTTCCTTGATCCTATCATATATGCTTTCTTTGTTCCCTCTCAGAATATGCATAGTATTCTTCTAATGTTTCAAATGATCTCTTATGTTGCATTGTTTTATGCTATTGTGTATGATCTTTTGTTTCTGTACATCGGTTTGGGCTTCCTTGGGGGTTCATCTTTCTTTATGAGAAGGTAGTTAAGGATACCAAAGGTTCATTATACAACTTGTACATTCCCCCTTGCCATTTGAAATACCTACATTGAATTTGTAGATTGGTTCTATAGTTTCCCACTAATATTAACCATGATGTTCCAAATACGATGCTTATTCCACCAAGTGGCACTATATAAAATACAATGTGAAATTTGGAATTTTGTATTTGTAGCACCACTTTGTGAAGTCTTTTACCCTCTGTAACCTTTTGGTCATCCATCACTACTATTTTCAGATCCCCTGTTTGGATATATGAAGTGATTCAACTTGTGTGTGAAATTTTAGCAATGAAGTTGGAGGTACTTTTCTCTAACACATTTAGTGTCAAGGGTTGTGGTTGTAGGCTTCTTGTAATACCTCTCGTGAGATTTTGGGCAAGTCTTCATCATCATACCTCTTAGAATTCATAATTCTTGTGTTGTCATACTTTCCAGTGATTATTCAAAAGGAATGGAAGGGTATATACAGATGAAGTCATATCCTTTTCCTCAAGGAAACCAACACCAAAATAAAACATAGAAAATTAGCTAGGTCCAAAGAGTGGTCATCTTTTATTGAGAATGATCCATTGGTTTGGAGATGATGGAAAATTTCATCCTGCCACATAGAACAAAAGCAAGACAATTGGTTAACCTCGAGAGAAAGCACTGACTCACACTTAATATTTCACAAAATAAATAACATTGTGATATTCAAACAACACCAAATCCTTACACATGTAGGGAAAGCCTAATTGAGCCAATTGAAAAATAAAATATATTACCAACAAACACTACTCTGAAGCACCCTTGAGCATTGATCATCAAGAAAACTTCAACACTACTTAGCATATTCAACTCAGAAAAGGTGTGTTGCAACATAGTATGGGCACTCCAGAGAAGATATTTGCTAGGAGAATATGAGGATGCAAAAAAAGATAGCATAATCTTCGCTTTGTGGACAACTGCTTCCCAGAGAAGATAGCATAACACTTGATCTTTGTATCCTTCTTCCACCAATTTTGGAGCTCAACTTCAGAACATTAAGATGTAAGCATTATACATTATTACAACCATAAAGTAGGATAAAAATCACTCAGTACAAGGCATGAAACCATAATTACAAGTTTGGCATCAGAGCAGTCTTTGCGTGGATGTGAATTGCAAGCGTGAACAATGGAACGTGCAGCGACAGAGGATGAAAAAGCGATGTATGAGACCATGCTCAAAATTTCCCAAAGGGTGGAAATAATGTATGAAGCTCTACAAAAAGAGATAGAGGAAAAGGAGCGATTGCAGCTTCAGTTGCGAGCCACGAAAGAGGCCCTAGAAGAACTAAAGCACAACAACTAGAATCTTCAAACAGAGAACACTGAATTGAAGATGCTTTTACATGAAGAGAAAGAGGAAAAATAGAGTTTGCTACAACAACTGCAAGCTAAGGACGAGGCCTTGGAAAAGCTACAGCGTGACCCATGTGAGGTAAAAAGTAGTTCTCTAAATTCATGTATGTTTCCTGATGATGATTTCGCTGTTTTTGAAAATCATACCATAGGAATTGGATCCAAACTGTTGAAGAGAATGGGGTATGAAGGAAAAGGCTTAGGCATTAATGGCCAAGGCATTGTCAACCCCATCAAAGTAGAGGAATTACCCCGTCAGGCAGGACTTGGGTATGTTAGAAAGGAAGTTGGGGAATGTGCCAAGACAGACAACGAACCACCAACAACAGATGATGAGAGGCCCTCATCAGTTCTTTTCAACTCGACAATGGAGGTAAAAGATTTTGATTTCCTTTATGTTTTGTCTTCACATAGTATGATTTCTGTTGGAGATTTGGAGATCCCAATTACAAGGACAAACATGAGGCTCCTTACCAGGATGAGGTACAAGGAGGAAAAAGAACTTGGTGTTGATAACCAAGGCATAACTCAACCATTGGAGTTTGTGCAGAGACCTCGATTTGCAGGCTTGGGATGCACTAAAGGAGAATGCTCAACGGTTTCAGATTCTTCCGAGGCATCGTCAAAATTGTCAAGGAAAGAGAACATTGGGAACACATCCCCATCATCCCATGGCAGTGCCCATTGCAAGGGAAGAGATAAGGCAAGCTCTCATTGCCATATTTACACCAGAGACAACAAGGAAAGGTATAACCACTCTCGATATTTGAATGTTCACTTCAATTATAATCATGTTGTTAAACGTGAACGTAAATCATGGAATCGAAAAACATGTACCTTTTGTGGATTACATAACCATACATTTTCTAAGTGTTGGAAAAGAATAGAAACACACAAAAGGATGAGGCATGAAAGACCCTCTCAACAGCAAGCAAAGAAGGTAAAGCAGATTTGGAGGAAGAAGACCTATTGTAGTCATTGCAACAGAGGTGGCCATCAAAGAGCCACATGTTGGAGGCTCCATCCAGAGCAGCGCCTTAAAGACAAAACATCAGTGCATGAACCAGTTGAGAAAATCGTTCGACAAGAAAAACCACCACAAGGGGGTGACCCATTCACATTGATAAGTGAAAAATGGTTTCTAGATATGTTAGCTTGTCATGGTCGTGCTTTTGTAAATCATTTGTTGCATTTTAAAATGTAAAAGTGATGATGTGTTTTCCATCACTTGTTAAGCAACAATGATGTCTGGTCTTATTTTGTGTTGCATTTTACACTCTGAAAGTGATGTTGTGTTTCCATCACTTGTCAAAACAAATAGTGTTTGGCCTTACCTTTGTAAATCATGTCTTGTAGTGATGATGTGTTTTCCATCACTTATTGAAGCAACAATGATATGTTGGCCTTGTTTTCATAGCTGGGGTATTGTTTCCATTTTGATGTAAACTTGACCACCGAGTATGTGTTATAAACTCGTGGAAAGTATGGGATTCTTGGGTCATTAGTTGGTCATGAAAGTCAAGCATGTAATTTTCAAAAATAATGCACTACAGGCTGCAGAGATTGCAGGTGTCGGCTCATCGTTTAAGGCTCCGAAGAACAAAGGTGAAGGAGATGGAAGCGAGACCTTTCAGGATGCTTGTGATGTAGACAAGGTACAAAGAAGTTGCAGATTGTTTTTCATGCCTTTGGAGGACCAAAAGCTTCTCAATGGGGAGGATTGATCTAGGTGGCTCCATACACATGCAGAAGTCCAAGAGGACTCAGTAAGGGTAAAAAATCAAAGTGTTTGGATTGTGCTCAAACTCGGTTCATGTTGAAGATCTCATCGTCCTGATCGCGGTGGTGCAAACGGTTCATCAAACCGAGTCTGTATGCGAAAGTTAGGAGAAGTCAAAGTTCAGGGTTGGCTTGGGTGACTGGGTAGGCTTAAGGAGGAAGCAATTTGAACAAAATATGGCCACCAGATTCTAGCCAACCTAGGCCAGATTCTGGGCGAATTTTTGGCCTACTTAAATTGACTCCTTCTGTCAATTTCCCGAATTTTCAAAAAGACCTAATTATTGTATATGTTTAAAAAATATATATTTTATGGGGTGGCAGGCCACCAACCTCGCCACCCCCCCAACGAGCCAACTCATATTACAATTAAATAAATAAATAAATAAACAAATTTTAAATATGGCCGACGGGCCATGACTCCTGTCAGCCCCCAACCGCTCCAACCAACACAATATTACGTTATATAAATGGGGTGGGCGGGCCACCTCTAGTGGACCCGACCCACACCCAACCTCTACACACCATAATATATATGGAGTCGGTGGGAGTTGAACCCATAGTCGGCGCATCCGCTAGCCCTGCCCACGCAATGGCCCCACAATTGAAGTCGCTCCAAATTTAAACGGCCCAACCCAAAAACATTAATACTGTAACGGTCACAATATGCCACCTAAACGCGCCTCCACTACATAACAAACCATGTAATAGTTGGCACAAAAAAATCCGTGCATGTTTTACATTTAAAATAAAACAAATGACCATTTTTGGGAGGCGGGGGGTTTTGAAACCATAACCTCCGCCTGCGTAGTCTCCTTCGCCACCGTTGAGCAACAAAGCTCAACGTTGATATTTCTACCCAGGAAATTTAATATAAACTCATTTGCTCAATGCGCGGTGGCCAAGGGTAGAACGTGGAATGAAGTTTGAGGTGTTTTTTGTAATTAATTTGCAGATGGAACCATGAACCTAGGAAAAGAGCAGGTGGAACCTTAATTGAGCCAAATTTTTATGAGGGTGAAATTTTGCCAATGTCCAAATTGGACAAACTTTATGTTGATCCTACACCTCTCAGCGACACGAACCTGATGGCACAGTCAGAATTTTGATCTAAGCAACAGATCTTCAGATGACCCTGAGGAGGGAATCTTTGAGGAATCTAGGGGAATCTAAAAGATTCCTTAAGCCCTAGATTTCCATTTTCTTAGAATTCAGAAATTTGACAGTTGATTTTACAGTATTCGACGCCACGAATCTGATGGTGCAACCCAATTTCCCATTTGATAATTTCAATTTTCAGATACTTTTCAAAGTGGAGTGCAGGTGTCAACATTCATGTGTGAGCAATCATTTCCATGAGATTCGATGCCGCAGGATTGATGATACGACCAACTTTAGCAGTTTGACATCCTTTTCTTCAGATGGCCCCAGGGTGTGAGGAATATGCAGTGTGTTCATGTAATTCTTTTTTTATAAGATGCATTGTGTTGTGCATATCCCTATTTGATGTTTGATGTGGGATCTTGTTTTCTTATTTGTTTAATGGTTCCTGCTTGATGTGACGCGGAATCATCTATGAGATGTACCTCTTTTAATGTTGTTATTGAGATCCCTTTGTCATCATGTTGATGGGATACTCATGTTGTAGTCATGTATGTCTGAATTGAGATCCCTTTGATGCCATGATTGGCGGGATGCTCATTATTCTCATATGTGAAATTATGTCATACTGATAGGAGTCCTTTTTTGAATGAGATTTCCTGCAGCGGAACATCTCTTGGAGCCACTCTTGCGCGAGGGAATATTCCTTGTATGATAGAGAAAACACATGCATGTACATCATCACTCTTTCTAGCACTTAATGCAGCGGCCTACACCATATGGACACTGGGCCAGAGATGTAGTCCCTCCTGAACGAACTTCGTTATCAACGTCTTGAGGTTTATGTTGTTGGTGATTGTCATGTTCCTTCTTATTTATAGCATGCATATATGTTCCTTTATGCTATTTTAAATGCAATTATAATCACATCACAAAAGCAAAATATCTTGGTTAAATCCGGGAGTTGAGTCAACTCAGATCAAACACCCTTTTGTATTGGGTTTTCCCCTTACATCCTTATTCCTCTGCATCGTTCTCACCCTTTGGTTAGTGCCCATATTTTTTTCCCACTTTTCTTTGATTCATACCTGTGCTCTTATCCACTCCGACCTAGTCACAATCTATGCTAGGCTCCCTTGAAAACGTCATATCCCATGCTCTTTGTGTTGGATGTTTAAGAACATGTGTCATTGTGGCTACAAGTGAAAGGCCCCTACTTCTCACTTTACCTGTGTTGAAAGTGATGCTACAAAGGCAACGTTGAAATATTACTTGTCAACCCCAATAGAGAGTGAACGCAGGCCATCAAGAAATTGGAAAGGGAGACTCATGAGGTAAGAAAATAGCCTTATCATGAGCAACTGGATTAGGAGGTTGAAGAATACATGCAACCCCTTGGTAGGAAGACTTCCTCTAGAGCTCGAGACTCAAAATTGCATATGAAAAGAGAGATATTTGCATACAAAGAGCCTCATAGGCCATGCCATACAGGGCACCGAGACTCACCATTGACTCATTGAGCACATAGCTTCCCAAGAGAGGCAAAACCATCTCTAATAATTAGAATGATCACATAGATGGTGACGAAGAATGGAGGTACATTTTAGGTTGTTGGGCTTGAGTCCTTGAAAGATCCAACAATTTTTCTTATTGAAGATGAATACCAATTGACGACTTAATGAAGTGCACCAGATCTTGTCTACTTTTGAAAACCCCTTCACTTTGTTTTCTAGGACTATAAATGCTTATGCAATCGAGAATTACAACATTTTTTATATTGTAAAAGTTTAGGCAAGTAGCCTTTTTTTTTCTTCTTCTGGTAACCCTTCTGAAAGTGTAGGAGTTCCTTTAGAGCATGCAAAAGTTGAAGAAAGTTTACTGCTGATGAAGTTCTATTCGCTATCTTCTGGTATTGCTAATCAGTTGCTTACAACTCAGGATGGATCAGAGATTGATCTACAGTTTGAGGTCAATGAAGAAGAATCACGAGTAATCTGTTTTCCAAGGAGTTTATTTATCCTAGGAAGGAGTGGTACTGGGAAGACAACAGTACTTGTAATAAGATTGCTTCAGAAAGAGCAACAAGCAAAACTTGCTTTGCATGGTCTGTCTTGTCATCCGCAGAATGAGTTTCAAGTGGAGGAAAGGAATGAGAGAAGAGAGGGACAACAGGTAGATCTCAATGGAAGTAATATAAAGCAGATGTTTGTCACTGTCAGTGCAAAGCTTTGTTCAGCAATTAGGAGTAACATAGCTCGCGTTGACAGGTCCGTATCTTCTTCATTTCTAAAAAAATGTATAGGGCAGTACTGGATCCTGAAACATAAATATTTCTTACAATAACTTGAATTTTTGGGTTTATTTTCGGACAATGGCAAAGTGAGAATTGACATAAATAGTAATAAAAATGAAAGCGGAACAAGCTATGACGACTCTGTTTGCAAGGTTCGTAATCAAAGTGTGACAGTCTTCTGGTTTATTGTGCTGATTTAGAATGCTGAATATATTTCCTTTCATGTTTGGTTTCTTCTTGAAATTTAAATGAAATGTGAAACGTTTTGTCTATGACAAGTTTTGTGCATTAAAATCTTGCATTTACTGTAAGATTGCTTCTGTTGTTTACCTTTGATAAATGCGCTGAATAGACACCATAACACCATACCCAAAGTGTCACGCCCCTACACTTGCGGTAGTCTTCCAACCGCTTGTAGCAAGGTGCGGCACCACCGAACGCGTTCTTTTCACCAATACTAACCTTCGTGGACTACGCCTACTTACTCATTAACATACTTAGTTTGTGTTTCGCAACCAAGTAAACTTATTTATCCTTTATACTTAATGAAGCCCATACTCATTCATTATCCATATGCAATTAACCGAGAACATCAACAATTGCAAACAAGTATAAAGGGAGGGGCAACTCCCGAACAGTCTGCCCAACAATTTTATTAAGAATATTAGATTACAATACAACAGTGTGTCTTGGCCGAACCAAGTCTCACACTTAACCAAATTTTACAATAGACAGGCCACCTGCCTTTTACAACATGTTCTGCACCCTTGCACGAAGGGAGGTGCTCACCCGAGCCACCTAAGATCCCTTAGCCAAGTCCTGCATGAAACCATACACTAAAACCCACTCAACACATGGCACACTTGCCAACCATCAACCAAGGCAAACTTGCGCAATCTCCAAGTCTCATGCGCATGAGATATGCGCATGTGCTTCACCAAACTGCGCACCTTCTTGTCCTATGCGAAGATGTATTATGAGCGAAAGTCTTGTTGTCAAATGAGCTCTCCTCATATGTTTTATATATGCATCTCACGTGGGTTTTACATGGGGGTGTCAACCCCTTGGCCGACCCCACCATTACTCATAACACGCCCACAAAGCTTCATTAACAAGTCGGCCTTACCACCGTAAGCTAACCTCCACGCACAGGTATAAACCTCGCACTTCATTTCACCATGTTTAACTTTCGTCGCATAGTCGTTCAGCATTTCGTCGCAGTTCGTCCGCCCGTGCGCCCGTGCGCCCGTCCGCGCGCCCGCCCGCGCCCTCGTGCACGACTCGCCCGACGCTCCGCAGCTCAGAGGCCTTACATCCTCCTCCACCTGAAATCGTTGTCGTCCTCGACAACATACCATCTCGGTAGCTCTCCACCAAGATCATCACTCATCTATGATGTGAACTCCTCTTCGCAAGGCAAACATCCTTGCAACATATGTAGAGACTCTTCTCCACTATGTCCCGGCTTAATGACCACTGCCACCAAGCTCACCATACCAAGGTATGCTCTCCATCAGATGTCATCTCGATCCATGATTACTGACCTCCTATCCTCATCATGTGTCCTCATGTGAACTGCTGCCATGATACTCCAACACGATGCCAACACATCTCTGTACACTTCCGGACCTCATGTCTGAACTAGTTGGGTAGTTAATCCAACCATACGCTCAATCCATGAGAATGAACATCCTCATGTCATCATCAGTTTTTCCTCAATCATCTGCCACATCCTTGACTCATCAAGAATCCATCTCCATAATCCATGCTCAAGTCCATAGAAACTCCATCCATCTCATCTGCAACATGCCGTCCATGTGTGTGTCTCCTCCATATGAAGAGATCATCTCATCAAACCAACTCTCGATGTGCCCCATTCAGGTCCATGAAGCCCCTTCATCATCTGCAATGTGCCATTCCTCAAGTCTCCATAGAAACAAGTATGCACTTGTCTCATCTATCCAAGTGTCAAGTAGTTGAGTCTCGGCTCAACCCATGCTCAAGTGTATCACCAAAGCATTATCATCATTGTTGTAACTCTATCACCTCAAAGTGCCTCATATCGATCCTCTACATCAAGTCACTCTTCCAAGCCATGCCCATACATGTACTTTGAAAGTATGCATCCCATAGTGCATCAAAGTCTCCTGACCTCAGCTCCTCAGTGCATTAGATCCTCCAAGTCCACCATATGAAGTCCCTAAAAGTCACAACAATCTCATGTCCTCATGAGCTCCATAAACCATCCCCAACCAACACCTCAGCAAGCATACAAGATGCCTCAGCTCCCCATGTAGTAGGAATGCTCCATAGCTTCTCACAAGTCCATCCAAGTCTTCAATCTTTGGTTTAGTGAACTCGGTCACTCAACCATCTCATCATCATCATGTCATGAGTCCCTTCACCATAGCTCCTCCACCAAAGTGTCCACCAAGACTATCTCTTGGTCTCGGCCATGAGAAGTCCACCCAAACATTACAAGTGTGTGCCCTCCTCATTCTCTCCATGAGTCATGCCGGGCACCTAGCCATTCTCCATGTGGCTAAAGCATGACCCAATCCTCCACAACGATCATCAAGTTCCACCCTTATCCTGGGCCCTTGCACCTTTCATCACAAGGTCACAAGCAACCCCAACAAGTCCTACAATAATCGACAATCCTTGCTCTTCCATACAAGGTTCCATCATAGACATCCATGGTAAGATGCTCCCTTGCCTTGCCAAACTGGCTTTGCCCTTTCCTGCACACGGTCCATCTCCCAAATGCCCAAATGAAACACAAGTATCATCACTTACTTCATCATCATGAGGCTCCTCGTCATTCATCCATGTTGACAAACTGCACGATCCTGGTTCAACTTGATCAACCTCAAGTTCATCCTCCATCATGTCCATGTTCGCAACATCTTCAATCAGCGTGGCTTTCTCTTCCTTGTTAGCACAATCTGCAACTTCACCTTGCTCCATTGTCCAACCAAGTTGAAGAAGCTTGTCTTCAACATCCTTTTACAAGGCTTCAAGTTCTTCACGGATTCGGGGCCTCTCTTCCTTCAACCTTTTCAACCTGTCCAAGGTAAGCAAGAGCTTCTTTCCACCTTCACCCAAACTTGCCATGCCTTGTTGACCACTGTCATGAGCAACCCAGCTCATCAGCTTCAAACCTGTACTTTGTTACGAGCAACCTTTGTTCACCAGCTCCGACCGAGCTCTGATACCACCTGCCACACCCCTACACTTGCGGTAGTCTTCCAACCGCTTGTAGCAAGGTGCGGCACCACCGAACGCGTTCTTTTCACCAATACTAACCTTCGTGGACTACGCCTACTTACTCATTAACATACTTAGTTTGTGTTTCGCAACCAAGTAAACTTATTTATCCTTTATACTTAATGAAGCCCATACTCATTCATTATCCATATGCAATTAACCGAGAACATCAACAATTACAAACAAGTATAAAGGGAGGGGCAACTCCCGAACAGTCTGCCCAACAATTTTATTAAGAATATCAGATTACAATACAACAATGTGTCTTGGCCGAACCAAGTCTCACACTTAACCAAATTTTACAATAGACAGGCCACCTGCCTTTTACAACATGTTGTGCACCCTTGCACGAAGGGAGGTTCTCACCCGAGCCACCCAAGATCCCCTAGCCAAGTCCTGCATGAAACCGTACACTAAAACCCACTCAACACATGGCACACTTGCCAACCATCAACCAAGACAAACCTGCGCAATCTCCAAGTCTCATGCGCATGAGATATGCGCATGTCCTTCACCAAACTGAGCACCTTTTCTTGTCTTATGCGAAGGTATTATGAGCGAAAGTCTTGTTGTCAAATGAGCTCTCCTCATATGTTTTATATATGCATCTCACGTGGGTTTTACATGGGGGTGTCAGCCCCTTGGCCGACCCCACCATCTCTCATAATATGCCCACAAAGCTTTATTAACAAGTCGGCCTTACCACCGTAAGCCAACCTCCATGCACAGGTATAAACCTCGCACTTCATTTCACCATGTTTAACTTTCGTCGCATAGTCGTTCAGCATTTTGTCGCAGTGCGTCCGCCCGCGCGCCTGTCCGCGCGCCCGCCCACGCCCTCGTGCACGACTCGCCCGACGCTCCGCAGCTCGGAGGCCTTACACAAAGGATAGGACCTAAAAAACAAAAGAAACTAAACGAAACAAAATTTAAATGGATTGAAACAATAACTACATGTCAACTCTATTAGCAGTGTTCTTTAAGAGTATATCGATATGTATAACAGCATAAAGTTATCCAACTTTCCACCCATATGCATGCATATACATATATATAAAGTAGGATTACGAAAACTATAATAATGAAGTTGAATGGTGATAGTTATGTGATCCTAACTCACGTGTATGTGGACAGGTATGTATATGAGCTATAATAATGAGAGCTGAAAGGTGATCTCCGATAATAAAGGCAGAGGATAAAACGAAGACCGCCAAGTAAATACCACAAAGTTACGCGCAAAACACATAATAGAGTAAAAACAGAATATTGCACATAACAAATATCTTTGGATTACAGTCTCATGATAGCAAAATCCATTTACAAAATTAAACGGATGGTTAGGCTCCTTTCACCACAGTGAAAACCAAGATTTTACAGAGGTTACGAATGCTCTGTTTTTACAAAGTAAATCTTTATTTTTTTACGCGCACAACAAAACAAAATCTCCAAACACGATGATCTCCAAACATGATGAAAGACACAACTTCTTGACATACATTTATGCATACAATCTTCAGAGACAGTGAAAGACGCAACTTCTTGACATACTTGTATGCACACATTGATCTTTTTATCTGTATCGTGAAGAGACCACAACAAACCTATCTTTTTAATAATACCTATCTTTTAATAATATATGACTGCGCAGTTGGATATTTAGTGCACAGTGCATACACAAAATAATTTCCCAGTATGTTAATTCAGCGCACAGTACAAACTCCTATAGCGCAGTACAACCATGCATTCAATAAGAATACCAACTGCGTGTGATTTTGATTGACAGATGTGTCGCACGAATGGGAAATTTGTAAGCTAGTAAGAAACCTATTTACTTTTATGTTCCTTCACCCAGAAAGTATAGCTTGATTTGTCTGTACTCTCAGATATGGCGGGTGATCAGGTTCATTAATTTGGTTGTTGGGATTAATTTCCAACAAGCTAGAGAGATAACTCTAGAAAAAATAACCTTTTGAATTTTAATGAGAAAAGAATGTTGGACAAATCAAGAAATTAGTGTCAATCCAACTAGAGAAAAATGGAGTGGAGAGGTCGACTTAAGACGAAAGCTCAATAACGGATTAAGACCACTAGTGCCACTTATATATGTAATGATAAAAGAATGTTGGACAGATCAAGAAATTAGTGTCAATCCAACTAGAGAAAAATGGAGTCGAGAGGTCGATCTAAGAGGAAAGCTCAATAAAGGATTAAGACCACTAGTGCCACTTATACAGGTTGCAAGACACACTTAACATCTCTGAAAAGAAAAAGTAGGATAGGAAAATGAGGATTACTAGAACGGTAAGTAGTAAGTTGAAATGTGAGATAGAGAGATAATTCTATAAAAATGATGTGAAGTGTAATGGTTGATGGATGTTGGATGTGCTGAGGGATGGGAAACTTGTACCTTGGTGATAAACTTATTTACTTCCATGTTTTTTTAGCCAAAAAAACAAAGTCCTCAGCGCTATTAGGGTTATTAATTTAATAGTTAGGATTAATTTCTAATACTCTTCTCTAATCACAACTATTGGTATTCGTAGTTGGGATTAATTTCTAACACTCCTTCTTAATCACAATTATATTGATATTCACAATGGCCAAGATGTATGTTAGACGAATAAAACTCACCTTTGTCAATGGTTTGGCTAAAATGTATGCAAACTACTCTTGCAACCTGATATGCTCCAAAAGAATTTCTCCATTGTTAATCAACTCTATGATGAAATGATAGCTTGTGTCAATTTGTTTGCTTCTTTTGTGAAAGAGTGTGTTTTTTGGATAAAGTAATTGTCAAATTGTTGTCACAATAAATCTTTGTTGTTTTTTCTTGTTCACACCATAAATCTTTCAACATTCTTCTCATCCAAATTACTTGACAAGTTTCCCCTGTTGTTGCGACATATTCAACTTTAGCTGTGGAAAGAAAAAAAATTGGTTGTTTCTTGGAAGCCCATGAAATGACTTCTGAATCCAAATGAAAGAGTTTGTCTAATGTGCTCCTTCTATCATATACACTTCCTGCCCAATCACTATTAGTATATCCAATCGGCCTTACTTCATTTGTTATAGTGTACGAAATGCCATATTTCTTGGTTCCATTAACATACCTTAGAATTCTTTTAGATGCTAGCCAATGTGTCTCCTTTGGTGTCTCCATGAATATTGAGACTGAAACTCACTACATACATTAAATCGGGCCTAGTTACAATCAAATACATCAAACTACCAACCATACTTTTGTATATTGTTGGATTTACATTGTTGCTACAATCTTATTTGCTCAATTTCAAACCCATAGTTGTTGGAGTTGGCGCAAGCTTGTTGTTTTTCATTTTAAACCTCTTCAAGATGTTTGTTGCATACTTTGTTTGAGAAATAAAAATGTCATCTTCCATTTGCTTCACTTCTATGCCTAGAAAGTACCTCAACAACCCAAAATCATCACTTTCTTTGATGCAGAGAGTAGGATGACTGTGCCTTTTTCTAAAGCCATTATTCAACAAGTACAAATCTATCCTGCTATACCATGCCTATGGTGCTTGCTTCAAACCATAAAGAGCTTTCTTTATCCTATACACCTCTTCTTTGCCTTGAACCGCATAACTAGGTGGTTTCTCCACATACACTTGCTCTTTAAATACTCCCTTCAAGAAGGATGATTTTATGTCCATTTGATATAACTTCCACTTGTGATGTGCTATTATTGCTAAAATTGTTCTCATTGTTTCCATCCTTGCAACCGACACAAATGTTTCAGAATAATCTTTTTCGCATTGTTACTTGTATCTCCTAACTACCAATCTTGCTTTATTCCTTTTAATAATTACTTCTACATTGCTTTTGGTCTTGTAGACCTATTGTACACATATCACTTCCTCTTTAAATACTCCATTCAAGAAGGATGATTTTATGTCCATTTGATATACCTTCCACTTGTGATGTGCTATTATTGCTAAAATTGTTCTTATTGTTTCCATCCACGCAACTGACACAAATGTTTTAGCATAATCTCTTTTGCGTTGTTACTTGTATCCCCTAACAACCAACCTTGCTTTATTCCTTTCAATCCTTAATTCTACATTGCTTTTGGTCTTGTAGACCCATTTTACACTTATCACATTTTTCCCTTGTGGAATATTCACAAATTCCCATGTATCACGCTTTCCTATTGCCTCTATTTCTCCATCCATTGTTGACACCCATTTTTCCTCCTTGATTTGATCTCCAAAATTAGTTGGATCATCTACATAAGAAAACAGAGCAAAAGGAGAATTCAGAATTGCACTTCTTTAACCTTCATTTTGCTCAAAAATATCCCTCAAATTTCTAAATTTGTGTTCTCAAGCTTGCCAAAGTTGGATTTGTTGTGTCACTTGAAGTTGTTCTTGGAGAATGTGGAGTTTCTAATCTTTGTTGAGCACTTGGAGGAGTATTTTCTTGAATGCCTGAGGTTGTCCTATTACTTGTCGAAGGTGTCACTTGAGGATTACTTTGTTGAGCTTCAATAGGTGTAAGAGGAGTTACATAGAAGAAGTACTTGCTACTACTAATTCCTCTTTGTCTTCTTGCAGTATACTTATGGCTAAATTAATTGTCTTCTCCAAATTTCCATCCCATGCTTCCTCTTCTATGAATTGGTTATTGGATTATAGAGTTTATATGCCTTTGATTCATCATTATAGCCAATAAATATGCATTTCTCCCCCTTGTTATCTAACTTTTTTCTTATATCACCTGGGACGTGTACATAGGCCATACACCCAAATGATCTCATGTGAGTAACACTATGTTTTCTTCCATTCCATGCTTCTTCTAGAATCATGTTCCTTACACTTTTGGTTGGACATCTATTTATAACATGAGTTGCGCAAGCTACAACCTCAACCCAATATTCATTTGGAAAATGCTTTGCCGTTGACATACTCCTTGACATTTCAATAATTGTCATATTTCTCCTTTTAACAACACCATTTTTTTGTGGTGTGTACCTTTTTGTAAATTGTTTGTGAATTCCATGGTCCCTGTGAAAATGTAGGAAGTCATTTGAGATGTGTTCAGCACCTCTATCAGTTCTCAAATCTTTGATGTAGTGCCCACTTTGTTTTCCAACAAAAGCCTTTAATTGGCAAAGGTGCTTGAACACTTCAATTTTATGTCTCAGAAAATAAACCCATGTCTTCCTTGTGTATTCATCTATGAATGTCAAGAAATAATAACTTCCACCAATTGATTGTGTATGCATCGGTCCACACAAATTTAAATGGAAAATATCCAAGGTTTCCTTTTCCCTTATTGACTTTCTTGTTGGAAATAATTCTCTATGTTGTTTCCCCAAGATACATCCTTCACATAAGATGTTTGGTTTCTCTATAAGAGGCAAACCCTTTACGATGCATTTTTTGTGTAGTAAGTTCAGATCTCCAAAGTTGAGATGCCCAATGAATCAGGTGAAAATTGGTGGCCACCCTCTTATTCTACTTGGACCCTATTACCGCTCAAACTAGCAGGGATCCTAGGAGGGGATCCTGTAGAGAAACTACCAGTTCAAGTGACAATGCTGGAGTAGTAGCCCATTGTCACCTCAGTTATAGCTCCCTTCTCTTTATGTACTTTCACTGATGGGAGGAGATCCAGTATATGATGAATCACAAGGATGAATAGATCAATGAATAGATGGATGGTGATCCCTAGAGCCTATTCACAAGATAGACTCAATTTTATGACTTATGACTTACTTGCTTAAGAAGCAAGGTGATATGCTCTCGAGGAAGGGCTAAGAGGATACTTAAGCCTAGGCTTAGGGAATATCCCTTGACAAGAAGCTTCCTAGATCTAATAATTCTTATGGAGAAATGGCTTCTAATGAGCTCCAGTATTGTAGCAATAATGCTACAACTCCTGGGGCTTCCTGTCTCTTACTTTTATCAACCCGGTAGTTCGTACAAACTTGGAAGCGATGGTGCTATATGCACAAGTACTAGCTCTTGTCGCAGCTGTCACTTGGTCAGCTTGCACAACTCCGCTAGGGCTCAAGCCAACTTCTATAGGCTCTCAGAAGAAGCTTGCTAAATGATGGACGAAAGCTATTCTCAAAGGAAAGCTAATTTACTTGACAAAAATGAAATGAAAGCAAATCAAAGCATAGAAACCTAGGAAACCTAATTTGACTAGTCTAACCTCTATGATGCAAAGAATGTGAATGAAACTTCTACCAATGCTGCCATTACCTCTAATAAGTGAAAATGCATGAATCTAAGCTTCTTGCATCTTAAAAGACATGTTTTTGTATTTTTTCTTTAAGTGGATGGAGTGATGGTGATTTTGTGCTTATTAGGGTTTGGTTGTGCAGATGTGATGCAGAAGGAAGGAAAGCGTGGGAAAGGTTGGGGAGGATAGGAGAGGTCCCCAGGGATCCTTAGCATCCATCCACAGAGGTTCCTCACGTTCAGAGGCTCAGCAACCGAGTGAGTGGCCTCCTACAGGATGTCTGCAGGGGATCCTACAGGAAACTCAGAGGTTTCTACAGGAAGTCTACAAATTGCTACAGGATGACCTACCGTGGGTGTTTGAGGTGATGATGGAGTGATGGAATGGTAGGGGGAGATGTGTAAGGTAGGGATAAGGCTGGTGATGGCTCAGGAATGGAGAAGTAGGATGGGGAACGAGTGTATGGAGTAGGTTGGAAGATGGAGGGCTATGTCAACGAAAGGTCTAGAAGATGAAGTTATGGGAGGAGTGGAAGAATTTGGGAGATAACAGAGCGGAACAGAGGTCAGGGATGTGGTTGCATGCGTGATCAAGACGAAGGAAGAGGTAATGGAATGAGGAAGAGCAGTGTAAATGAAACAAATGCTTATGACTGTCACCAAAACGAAAGTTCACTAACCTAAGCTACCTGTGCTTATGAACTCAATGAACAGCAATCCAACGTGTGAAGAGAAATGTGCATGAAGCTGTGATGAAGGTGTATGTTGCAAGTGTAAAGTGCATGAAAGGATCTATCATAACCGTGACTGTGTTGCAGCAAGCATAAAGTAAAGAAATGCGTATTTTTGTGGTTGGTATAGGCTGCACTCCAATCTCCAAACAGAGATGGCAGTGGAGGCTTTCTCAACCGTTTTCCTTGGAGCTCCAATGTATTATCAACCTGCTAGTCTAACTAAACAACTGAAAGCAATTCAACCATAAGCTAAACTCATTCAATCTCATAAAAACTAACTCAGCAACCTGTAATTTCGAATTGCATGGTAAAGCAATGAACTAAAGTGCTGAAACGAAAAGTAAATAACACTACAACACCGAGGAGATCTATTGCTCTCAGGTTGGGCCCTAACCTGAGAGCTATAGCTCCTTGAGAAAACTCAGAACTAGATCAAAATCTGCCTTCTTTATTCATAATCTGATGTCATGCCAAACTTGGCTTACAAAAAGAACTACCCCGAGCTGTGCTCAAAAATTACCATATTAATGCGAAAGTTTCAACAACCTATCAAAGGCTACGGCCTCTATACTTATGCAAAAACGATCATCCAACAGGTGTCCTTGATTTTAGGAGCTCGACTGTCCAACTGAAGTTTAAACTGCTGATCCTGTAGGACAGTCATAATTGTTGTTCCTGTAGAACAGTTATAACTGTTGTTCCTGTAGAACAGCTGGCTGCTTCTAAGCTTGGTGGGGAGATGGATTGGAGCTCGGAGCTATGGTGGGAATCACGAGGAGGGTCCCAAGACTGTGGACATCCTCTCCTAAAAACCAGCAGTGCCACCTCATTGTCTCCTTGTCTCCTTTTCACGTGGTCTTTTCTCCCTTTTAATGCAAAAACCTGAAATCATAATGCATTAGTCACGTGGATAGAGTGCCTACCCTTCTTCCTACAAACAACATGAATAAACTAAGAAATGAATGCATAAGCAATAAAAAATGAATGGTTTGAGCAAGTAGAGTAGGCCAAAATGAGCCCAAATTGTACCAAAATTGGGGCTCATCATCACCCCCCAGCTAAACCATTTGCTCATCCTTGAGCAACTTAGCCCTGGCTCCTCGTCTTTGGCCGAGAACTAGAGCCCGGAGCATGCTTTTCCTTCCCTGTTTTTGGTGGTTCTGCCTTTTCTATCGAGGGTGGCGCTTCTTCCTTTCCCGTTTTTGGTGGCCCCGCCTTTGCTGCCTCTGGTGGTGACGAAGGTGGAACTTCTTCCTTCTTTCCTGTTTCTTTGAGCCGGGCTTCGGAAGGCGATTGGCGTATCTTTCGTGTCCAGGAGGTGACCTTCGGGCTTCCCTTCTCGGGGGTGGCCGGTGTCTTAGAGGGAGATTTCTCACTGGGTGAAGTAGGAACACTCCCTAAAGTGGTTTGGCTACTGGGAGGAGGCTGCGACTTGTCTGTTTTCATTCTCTGACTTCTCCTGGCTTCGGAAGGTAGAGGGATCTCCCTCTCTCTCTTTTCTTTTGGTTTTGCAGGTGTGCTGAGGGCGGCCAGCACAGCTGCCGCCTCCTTCTCGAGAAGACCAGCCTTCTCTCCCTTGCTTTTTACTTTCCCGGTGCTCCTTGTGGAAGGCCCTTCCCTTTCTATTTTTGGGCTTCCTGTAGAAGACCCTACTTTATCCACTTTCGGCCCTCCTGTAGAAGACCCTTTCTTTACGAGCTGTGGGCTTCCTGTAGAAGACCCGGTTTTGACCACTGCCAGGCTTCCTGTGGAAGACCCCTTCTCTGCCTTTGGGCTTCCTGTAGAAGCCTTCGTCTGCTTTCCTGTAGGCGTTGTTCTTGGGCTTCCTGTAGAAGCCTGCTTTTGTTTTCCTGTAGGGACTGCTTCCGGGCTTCCTGTAGAAGCCTGTTTCTGCGTTCCTGTAGATGCAACTGTCACCACCTTTTCTTGCTTGGCTGCATGGATTTTGCTTTTGGCTTTGGCTGCAGGAGCTGACGAGGTGCTTGGGCTGACGGGGACTTCCTCAGCTTTGTCCATTCTGCCTTTCATCCTCTTTTCCCTTGCTGACAAGATAGGTGTGCCACCCTTTTCTTTGTCCTTCTTTTCCTTAGCCACCGCTTCCTTGTCTTCACTGCTGGAGGAGCCACTATCTTCGACTAGCATTTTTATGTCCCCATCTCGTGTTAGATTCCTAAATGACTCCCAGGAGAGGGGAACTTTATATGAGTGCAGTGCATCCTCCACAAGCAATTTGATCAGCCCATGGTGTGCCACCTGATCTGGGATGCCATCTTTCAGCTTTATAGCACACTCCATTAAGGATTGCAACAGGAAATAAGGAATGCTTAATTTCTTTTCTACAGGAAACTCACTCCGGTGCCTCAATTCGGTAAGCAACCGGAAATGATACCCGTAGACGATGCTATAGCGGCCCTCACAGGTTATATATTTCATTATCTGGAGGCTGACTTCGTTCCAAGGTGGTAGCAAACTAGTCCTTCGTACTCCATTCTTATCCTCCGAGAATTCTTCCTCAGGTGGAAAGAATTCTTTCTTTGCTTGCTGGCTCTGCTTTCGTTCTTCCTTGTCCCACGGCAAACCCATAGGGAGTTCTGTAATCCGACTGATGTACTGTGGGGTAATCTTGAGGCTTAGGCCCCTGAAATTTACTGTAGACAGTGTCTTAGATTTTGGCCTTAAAGCCTGCAGAAATTCTTCAGCTACTTCATCATCGTAACCCTGCAACTTATCACAAAAAGACATCCATTGAACCCTTGTGAATAGTTCTACCACCTCCTGGTTTTCTCTTAATTTGGTGGAATCTGTGGGTTCCCGCCTGATAAACCCACCCGGCATGATGAACACGGGGGTTTTGACTAAAGGTGACAAATGCAAAGGAGATTCGGTCTATTTTAGGCAAAGCATGCATACAATTCACAAAACACAGTCTAATTATACTGCTATCCTGTAGAAGCGATAGTATAGGCACAGCAATCCGATATTTTTATGACCAGACTGTGAATAATGATCTTGCCACCTTTGAAAGCCAATTGCGGAAGGAGTTTCAGGGTTACCTTTTTTCTGCCACCTTTTCTTACGTGAGGAATTCACCTTCCTGTAGAACTGCGTTCCTGTAGAGACTGCATTCCTGTAGAAACTGTTCCTGTAGGAGCAGTGTGCAAACTTCGGGGAGGACTGTAGTTGGCCAGCGGTCGAGATGTGCTTCATCGGCGTTCTGGTAGCCGAAAGCTCGGCGTATCAACGTGCAGAGGAAATCAGAAGAGCCACTCGAGTTTTGAAGTGGAGGTTGATGAATACATGTGCATAATCTAGCCGGTTAGATTTTGAATCGGCGCAGCTCGTGGCGCGGGGGGTGAGCTGTCCCCGCCGGACCGTTGGGCGACGTCACCCATCATTCGCCTGCATATTCACTCGCTGCCGCATTCATTCCCACAGATCTGCCGCCGCCCTTTTCGGTTAAACTCGTTTCTCGGTTAACAGGACTATCCTCACGTGCGTGCTGCGTATTTTCTTTGTCGTGGCTGCCACCCAATCATCCGACTATACCATAACTAGCCGACGTGGCCAGTCAACTGGCCATACGGCCGCTCAACCATTCATTTCTACGCCATGCAAACAAATCAAAGTAATACTCATGCGATTTGGTGGAAGGAAGGGTTGAGACACTTACCTGCGCGTGGCTGCACACGATTTTTCGGTTTTTGGACGACAGGGAGCGGATCTACCTGCTGCATGCGGCTTACACAGTCCCGGAGGCTCATGGTTACAGGATGCTGGCGATGGAGTGGATGCCCTGGTTGCCTGCGCCCGTGTGTTGTTTGCAGATGGCGGTGCTGTGAATGGTATCCACTCATGCAGGTTTGACTGTTACAGGATTCCCGCGGGGTGCCTTGTAACAGTCTCGCCTCCTTGGGTGCATGTTGCACGACGATGGATAGAATCTTCTGATCACGCTCCCGGAGCTTCTGATGCTCGACATGGATGTGGTATGAGCTCTCGGTGCTTGTTTTTCTTTGAAAAATGGCTTTACCACGAGAACTCATTGATCTAGTTTGCTGGTGCAGGGATCTTGGTTGCATGGCGACGAGGATGGTGGAGCAAGGTAACAACAATGTTCAGGGGTGCCAACAGTGGCATGCATGGAGGATTTCCGCTTGAAACAAATTGTTGGCCGTCCCAAACTTCTACAGGAAGTTTCCTGTAGAACACAGAGCTTCCTGTAGAAATTTTGCACTTTCCTGTAGAAAATCCGTGTCTTCCTGTAGAAAGACTGCATTTCCCTGTAGAAAAACTGCATCTTCTTGTAGAAAACTGCATCTTCCTGTAGAAGATTCAAACCATGATAAAATTGCACATACCTTGAAAAAACATTGGGATTCTTGGAGGAGGTGCTGGTGAGGTCCCTTGATAGCATGATGAGGGCCCTTGGCTCGGATTGGAGAGGCTTCTTCTCCTCCATAGAACATCTGCAACCTGCATGCAATTTTCATATTGTGCTTATTATTTTTTTCTTTTTTTTTCTTCTTCTTTTTTTTGGAAAGATAACAGGGGCGCCCCAAAGAGGTTTTCACCCTTGCTACCTGCCCTGAGCGCCTCAGAGAGGTTTTCACTCAAGGATCTTTTTCAAACTTTCCTTTTTTTTTCTTTGAAAGACAATAGGGGCGCCTCAATGAGGTTTTCACCCCTACCGCCTGCCTTGGGCGCCTCAGAGAGGTTTTCACCCAAGGATCTTTATTATTTTCTCTTCTTCTTTTTTTTAATTCTTCAGGGTATGCCCAAAGTAGAGGCAGAACCCTTCTCTATGACCAATACAGATTTCTCCATAGTTCTGATAAACTCTTGTCTTGAGAGAGGTCTCCTGTAGATCTTCAATCGATGCCCATTGACAAGCATGGGAATGGCTTCCTCATCAATGGTTCGAATAAGGACAGATCCATTGTCATGGCACTGTTCCACTACATATGGTCCCAGCCATCTGGTTCTCAACTTCCCTTTGAAGTCTTTGAACCTGGAGTCATACAACAAGGCCCAATCTCCCGGCTGGAATTGCTTGTCATGGAGATGTTGGTCATGCCACACCTTTCTCTGAAGTTGAACCACTTCCGAGTGAAGGAGGGCCTGCATTCGGTGCTCATCCAGTCCATTCAGCTGCAATAACCTTTCTTGCTGTGCATGGCTGAGATCTAGGTCCAGCTGAGCTGCCATCCTCAAAGTGTTATACTCAAACTCAATGGACAACAAAGCTTTCTTCCCATAGACCAGCTCATAAGGTGTGAAGCCGGTGGTGGTCTTCCAAGTGGTGTTGTAAGCCCATGTGGCCTCAACCAGGCGATCTGCCCAGTCCTTTCTGCTGCTGCTCACCACCTTGGTCAAGATCCCTTCTAATGCTCTATTGGTGACTTCCACCTGCCCATTTGCTTGAGGATGATAGGGGGTGGAAGTCCTATGCTTGATCTTGTGATGAGCTAGTAGATCTTGGATCATGTTGGAGGTGAACTGGCTCCCTTGATCGGTGACCAGCTCTCTTGTATAGCCAAACTTATAGAAGATGTTTTCTCTTAGGAACTCGGCCACTTTTTCTTCTGTTGCTGCTTTGATGGCTTTGGTCTCTGCCCACTTTTTCAGGTAGTCAGTGCACACAATGATGTAAGACCTTTGCCTTGAAGGAGGGTTGATTGGGCCCACAAAGTCCATACCCCACTTCTCAAATGGCTCAAGAGTCACTTGAGGTTGGAGAGGCATCTCATCCCTTTGGGTCGGTTTCCCCATTCTTTGGCATTGGTCACACTGGCTGACATATCTTCTGGCATCTTGATGAAGTGTGGGCCAATAGTAGCCTGCCTGCAGGATTTTGAAGGCAGTTCTCTTTGCTGCAAAATGTCCTCCACAAGGTCCATCATGACAGGTGAGGAGGATGTCAAAGACTTCCTCTTCCCTTACACAACGCCTTAAGATCTGATTGGGGCCAAGCTTGAACAGATTGCCCCCGATCCAGGTAAATGAGGCACTCTTTCTGATGATTCTGCTCTTTTCTCTCGAAGAGAGATGCGGAGGGAACTGTGCTGAAACAAGGTAGTTTGCTATATCAACAAACCATGGAGAGAGTACTGAGATAGCAAACAGATGTTCATCGGGCATCTGGTCATCCACTGTTCCATCCTCACCTGCAGATAAATCCAATCTAGATAAAAAGTCAGCAACAACATTTTCTCTACCTAGTTTGTCAACAATGGTTAAATCAAACTGCTGCAATAAGAGTAACCATCTAATAATACGAGCATTCACATCTGGTTTATTCATTAAATATCGGATTGCAGCATGGTCAGTATGTACAAATGTTTGATAGCCAGTGATGTAATGTCGGAACTTGTTCAGTGCATGGACCACAGCTAAGAATTCTTTCTCGGTTACAGTGTAATTCAGCTCAGCTTTGGACAAGTTTTTGCTAACGAAGTAAATGGCATATGGAAGCTTTTGCTCAACTTGTCCTAAGGCTGCACCTATGGCTTTGTTCGAAGCATCGGTGTGGATGTGGAAAGGTAGGGCCCAGTTTGGACCTCTCAGGATTGGGGCTGACACTAACTTGTCTTTTAATTCATTCAAACTCTTCTGACAATCGTCAGTCCAATTAAACTCCACATCTTTTGCCAACAGGCCAAACAATGGCGAGGCTAGCTTGCTGAAATCTTTAATGAATCTTCGGTAATATCCTGCTAATCCCAAGAAACTCCTAACATCCCTTACCTTTTGTGGAGGTGGAACCTTCTTGATTAGAGCGATTTTGTTAGGATCCACCTGTAACCCTTGGCGAGAGATGGTATGGCCTAGCACAGTCCCTTCAGTCATTAGGAATTCACATTTTTCAGGGCTAAGGGACAAGTTCATCTCGATGCACTTGGTTAGGACTTTTCCCAAGTTGGACAATGCTTCCTGGAAGTTAGCCCCGTGAGGAGTAAAGTCATCCATATAGATTTCTACTGCATCATGGACCAACTCTGAGAAGATGCTCAAGACAGCTCTCTGGAAGGTAGCAGGAGCATTGCATAGCCCAAAGGGAAGGACATGGTAGGCAAAGGTACCCCAAGGACAAGTGAAGGTGGTCTTATCTTGGTCTTCATGGGCTGATTTGAATCTGGTTGTACCCGCTAAACCCATCCAGGAAAGAGAAGAACTTCTTTCCTGCCAGTCCATCCAACACTTGATCTATGAAAGGTAGAGGGAAATGGTCTTTCTTGGTAGCTCTGTTCAGCTCTCGGTAGTCCACACAGATTCTCCATTTCCCATTTTTCTTGGGAACCAAGACCAGAGGGGACACCCATTCACTATCTGAGATGGGGTAGATGAATCCGTCATCCAACAGTTTCTGCAATTCTTCCTTGACAATGTCCTTAAGGGCTGGATTCATTCTCCTTTGGGGTTGCCTAACCGGTTTACAATCCTCTTTGATGTATATATGATGGGTACAGACTGAAGGGTGGACTCCTTTCATCTCCTTATAGCTCCAAGCAAAAGCATCTAGGTGGCTGGCCAACATGCTACACAACTCCTTCTCCTGGGAAGGAGATAGGGAGGAGCTGATCTTTAATGCTCTCTCAGGGCCGAACTCCACGTTTTTTACTCTGGGAGTGACAGGGTTGGTTGTGCAAAGGTCCACTAAGGTGCTAGCTTGGGCATCCTCCACCAACTTCTCTAAGGATAGTGCACTGGAAGGTGGATTCTGGATCAGAGTCTCAATCAAGTCATCCTCGGTTGGAGGGTCTCTTCTAGTGGTATCTAGGGTGCACAGAGGTGCTGAGTACACCTCGTCTTCCTCTCCTTCTTCTAACCAAAGTGGTAAGTCATGCTCTAAGGAGGGTTGGGCAGGAGGGTATAGGACTAGCTGCTTGGACATGGGACCATTTTTGATGGTCATATTTCCTGCACGACAACTTATGTAAGCATCTGCAGTAGCTAACCAAGGCCTTCCCAAAATGAGAGGATATCCAGTAAGCTTTGCCTTTGGTTGCAGAACCAGGAAGTCTGCAGGGTATTCCCAAGAATCAATAGAGACCAAGACATCCTCCACAATCCCTTCGGGAGTCACGGTGGAGCGATCTGCTAATTGCAGTACTGTCGAGGTCTTCCTCAAGGAACCCTGAAGATTGAGTTTAAGCATAGTATCCCTGGTCATCACATTAATGGCAACCCCCAAATCAATCAAGGTGTGAGGTATGATGGTGCCATTGATGTGAACATCTACTACAGGACTTCCAGGATCTAGATACTTGGGGCAGATGACTTGTCCTAACATAAGGTCAGACAGTTGTCCTATGACATTGATGGTTGAGGCATCTTTCTTTCTCCTGCCTGGGTGTTTAAAGCACTTTTCCTTAACCAGTTTGTTGTATATGGGCACATCCTTGATGGCTTGGAGAAGTGGTATTTTTACACACAACTGCTTGAGCTCACCCAGAAGCTCATCTTCCTCTGGGTTGGGTTGTGTGGTGGCAGTTAGTCTCTCAGGAAAGGGTGGAATAGCTTTTGGTTCACTTTCCTGTTGATCTTCCTCATCCTCTGGGGGAGGAGGTTGGCGATCTGGGAGGATCTTTCCAGATCGAAGATTGATCTCCTGAATCTCCACAGCATAGGTAGGGCATGAAGTTTCCCCAGTGTATACCTGCTGAGCCTGTCTATTGTTGGGGTTCGGGTTCGGTTGAGAAGGCATTTGAGGTTGCCTTGGAGGAGCAGGAGGTAAAGGCTAAGGTTGAACTGGTGGTGGAGGCAAAATGGCAAGAGGAGCGTTGTATTGGGGCCTCCACCCCGACTGAGGTGCACTCCACTGAGGCTGTGACTGGGCATGCGAATGATATGAATGAGAAGTAGGTTGAGTAGGGTACTGGGGTGGATAAGACCATGGAGGAGGCATGGACCAAGAAGGATGAGCAGGGGGACCCCAAGAAGGCATGGGAGTCGATTGGTTGGGGTTATAATAAGCTTGCGGTGCCCCTTGCATTCCCTGCTGATAAGGTCTAGATCCTTGTGGCCTCCTTTGGTTGATGAAGTAGAGAGGTTCAGTGGGGGCTTCGGTTCCTTGGTACATGGCTTTAAACCCAGGTAAGGTTGGACACTGATTTGTTGGATGGTCCTCCTGACAAACGAAACACTCTTCAACCGAATGCAATGGGCATTTGTTCTTAGGGTGTCTTCTGGTGCACCTAGGGCAGAAGACAGCCAAGGCTCTCTCAGCTTCTTCTTTCTTCTGTTGGATCCTGAATGTGTCCAGCTGCATGGCAATGGTCTGTCTCACCTCACTCTTAAGATCTTCTAATTGGTTTGTAAACTCATGCTTGGAGAAAGGGACACCAGTGGAGAGGAGATTTCCTCTACCTCGTTTCCTAGCTTCCCTGGAATGATTTCTGAACACGGTCTTGATGTCCTCATAAGGCAGTTGGTAAATGTCCCCCCCAGCTAACATGTGAAGGGTGTCTAAGAGATCTTCAGGGACTCCTCGGAGCAGAACCAACTTGAGGGATTCAGGGTCAAGTGTGCACCTGGCTCGCTTATAGCTAAGTTGGAACCTCTCCTCATAATCCTCTAACGACTCATCATTTCCCATGGTCATCCGAAAGATCTCTCCCTTGGTTTCCTTAGACGTACAGTAATCCCTATACTTGGTATTGAAGGCTTGCTGCATCTGAGCCCAAGTAGTGATACTATTCCCAGGTAATCCCATGAACCAGCGTAATGCTGCATCCTTAAGAGTTGAAGGGAAAAGCTTCAGCTTTTGCTCATCTTCAGTATAGTCATAGGTTCTACAAAGGACAGCAAACTCAAACAAGAAGGTATCAGGATCCTCAGTGGTCAGTCCATGGAAGTGAGGCAAGGCGGAGGGGCTAATGTTCTTCATTTTCATCTCTCCATTGGTCTCTCGGATGGGGAAGGCACCTTCTATTCTCTCATCTTCTCTTCTATTATCAGCCATGGCTTCAGATGGAGTGGTTTCTAACTCTTCTTCTTCTATAGGGTCTTGGTATATCTCAGGATGTTCCCCTATAGGTTCCTCTGGGTCACTGTCACCAAAGAAGAGAGAAGGGTGACTTAGTGACGTGGTGGGGGTGTTGGGTAGGAATTTGCCTGATTTATCTCGGTTCCTACGAGGCATGAAATGGAAAGGACTTTTCTTTTTGATTGCTTTTGCTTTTTCTTTGGTACCTGCAAAACTGAAACAGAGTGATCTACAACTAACTATCTTGCTCAAATGAAATTGCGGAATTGGAAAGCTAATCTAGGAAAGCAAGAAATACTAATCTATGAAAGCAGGAAATGCTAATCTATGAAAGCAGGAAATGCTAAGCTATGAAAGCAGGAAATGCTAATCTATGAAAGCAGGAAATGCTAATCTATGAAAGCAGGAAATGCTAATCTATGAAAGCAGGAAATGTCTATGCTACTTTTGCAGAATGGAAATGAAATAAACTACTGAGCAGAAGTGAGAGTACGAAAGTAGAAGAAAAGCAACAATCACTAATACTCTGACGCTTCCCCGGCAACGACACCAAAAAGATGGTGAGCTCCAGTATTGTAGCAATAATGCTACAACTCCTGGGGCTTCCTGTCTCTTACTTTTATCAACCCGGTAGTTCGTACAAACTTGGAAGCGACGGTGCTATATGCACAAGTACTAGCTCTTGTCGCAGCTGTCACTTGGTCAGCTGGCACAAGTCCGCTAGGGCTCAAGCCAACTTCTATAGGCTCTCAGAAGAAGCTTGCTAAATGATGGACGAAAGCTATTCTCAAAGGAAAGCTAATTTACTTGACAAAAATGAAATGAAAGCAAATCAAAGCATAGAAACCTAGGAAACCCTAATTTGACTAGTCTAACCTCTATGATGCAAAGAATGTGAATGAAACTTCTACCAATGCTGCCATTACCTCTAATAAGTGAAAATGCATGAATCTAAGCTGCTTGCATCTTAAAAGACAT
This sequence comes from Pinus tabuliformis, assembly GCA_031772625.1. Lineage (NCBI taxonomy): Eukaryota > Viridiplantae > Streptophyta > Pinopsida > Pinales > Pinaceae > Pinus > Pinus tabuliformis. The sequence continues at coordinate 534,017,410 of CM062806.1, forward strand.
GTTTTTGTATTTTTTCTTTAAGTGGATGGAGTGATGGTGATTTTGTGCTTATTAGGGTTTGGTTGTGCAGATGTGATGCAGAAGGAAGGAAAGCGTGGGAAAGGTTGGGGAGGATAGGAGAGGTCCCCAGGGATCCTTAGCATCCGTCCACAGAGGTTCCTCACGTTCAGAGGCTCAGCAACCGAGTGAGTGGCCTCCTACAGGGTGTCTGCAGGGGATCCTACAGGAAACTCAGAGGTTTCTACAAGAAGTCTACAAATTGCTACAGGATGACCTACCGTGGGTGTTTGAGGTGATGATGGAGTGATGGAATGGTACGGGGAGATGTGTAAGGTAGGGATAAGGTTGGTGATGGCTCAGGAATGGAGAAGTAGGATGGGGAACGAGTGTATGGAGTAGGTTGGAAGATGGAGGGCTATATCAACGAAAGGTCTAGAAGATGAAGTTATGGGAGGAGTGGAAGAATTTGGGAGATAACAGAGCGGAACAGAGGTCAAGGATGTGGTTGCATGCGTGATCAAGACGAAGGAAGAGGTAATGGAACGAGGAAGAGCAGTGTAAATGAAACAAATGCTTATGACTGTCACCAAAACGAAAGTTCACTAACCTAAGCTACCTGTGCTTATGAACTCAATGAACAGCGATCCAACGTGTGAAGAGAAATGTGCATGAAGTTGTGATGAAGGTGTATGTTGCAAGTGTAAAGTGCATGAAAGGATCTATCATAACCGTGACTGTGTTGCAGCAAGCATAAAGTAAAGAAATGCGTATTTTTGTGGTTGGTATAGGCTGCACTCCAATCTCCAAACAGAGATGGCAGTGGAGGCTTTCTCAACCGTTTTCCTTGGAGCTCCAATGTATTATCAACCTGCTAGTCTAACTAAACAACTGAAAGCAATTCAACCATAAGCTAAACTCATTCAATCTCATAAAAACTAACTCAGCAACCTGTAATTTCGAATTGCATGGTAAAGCAATGAACTAAAGTGCTGAAACGAAAAGTAAATAACACTACAACACCGAGGAGATCTATTGCTCTCAGGTTGGGCCCTAACCTGAGAGCTATAGCTCCTTGAGAAAACTCAGAACTAGATCAAAATCTGCCTTCTTTATTCATAATCTGATGTCATGCCAAATTTGGCTTACAAAAAGAACTACCCCGAGCTGTGCTCAAAAATTACCATAGTAATGCGAAAGTTTCAACAACCTATCAAAGGCTACGGCCTCTATACTTATGGAAAAACGATCATCCAACAGGTGTCCTTGATTTTAGGAGCTTGGCTGTCCAACTGAAGTTTAAACTGCTGATCCTGTAGGACAGTCATAATTGCTGTTCCTGTAGAACAGTTATAACTGCTGTTCCTGTAGAACAGCTGGCTGCTTCTAAGCTCGGTGGGGAGATGGATTGGAGCTCGGAGCTATGGTGGGAATCACGAGGAGGGTCCCAAGACTGTGGACATCCTCTCCTAAAAACCAGCAATGCCACCTCATTGTCTCCTTGTCTCCTTTTCACGTGGTCTTTTCTCCCTTTTAATGCAAAAACCTGAAATCATAATGCATTAGTCACGTGGATAGAGTGCCTACCCTTCTTCCTACAAACAACATGAATAAACTAAGAAATGAATGCATAAGCAATAAAAAATGAATGGTTTGAGCAAGTAGAGTAGGCCAAAATGAGCCCAAATTGTACCAAAATTGGGGCTCATCAGCTTCTATGCAATTCTTATTGAATTTGAGTTATAAAGTTGCGGGACCACAAAGAGCCAAATCAGATCCACACTAACTCAAGGAAATGAATTTCATCAACACTAGAGGGGCTTGACCTATTTAGGGAGAAGAATAAAGATCAAAGGACTATTTTTCTTTTGGAATACAAATGCAATGGCCCAAGTGAGGACACTAACCCAAATCAACCTAGGGAAAAAGACGGTCTCGTGGCTAATGCCTGTTGTATCTCGAGATTCCATTGTCAGATTTGCTTCAAACTTGGAGAACCGCTTGAGAAAGCCCCAACGTAGTAGTGAACCAAAATTCATGGGTTTGGGATGGCTACAAATAATTTCACATGATTCACCAAGTGACCTACTAGGGTTAGGCCTAGAAATAGGAGGAGAAAAAGTGCAAAGATATTTTTTTGTAATCACCTTTGGACTAGACCAATGCCTAGCCTATTGGGAGAATGGAGTCTAATGGAAATGTAGTGTTTATAGATGCCTAATTCCAAACAAGGAATTCCCCAACAAATTTGCATGACACTAGCAACAACTAGGTTACAGGAAATTTATAATGCTAATTATTTACAGATGATGACTTATCAAGATAATGAATGAGAAATCATGTATCTCCAAGACAATAATCCACCATACATTTCAACAATCAACATGGAAAATCCCTCACAAAGACAAGTTAAGCAACTTCACATAAGCTCAAAAGAAGCTACACCAACTTCATGAAAAAAAATATTCCATAGATAATTTTGTGAGACATAAATTGCAAATAAGCATGAAAAGAGTACTCACAATGTATAGTGAAATTATTCCAATCATCAAGTACAAGAAAGAGAAAAGCTCCACGATAAAAAATTGATATGTTCCAAAAATCGAATTGTAATTTCTCTAATTCATCCATCAAAAAGTCTAGCAAAAATCTCAAGAGATACAATGATCCAAATCCAAGTGATCATGAGAGGAATGAATGAGCCTCTCATCTATTTATACAATCCAATAGGGGATTCGAACATCCTAATTTGCCTAATTTAGCCCCAAATAACAAAATAATGTACAATCATGATATAACTTGGTGACAAGCCCACCGAGATAGCTCCAAAATAGAAAGACAAGACTCTCAAGAGGGATAAATAATAAACATGATGAGTCGTTGGGCCATTGGGAGAGCCTAGTGGAGTCTAAAGTGTGTGAAGGTGAGAGAATAGACTCCAAACATAATGAATTAGGGGTTTTTCCCTTGGTATCCAAGCAAGTCACATGTGTTGTTCCCAAGTGGGTGTGGGGGGCACAATGACATCCTCATGGGTCTCCAAGTGGATTGATAATGACTGTAAACCATCTGTAAGGGCTAGGATGATGAGGTGAGTGCTCCCTTTGTTGCCCGCGGTGAGACACATCCTCATCTGGACCTTGGAACCTCTGCCAAGTGTGTGGTACAAGTGTGAAGCCAGCTGGGCATGGCGATCCAGTTGCATCATCCTCATCCAAATGGTAGAAGACGATCAATCACTTAATGGTGCTAGGGATTCATGAAGTGATCTGTTATGGTGGAGGCCCATACCTCTCTACACTCACCCTACAAGTGCCAATGTGGCCCTCTGGAGGGCTTGGACCCTGTGTAGGGAGACCAGAAACAGATTGGAGACCTACCTGCAATCTTGCATAAGATCCAATGCGTCCCCTTGCCCTCTAATACAACAAATTATTAGAGTAATCAATTAAAATAACTTACAAATCATGGAATGAAATGGACACTTCACGGTGGCATGCCCTTCCATAGTGGGATTTGGCATGTATAGGTGTCTCCAATCTCAATATGGGGGTTAACCAAGGAACCTATTAGGTGGTTTCAACCTTCAAAGTGGGTTACACGTCCATGGTACATCCATCAAGTGGTAGGTGGCATGTGATATAATGATGGAATGGAGTGGGGATCAGGGGAAGGCTCCAAGCCATAGGCCATGGTATAAGGGTATATATAATAGGGGAAGTCCATACTTGGGTATATGAGTGTAGGAGTGAGAAATCGTGGTACAAGAGTTACCTCGACCTTTGTTTTTCCACCCTTCTTCATATGGATTTTTCCTCTGATTTATTTTTCTTCATAATTTCTTAGGGCTCCAGGGTATGAGAGCATGATTTGTAGGATATAGCAGTAGATACCCCCTTTAAGGTGGGGTAGTTCATTTTCCACTAAGGGTTGGGACAATCATGGGTTCCTTAATGTGGAGGAGTCTCATCTAGGGCCCATAGAAACCAAGGTGATGGCCAAAGATAACAGGTACAACTCATGTTTGACTAGTTTCCACCTGCTAAATTTGTATGTCCTGAACATCTTTTGCATTCCGTGGTACATTTCCTATTAAGAGTGGCCAAATAATGCTTTTTCCTTTCTTTATAGCTTCATAAAATTCCGGGGCAATCGTTATAGGCCCAACCCATAGTGTGGACAAAGGGAGGGCGAGGGTAACCCTTTGTGGACGCAATGGACAACTGTGGACTTAGATAGAAAAAGTGATAAATGGAGTTAAAATGAGTGGAGGGGTGTGATGTATATGGTGTCGAGAAGTGGTACCTCAAAAATATTTCCCATGTAGTGCTGACCCTAAAGCTAATAGCCAATAAAGGAGATCCCAAGGGACTAGGATACAAGGCTAACCACCAAATTGGGCAGAGGAGACAAGAGTACAAAACTAGCCCACTCTTTCTAGTGAATCCCCCCACAATCCACACCCAAAAGTTTCCATGATAAGTAGTGTAGCACCACCGGTATAAGATTCGCCTTGGCGGGTTCTATAGCGAGATGAGTCACTCGCATAGAACTCGTGGCTAAGAATTGTACTCGTGGAAACTTGTATTGAACTTGGCTACCCACATAGGACCTGTGGTTTTGCCATTAGACCTATATTGGATCCTTATAAGACCCGTCAACCCTTAATTTGCAATTTCTTTTTATTTTTCTTTTTCTTTGGAGATGAGGTGGGGGGAAAGCAAATTTGAGGCAATAAAATGCTTTATAAGCACCTTTCTCCTTTCCATTTGTCATTCACTTGTCATTTGAGTGCTTGATACATTTATATGAGTGTTGAGTGACTACATTACATAGTGAAGGAGCTCTTGGATGAGGCTAAAGGAGACTAAAGGTGGCTACATCATATCATACCCAACTTCATCACAAAAAAGTAGGATTCATGGACAAAATTTGGATGGCTTGTTTGAATGTTTTATGGGTTTCCATGTAATTTTTTTTGGTTTTCAATTTTTTTTTCAAACATGAATTTTCTTTTGTTTTGTTTTTTTTTTTTTTTTTTTTCGCCCTACGGTTGAGTTTCTTAGCCACATAGGGCCCGTGTGTGGCTAAGAAACTCAGCCAAAGGGCCTGTGGGTTGAGGAGAGACTCTCCTCATCCCGCAAGTCCTGTGGTTTAGTTTCTCAGCCACACAGGGCCTGTGTGTGGCTGAGGCCCTGTGTGGCTGAGAAACTTAGCCACATAGGGCCCATGTGTGGTTGAGAAACTCATCCATAAGGCTTGCGGGCTGAGGAGACCCTGTGGCTGAGTTTCACAGCCACATAGGGTGTCTGTGTGGTTTGCGAAACTCAGCAATAGGGCCCGCAAGTTGAGGAGAGTCCAAAAAAAATGGAAAACAATGAAAAGAATGAAAAAAATACATTTAAATTATTGAATTTAGAGATGCAAATTCCAGAATATCAATGAAATTTTAAAAATTCAAATTTTTTCTTCTAGATTCCGTCAGCATGCCACCAAAGGGTACTAGAAAGTCTCATGATTCGGCATGGGGACATGGTCAATGACTCATTGTTGGTAATGAACACCATGTCAAGTGCAATTATTGCAATCCCAAAATGCATGCAGGCATAAACAGGCTAAAATATCACCTAGCTAGAATTCCTAGGAATGGCATGGGATGTTGTCAAAATTGTCGTATTGAAGTCATTGTTGAAATGGTAGCTGCTTTGGAATCCATTAAAGAAGAAATTTCTAAGAGGTAAAAAAGGAAGGATGAGATTGTTGGGGTAGGTATATCTTCATCTCATAGTGAACCACAGATTCAAAGTCCAGGTATTGATAATGTCTCTTTAAGTGTTGTGGCAAACAGGAGTATAACCTCTTCTTTCTTCAATCCTCGTACAACTCTAGGATCTCAACCAACCTTAGAGAGTTTTGATTAAAATAAGATAAAGGAGGAAGATATGGCTGTAAGGAGGTTTTGGTACCATAACATTCTTTCATTCAACCATGCAAAGGCTTATTTTTATCAGCCCATGGTGGATGCCATTGTAGGTGTTGGCCTTGGATACAAAGGCCTATCTTGTAATTCACTTAGGGGGAAGAGCTAAATGAGGAGCTTGAGTGTGTCAAGGAACAATTAGAGAGAATTAAAAGCTGATGGAAATTTATAGGTTGTACAATTTTGTTTGATGTGTGGACAAATCGGATGGGTAAAACAATAATAAATTTTGTTGTAGCTTTCCCTAAAGGAACCGTTTTCCTAAACTCCATTGATGCATTTGCACATGTAAAAGGTGCACATTTGATTTTCACATTATTGGTTGATGTGGTGGAAGGATTTTTGGTTGCAAATGTTGTCCAAGTAATCACAGACAATGCAACAAATTATGTGGCAGCTGGAAGGGTAGCTTTGTGCCAAATATCCCACCATTTTTTGGACTCCATGCGCTACCCATTGCATAGACATGATGCTAGAGGACATTGAGAAGTTGGAGTGGGTGCAAGATGTTGTGCAAGTGTGCAAGAAAATTACCAAGTATATTTATAATCATGCTTGGGTGTTGAACCTTATGAGGGAATTCACATAGGGTGAGCTTAGTCACCCAGTTGTCACATAGTTTTTCTACCAACTTTCTTTCCCTTGAAAGCCTTTTGTATGAGTATCAAGCTTTGAGAAGAATGTTTTGTATCCAGCAATGGGTATTTTTGAATGTAGCACAAAACCAGAAGCATTGTCTTTGAAAGCAATTTTCTTTGGTGATAGTTTGCGGGACAAAGTCACAGAGATTGTCAGCTTCACTGAGCCCCTTGTGAAAGTCTTGAGATTGATGGATGGAGAGAAACCTGCAATGGGATATATTTATGAGGGCATGGACAGGGCCAAAGAGGCCTTCAAGACTTTCTATAAGGGAAATGAATCTAAATATCTCCCTTTATGGAAACTTATTGATATCAGATGGTACAGACAACTACATTCACCATTGCATGCAACAAGGGCATATCTCATTCCGAATATATTCTATAATGAGGGGTCTAACATTCAAAGAGATCATGAGGCAATGAGAGGTGTCATGATATGAATTGAGAATATGTTCCTGAATCAAGATATTCAAGACAAAATCAACACACAATGAGATATGTGCAAGGAAGCATCTATAATGTTTGGATTCAATTCAAGGCAATGTCTTAAGGATAAGAAAATGCCTTGTAAGTGCAAATTGTTAGAACTTAGCTTGTAATTTTGCTAGTTCTATTTTATATTTTTGACATTCCAAACTAATAATATTTGTTGTTATTTTTTTCAGCTCATTGGTGGAAATATTGCGTCACTGAGGCACCACAATTACTAGAATTCACCATCAGAGTTCTGAGTAACCCTGTTGTGCTTCTAATTGTGAGCACAATTTGTTAGTGTTTGAGTACGTCCACAACAAAAAGAAAAACAAGTTGGAGCATGAGAGGTTGGAGAAGTTGGTATTCATCTATTACAACCTTCGAATGCTTACAGAACAAGTGCAACTAAAGGATACAAATCCAGTTTTATTGGATACTATTGACTTAGAGTCTTATTGGGTTGTGGAGTCCTCTTATTTGAGTTGGCTTGATGAAGAAACTGAGGATATCTCTAGTTTTCCATCTCAAATGGAGACTCCAAATATGTCTGCATCACAGTTGGTTCAACCTTCCAATGTTGGCACTAGTTCCCTGAAGGCTTATTGTAGGTGTAGTTGTCCATGAGTGATGAGACTCAAGATTTTTATGAGACAATCATTTATCATTTATGACATGTATTTGAATTTTGAACCTGATGCCATTTTTTATTTTAATTATGGAATCGTGATTCCTTTTCTTATTTAGTATCTAAATGTTTTTCTTACAAAAATCAAATATGATATGTTGTAGTTTTATAGATATGATATGATGTTATGAATTATTGCATATATTGTGATGTTTATAACTTATAAGGATTGGAATTGTCACTAGTTTTTTTTTGTGCTTAAAATTTACCATATTTTAAGTTCATTTTTGTATTTTAACAAGTCTTATAAGGGTCGTTCCTAGGTTTTATACGAGTCAACGAGTCAATAGCTAGATGATTCTTATACGAGTACTAGTCATGCAACATTGATGATAAGTAAGCAAAATCACTCAACTATACCAATGAAAAGTAGTACCTTTGGGGTGGTCCTTATAATACTACTATAGCCCATTTATTGTTATTGTTAATGTAGCCCCCTTATTGTTATTTTTGCGCCCATGTAGTCCCCATATTGTTATTGTTGTGCCCTATAAAAGCCCACTATTGTTATTGTTGTGCACTTACATTATTATTGTTATGTAGGCTTTGATTATATTGTGACCCATTAGACTCCTATATATACAAAGCACGCCTTGTCATTTGTATCGTCCAATAATTTCTCATTTATATGATGTAAAGGAGGTTTGAACCTCGAAGAGGCTATTTCTCAAGTCGTCGATCTCTCTTTTCTTCTATTTTATGAGCTGGTTGCATAACATTTGGTATTAGAGCTTTGGTTCTAGGGTTTCACTTCTTCAAATAGGTCATATTGGAATTTTCTCTATAAAATTTTTCTATGAGGCTGCAAAAGATGAGATGTCAACCATGTGGTGCAAAAATATTGGTGAACTTCATGTAAAAATGTCAGATGTTGATTCACTATATTTTCTGAGATATGATCAGGGGAAGTTAGGATGTTTGCAAGCTCCATAGTTTCGTCTCAAATAAGTGACCTAGGGAAAATCGTCATAACTTTCATTTCAGGCATCATATTTGAATTCTGCGAAACGTGGCTAAAGAATCCAATATTGGTCTAACTTGTGGCATTGGAAAGACCATTTGGAGGGATACCACACAACCGAACTTCAAAATTTGGAGATCCAAAATTACAAAGTTACAACCGTTTCAATATCAAACTCCTCAAATCAAGAAAAAGGTGTGTATATTTTTAAAAAGGTGCATAACGTTTGTTTGAAAAATCAATTTGAGGTGATTCCAAGGGCATATTGACGCATAAATATCATTATTGGGTTCTAAAATGCCTCCAAAACAAAAGAATGTGACACCCATTAAGCCCTTTGAAACCTTTATTACGTGGCATCAAGAGGAAGAATTGCAGCATGCTATATCAAAATTACGAGACAAAGTGCAACAAATTTTACTCCCACATAGAGCAACCAAAGATGAAATAAAAGGGGACATGGATGGTTTAAAATCATAAATAAAAGGTGACATGTATGGTTTAAAAGGTGACATGAATGGTTTAAAACCAGACATAGAATGTTTGAAAGAAGGTTTGAAAAAGTTGCTACAAGAAATGCTTCCTAATGGTGAAAAGGTATTCCATGAAACTCATGATGAGAACAAAAAGAATGTTAATCATGATTTTAGAGATGTGAATGCTAGGTTTAAGACCCACCACATTCCAAAGATCGATATGAGCAATTTTGATGGCAAGAATCCAGTAACATGGATACTAGAGATGGAGCAATATTTTGATCTCCATGATATGCAACACACACAAAAGGTACGCATTACATATTTATATTTATAACCCAATCAGTTTGTATGATATCAGTGACTTTTGCCTCGTAAACCATTGGTCAGTTGGTCAATTTTTACAGAGGAAATGATAACACATTAAGAGGATACAAAGAGAAACACCTTTTTTGTCCAATTGACAAATCTTAAACAAAAGGGTTCAATGGAGGAGCACATTGAGGACTTCCAAAAATTGAATATTAGAGTAACTGATATTGTAGAGGAGCATAGGATTGATGTCTTCATAGCAACTTTAAAGGATGTCATCCAACATGAGGTTCAACTTTGGGGACCAGATTCATTGGAGAAGGCATTCAAGGTGGCACAAAAAGTTGAAAGAAAAATTATGGCAATAAGGAAGTCTACCACTCACAATTATAAAGATGGAAGTGTTGTTTCTCCTAGCCTACCACAACCTACAAGGTTGATACCACAAAAATTGGAGGAAAAAAGAGCAAAAGGGATTGGTTATAGTTGTGATAGAAAATACACTAAAGGTCTTAAGTGTGGTTAGAAGAAATTATTTTACAAAGATTGTGAAAATGAGGAAGAAAAAGAACATGAAACATCAAAAGAGGAGGATATACACTAGGAACCAACCCTAGAGAAAGAAGAAATGAATCCAACCATATCTTGTAATGCATTGACAGGAATTACCACTCCTCAAACTCTCAAGATAGAAGGATATATCAAGACGAAAAAGGTAATAGTGATGATTGATTTGGGTAGTACCCATAATTTTATTTATTATAAGATAGTGAAGGAATTGAATTGCTTCCTATATCCAACGCCAAAGCACTGAGTGATGGTTGCAAATGGAGGAACTGTAAATTTCTCTGGAAAGTGCATTAATATCAAGCTAACCGTAAGGGAATATGTATTGTATAGTCCATTAATTTCCATTCTTGTGGGTGGTTCTGATGTTTTACTATGAGTCCAATGGTTAGAATCTTTGGGGACAATAGCTTTTAATTTTGAAGAGTTTTTCTTGATTTTTTTGGGGGAAAGAAAGGAATTTGAATTAAGGGGTATCATAGGGAAACCAGGAAAGATAATCAACTCTAATGTCATGGCAAAGATTTTGAAGAAAGAACAACAAGGTGTAATTGCACAATTATGCTCACTAGAGGTCCAAACATCGAAATCATCTATTTCTCTAGATCTCCAAAAAGTCTTGGACAATCACTTGAAGGTTTTGGAGACTCCTAAAAACCTCCCATCTATCCATGATCATGATCATGCTATTCATTTTATTCCAAGAAGTGTTCCTCCAAACATTGGGCCTTACATATATCCTTATGCTCAAACTAGTGAAATTGACCATATGGTTGTAGAAATGCTAAAGAATGGTATAATTCAACCTAGTCAAAGTTCTTTCTTTGCTCCATTAGTATTGGTGCACAAAAAGGATGGATCATGGCATATGTGTCCAGATTATAGGGAGCTCAACAAGCTCACTACTAAAGATAAATTTCCCATTTGTTTCATTGACGAATTTTGGAATGAATTACATGGAGCAATTTACTTCACCAAGTTGGATCTTCGTTCAGGATATCATCAAATTAGAAAGAAGACTAAAGACATTCTTAAAACAAAATTTAGAACTCATGAGGGTCATTATGAATTTTTGGTCATGCTTTTCAGCCTTACTAATGCACCTTCTACATTTCAAAGTTTAATGAATTCCATTTTGAAACCCTTCCTTAGAAAATTCGTGTTGGTATTTTTTGATGATATACTAATCTACAACAAGTCTTGGAAGGGTCATGTTCAACATGTTGACAGGGTGCTCAAGCTATTGGAGGAGAAACAATTATATGCAAAAACCTTCAAATATTTCTTTGGAGTATAGGAGGTGGAATATTTGGGTCATATTGTACCTCATGAGGGTGTTAATGTAGACCCTAACAAAATTAAAGCCATTAATGAATGGAAAATCCCCACAACCATAAAGCATCTTCGAGGATTTATCAGGTTGACAAGGTATTATAGCAAGTTTGTTAAGAATTATGGTAGAATAGCGGCACCTCTAACACCATTAATGAAGAAAGATACATTTTCTTGAACTCCAGAAGAAACTAAGGCCTTTGAACATATTAAAGAGTCAATGTGCCAAGCATCAGTCTTAGTTATAACAAAATTCACAAAAATATTTATTGTGGAATTCAATGCCTAAGGAAATGGATTTGGTGTCATTTTAATGTAAGAAGGAAGACCCATTTCTTTCATTAGGGGAATTTTGAGGTCTAAAATGGGCCTCCTAAGAAAAATGTACAACCAAAATAAACTTTATAAGAACCAACAGGATTCCAGATGATGATGTCAAGCATGGGTGATGATTCACCATTTTTGGAGTAAAAAAGTAAAAAGATTAATAAATAATAAAATAATAAAACTACTTTTTCAACTCTTATTTTCAACTTATCTCTATAAGTTTTTACTCAAATTTCAAGCAGGAGTACTCGTTCGATGAAAAATTTAATTCCTTATCCAAGGAGTACCCATGTCGCATACTTTAGATGGACCCTACTACACGAAAAATGAGAAATACATGAAAAAACGTGATTGCAATCACGTTTTTCATGTATTTGTCATTTTCGTATAGCAAGGTCCATTGAAAGTATGCAACATGGGTACTCCTTGGATGAGCAATCAAATTCTGCATCCAACAAGTGTTGTCACTTGAAATTTGAGTAAAACCATAGGGAGATAAGTTGAAAATACGAGTATGCAACATGGGTACTCCTTGGATAAGCAATCAAATTCTGCATCCAACAAGTTTTGCCACTCGAAATTTGAGTAAACCCATAGGGAGATAAGTTGAAAATAGTTTTTTCATTTTTCCCTCTAAAATGTGATGATGTAATCTAATCTTATTTTATTATTTCCACTATTATTTTAATAAATTCCTTAGGATGCCCATTTTAGACCTCAAAACTCCCCTAATGTGAATGTCATCCAATCAAAGAAAAATATTTACACAAACCTATTTATGAGAAGGAAATGTTGGCAATACTACATGCACTAAAGCAATGGTGACCTTACTTATCGAGAAAACACTTCAAGGTAAAAACAAATCATGATAGTCTTAAATACTTTTTGGAACAAAGATTATCTTTATAAGAGTAGCAAACAAAGGTCACAAAGGTGTTGGGTTATGACTTTGAAATTATCTACAAAGAAGGGAAGCAAAATTTTGTTGCAAATGCACTCTCAAGAAAGGATCAAGATGTGGAAGCATTTCTTTGTGTCATTTCTATTATCCAACCAAAGTGGATAACTAAAGCAAGGAATGAATGGAAGAATAATGAAGCAGTGTGGACACTCATTCAAAAGTTGCAGCAAGATCCTAATACATTTGATACATTTATCTAGAAAATTGATTCATTATGGTACAAAGATCGCTTATATCTTTATAAGAATTCCCAACTCAAACAAAATATTCTTTTGGAATTACACACCTGTCCCTTAGGAGGGCACTTAGAATTTTTAAAAACTTACCATAGGGTCAAGATGGGTTTTTTTTGGGATGACCTTAAATTTGATATTCAGAAGCTTGTAGCAAAATGTTTGGTTTGCAAACAAAATAAAGTTGAGACAATTAAGAGTTAACAAGTATGCACACTTTTTTGCATTATCTCGGCCTTTCAAATCTAGTAAAATTGCTACTTCATTTATGGAAACAATAAAAAAACTTCATGGAAACCCAAAGATTATAGTAAGTGACAAAGATCCCATTTTCACTGAAAATTTTTGGACGAAATTATTTTTTTGTCTTGGTACTCAATTAGCTCATAGCTCATCTTATCATCCTCAATCTGATGGGAAAAATGAGATAGTGAACAAATGTTTGGAAGGATATGTTTGTTGCTTTGTATCTGATAAACAAACACAATGGGTCAAGTGGTTAACTCTAGCTGAATGGTGGTATAACACTTTTTTCCATACTACAACAAAATTAACCCCATTTATGGAACTTTAGGGATATCATCCACCATCCATCACATCATCTTCCAAAGAAAATTCTAAGGCTCAAGTAGCGGAAGATCACATCAAGCATCAACAACAAGTTCTCCAATTCTTAAAGGATAACCTCACTCTGGCACAGAATCGAATGAAACAACAAGCAAATCAGCATCGCAGTGAAATAAGTTTTTATGTAGGCAACGAGGTAATTTTACAGATACAACCATACAAGCAAATGTCCCTCAAGCAAGCTAAGAATGATAATAAGTTATCACCCAAGCACTACAGTCCTCAAAATGTGTTACAAAATATTGGTACTATGGCATACAAATTGGACCTGCCTGCATCTTCCTGAGTACACCCAGTTTTCCATTAAAGAAGGTTATTGGTGATAGCGATGAAATCGATCAATTTCAGAGTATATCATTAAGTGGAATAAATTACCCGCTGAAGATTCTACATGGGAGGATCATAATTTTATACAGAACATCCATAACTACTCAAGCATTGAGGAAAACACATTTTTTAAGGAGAGTGGCATGTTAGGTTCCTATAATACTAGTGTAGCCCCCTTATTGTTATTGTTAGTGTAGCCTCCTTATTATTATTGTTGTGTCCATGTAGCCCCCATATTGTTATTGTTGTGCCCCATAGAAGCCCACTATTCTTATTGTTGTGCCCTCACATTATTATTGTAATGCAGGCTTTGATTATATTGTGACCCCTTAGACTTATATATATACAAAGGAGGTCTTGTCATTTGCATCATCCGAGGATTGCTAATTTATGTGATGTAAAGGAGGTTTCTTCCTTGAAGAGGCTATTTATCAAGTCATTGATCGATATTTTCTTCTTTTATGCTACATCAATCTTTAGGCCATCATTCCAGGCCCAACCCACAATGTGGACAGGGGAAGGGGGAGGGTAAACCCTTTGTGAACCCAATGGATAAATGTGGACTTGGATGGGAAAAGTGATAAATGGAGTTAAAATGAGCGGACTCAGGGGAGTGATGTGCATGGTGTAAGGAAGCGGGGTCTCACAAATATTTCTCATGTAGTGCTAACCCTAAAGCTAATAGCCAGTAAAATAAATCCCAAGGGACTAGAATATAAGGCTAACCACCAAATCGAGCAGAGGAGACAAGAGTACAAACCTAGCCCACTCTTTCCACCAAGTCCCCATACCAATCGACGCCCAAAAGTGTCCATGATAGGTAAGAAAAATTACTGAACTATATCAATAAAAAGCAATAACTTCTGGGTCGGGAGGCCCACCTTTAAACATACAATCATAAGAGATGGGTGATGGATCATGTGGTTAGCTTAGGTGGTGGAGAAAGTGGTACATAAAGCTATCTAGTGGCTACAAGGGGCTGCTGGCTGCCCATTGAGGACCATCGAGGAGACATTTATCCTATGGATACTACCCACAGGTGGTAGTAATAGCCTCCCAACATTGTTTCCTTTTAGTTTCCTACTTTTGAGCATAGTTTCATATTTTGATAGTTTTCTATTTTTTAAAAAAATTCAATTCCTAAACCTTTGGTGTTATTTTGAGGTCGTAAACGGTGTTTGTTTTAGGAAACTGACAAACATGAGTACAAGATTGACGTTTGTATTCAAAAGTTGTTTTCCTTGGATAAGCATTTTTAATGGGTTGTCATGCGCACCAAACAAAGATCGCATGCCAAACTTACGACCGTGGGAAGTTGGCATTTCAACTAACCCATTGGGGCCCACAATCGTTTAGCGCTTCATTTCCTAGGGTTATGTTTTTGAATGTCATTGTCTCTTCACAATAAAAAGGCCTCGAATCCTGATTGAAAATCAATTTAAAAGGCATGTAGCCATCACATCCCCTCTCAAAGATAAGCTACCATCACTCAAGCTAGTTCTTTTCATTCTGCATGTAAATAGTGTTTAGCATTTGCTATTTATTAATTGAAGTTTTTCAAGTTCAAGCTTCTATTATTCATATTGAAAATTTGAAACACTTTCGGAAGAAATCACATTAGGACGTTTTGTTTCACTGTATCTTTGTGTTATTGTTTTAATTTGTATTTCAGTTTGTTCCTTCATAAATCTGGATCAATGGTATCAGAGCCGTCTTATCTTTCTTTGTTTTTATGTGAATGTCCCCAATGAGATCGGCGTGTACGGAGTTGGGACTTGAAATAGTTAATCCCTTGCAAAACCCACCTCGATGACCTCCCTTGGTGGAAGACAATAATGATGAGGGAGCAAGAGATCCTTTCAAATTGTTTCTCGAAGAAGTCCTCAAGCTATAAATGAATGAGATGATGGAGAATTTTTCCCATATTTTTCATCGGATACCAATGGGCATATCATATTCATACAATAGTCACTTTGGAGGCGTCACCACCTTTATGGTACAAGTTAACTTCGAGATTGCTATATTTGAAGGCCAGATAGACACAACTTCTCTAGATAGATGGCTAAATCTGTTGGAAGGATATTTTTAGGTTCATAATTTTTTCAATACAGAAAAGATTACGTTTGCACTTCTCAAAGTTGGCCCTCATGTCAAAGACTGGTGGGAAAGTTACTGTGAGCAATGGGACAAGGAGGAATCCTCACTATTTTCAGTTGCACCCTTTTGGGATTCTTTTCAAGATGTTATCAAGGAACAATATTGCTCTGTTGGGAGCTATGAAAACAAGTACATAAAATGGACCACAAGAAGACAGGAAAAGGACTAGGAAGTATCGTAGTTTGCAAATATATTTCATACCTTATGCATGATTCTCAGTACCAAGGACTCTTAGCGACATATGGTGCTCAAGTACTTGTTGGGCCATGAATACGACCACTTTGTAACACTTATTTCATCCATTTTTACTCTTCTCTATTATATCATCTATTACAATTTATCATTTAAATCCATTTTATAAATGATTTATGCTCTCATGGATGAATATTATTTATTCTCCTTTATTTCTAATAAATTGATGATTATGCATTATTTTATCAATTATAGTTCTAATAAGTTGGTTATAACATTATTAACCATTTTTAGCCTCCAAGGTAACTTCCAGATTGAAGATTTGATTTTTAAATCTGCTAACTCAGAAATTCGCTGGTTTAAGGAGTGACAGTTTTGCGGTTGAGATTCTGAGCAAATGAAGACGAATTTGAGAAATCCGGAACATGGGTTTTGTCCAGAACGGGCCCAATTAACTTTAGTAAAGAATGGTTTGCCCAAATTCGTCTTGTACAGAGAGAAACATAGGGTTCTTTGAGCACGATTTTCTCAGATTTGCAGTTGCGGCCGTCCTCCAAATCTCAGCTGCAAACCCAAATTCGTCTTGCTTTTGTTGAGAGATGAAAGGAAATATATTTTCTTGTTGATCATCTGGTTAGAATCAATCCAATTTTGTAAAAGAAATCATGTTGTACTTATCTTTATTGTAACTTCTCTCTGATCTCTCTATTTAAATGAAAACAAAGATCAGAGAGGGGGAGACTTCAGGATGACTTTGGGGATTCGAATGATGGCGAATTGATGATTTGAATTAGAGATTCAGAAGCAAGGATTCATGATAGGATAGGAGGAAGGAAGGATTGTTTTATGTTGTAAGTCTCAAAGCTTCAACTATTGTAATGATTTCACTATTTAATGATTAATACATAATTTGGGCGTTGCTGTTCACTCTTTTCCTTCTGAAGTAACCCAGCAGCGTCCGCTGGCGGCTAAGGGCCCAGCCTCTGGTGGAGTACGCTGCTGCTGTTGTGTATCATATCTTTACAATTGCTGCTGTGTGACGGTTTGTTTTCCTTTTCATTTCTTTAAATTGTTTTGTTCAGCGATCTTTTGTTTATGAACATTTCGCAGAATTACTTTGTTATATTGAAATCATAATTGGATTGCGTGAGTGATAGAATTATTAATTATAACTTGACATGTATTGCTGATAATTTTGATCTAATACTGCGTTGTCTAATTAAGAACCGTGGTCCATTTAATTGCTGCTCATTTATAATTGCCATGGTTGTTCAATTAAGTTACTACTCAAATATAACTGCGATTGTAATTGCTTCAATAACTGCGATTAATGTTCATGCTGCTGGATTAAGGTTGCTGATTCAATTACATTTATAGTTTGTTGTGTCTTTCCAATTACTTAGTTTTGTTGTTCGGTTCCTTTAATTCCAATTTGTTGTTCCATTTACGGCCGTTCCATTTTAGACTTGCTATTCCATTTCCTATTTGTTGTTCTATTTTACTTTCTGACATTCCATTTACTTGCAATTGCTGCTTTGGTGTGAGAGAAGGTCTAAGGCTGTAGTGAGCCAGCAAGTCGCTGCTTAGCTCCCAGACCTATGGTCCATGCTCTAATTTCCTTTCCATCAGTTTCTAGAAGGATGGGTTATCACTTCCGCACCCTTGACTGATAAGCTGTCTTGTGTGATTTTATCCTTTTGAAGTAATTTAGTCATAGTTTAGCATCCGTCTACTCTTGTGTTCTCTGAACGTTGTACTACTAAACATTACTCTTGAGTAAATAGCCGCCTCAGACTGAGTACACTCTTGAAATAAAAAGTTGTCCCTGGGTTGACAATTAATGTGAAGGTAATTAGGAGTTCAAAAGACACCTTTTTATCGCTCCACATTTTGGCGCCATTGCCGGGGAGAGTGTAGCCATTTCTAAAGAGTAGTGTGAATCTGATGAGTGCCTGCTAGGGAAGAGTTGGATCTTAAAAATGGAAGGTAATAACCTGCGTACGGAGCATGTACATGCCCTGCTCCCCCGTCCGCTTTCCAGCAGGACTGTTAAAGAACCTAGGGTAGAAATAGATGTTTGAATTTTTGTGTGAATTATTAGGAAAAAGATAGAAATTTAAAAAAAAAAATGAATCACATGATCTCACGCAAGTGGTGATGTAAGCACCACCCATTTCACTAACTAATTGACAGGAACATTTGAAGAAGGAGCCTCGAAGAAACACATGAAGAACATCTTATACTAGGGTAAGAAATGGCTCACATTTCTACTTTTGAATTTCCTATCAAAGATCTAGGAGGAGTGACACAAATGTACATAATTCCCCCATCTTTACCAAATTTTCATGGTTTAGCAAATGAAGATCCACATACATTTTTGTTTGAGTTTGAAATACTTTGTAGAGGATATGATTATTGTACTAATGATCAAAGATTGAAAGTGTTTCCTCTTACTCTAAAAGGAGCAGCTCTCCGATGGTTCATGAGCCTAGGTGGGAATTGCATCCAAACATGGGAGGACATGAAGAACATATTCTTGAAGAAGTACCAAGACTATTGCAAATCCAATGAAGATATTTTCAGTATGATACAAGGGGAAGATGAAAGCTTGGAGGATTATGTAGATCGATTTCAATACAACCTTCAAAAATCAAAATATAAGCATTTGGAAAAAGAGATCTTAAAAACACGCCTTCTTAAAGGAATCAAAGATAAATTTTTAGAACTCTTAAATCTGATAGGAAAAGGTGATGTTTTTCAGTTATCATATGATGATGTTTGTGAATTGTGCATAAGGTATTCAAGAGGAATCTCCAAGGCTGGTAAGAATTCTAGAGATGTTTTTTCTTTGTTTTCCAAATCTGCTACAAGAATAGGAGACATAAGAGCTGAAATCAATGTTTTATTTGAAAATTTTAAAGTTGATTTTATTAGCTGTCTAAATGAAAAATTGGATGTTTTGCAGGTTCATAAAAATCAAGAATTGGATGAAGTGTTTTACCCTCAGGACCAAAAGGAGCATCTCATAGATACTCACTCTTTCTTATCTAGGATGGAAGTGGCATATCAAAGAGATGGGAAAGCTGCAACAAGGCCTATAGGTATGGTTCAAAACATTTTTTCTCCATTGTCATACTTGCATAATCCATTATGGAATGCTAATGTGTTAGGGCAGCCATGTCAATTTCAATATAACCACCAATCTTGTTTACAAGTTGGGCATGGTTCATCTTATGATGGCATGAATACTCTCCCTCATCTTGTAGCACAAGCACATTCTCCATATTCTCCACCAGCTCTTTCACAACACCTTGCTTGCCCATCAAAACCTTGCCCATCAAAACCATTCACACAACCCAATCAACCACATCATCAAAATGCTCCATTCCATACACATTTTCCTGCTCAACTAATTCCACACCCTCACCATAATAAACCAATACAACATGCTTACAATGTTGAACTGCCAAATTTATCCACCCTTCCCACCCATTCTATCTCACATGCGCCATTAAAGAAAACCTACAATGAGATTCAGAATGTTTCAAATGCAAAAATTGTAGAAACTATGGAAGAAAATGAGGTTTCTTTTACTATGCATCAACAAACCATTTTAAAAGCTCAAGAACTTCATGATATGATGGATATGGGAAATCAAGAAAATAAAGGATACATTAAAGATTGGTTTCACTCAATCATTTGTTTGCAACATCACTCCATGCTTCAACAATTTTTGATATCATTTTTTCAAGGGAAGATGGCTTCTCATACCCTAATTTTCATTAATATGCATTTTTCAAATTTGGGTATGTGTATACATGAAGCATTATTTCGAAAATGGCTCCACTGGAAGTACTCATATACGTAGTCATATTCATCCTTCAATCAAAGTAGGTTAGTGAAATAAAATAAAATAAGGACATAAATAAGTGCATTTTGTTCTTTTATAAAACTAGTTGTTTTTGTTGCAACATGCTATCGAAATCAACATCGATGATAATTTTTTTTAATAATTTGTGTATGTAGATGAATCATAACGGAAATAATAAGTTCTACAAACACTCATTTTCATTTTTATCACCAATTTGAAAAAATGCTTGAATTTCATTTTTTTTGGCTTGCGGGCTTGATGAACTTTCTGGAAAAACAGTCGGGACAGTCACGTTTTGAGGGACCAAAAGTGAATATTTTTAAAACCTATTTCTACCCCAAATATCCCTTGATGTCTACTTTCTAACCCAATTTGAATCACTCAATTTGGATTTGAAACGAAAAAGTTAGAGCCAAAACATTGACCGGATGTCTAGCGGGCAGTTCAGGAACAGAGTTGGGACAGTCAGTTTTTGGAGGCCTAAATGACCATATTTTTAAAACCTATTTCTACCCCAAGTATCCCTTGATGTCTACTTTCTAACCCAATTTGAATCACTCAATTTGGATTTGAAACGAAAAAGTTAGAACCAAAACATTGACAGGGTGTCTAGCGGGCAGCTCAGGAACAGAGTTGGGACAGTTAGTTTTTGGAGGCCTAAATGACCATATTTTTAAAACCTGTTTCTATGGTAGATTTCCCCATGAATCTAGTTTACAATGCAATTGGAATCACTCATTTTCGATATCTTATGGGGAAGTTATGATCAAAATACTGACTGTCTATCGTAAATCAGCACTCTTAAAACTATGTCTTTCCGGTTGTTCCTTACAGTATTTGACCCATCAATTCTTCTTCTCTTCAAAACCTGTTTATATTGGAGATAAATAAATGAATCTACTTTCATTTCCAATTTGAATCATTCAAATCCGACATCAAACGAAAAAGTTATGCTTGAAATATCAACTGTTGGTCTAAGCCGGGTAATCGACAATGACTCTATTATGCAAGTTGTTCTAACTGAAATTGACATATAATATCATTGAATTTCTAAAACTTGTTTCTACTGGAGATAAACCTTTGATTTAGCTCTCATTTGGCTTTGGAATCATCCGATTTCGACGAAAAACAAAGAAGTTGTGATTAAAACACTGCGGGCTAGCATGATTGGTCACTGCTCTCCCGCAAGCGACAGATAAATTTTACTTTGTTATTTTCTCAATGGATTTGTTATACAGAGTAACTAATTGTTGTTTTTTGCATAATTCTTGGATTAGGGGAGCCCGATCACCTCTCTTTCTCCATGATTGAATGTTTTATTGCAGGTAGACACTCGTTTTTTGCAGGTCCTGGGAAAATAAAGAAGGTCAATTTATGGATGAGTGATTTTTAAAAGAAATTTTTATAAAACAAAGGAATTTTATCCAAATCATTACCCAACGGATTCATAATAGAACAAATGAAGAATTGATTTCGATTTGAAGATTCATGTCTTGTCACTGCTGCCAAAACATTTTTCAAAAAGATCATTTTTTTTACATAATATCATAGTTGTTGTAACTTAATTTACATATTGTTTTTAAATAAAATGTTGTTTCTTTTCTAATTTCTTTTATATTTTGTGTTTCAGGTGTTGCTTCATTCAAACTGTGACCCATCCTCAGCTTCAATGCAGTGAACAGCTAATTCATTCTTTGCGTGTTTGCATTTTATGGTTGTGTATTTTGTTGTTCCTTTTCTGAAGGGACAACATTTGTGTGCATTTTTGTCGTTCCTGCTGTTCCTTTTTCAAAGGGACATCATTTTCATTTTGCTATTTATTTTCTAAAGGAATAGAACTTTTTGGTTCAGCCATTCATTTTGCTGTTCCTTTTTCACAGTTCATTCTGCTGTCCCTTTTCGAAATGGAACAGCACTTTTGCACTTTCACGTTTTGCTGTTCCTTTTCGAAATGGAACAGCACTTTTGCACTTTCACGTTTTGCTGTTCCTTTTCGAAATGGAACAACACTTTTTCACTTTCACATTTTGCTGTTCCTTTTCGAAATGGAACAACACTTTTGCACTTTCACGTTTTGCTGTTCCTTTTCGAAATGGAACAACACTTTTTGCACTTTCACATTTTGCTGTTCATTTTCGAAATTGAACAGCACTTTTGCACTTTCACGTTTTGCTGTTCCTTTTCGAAATGGAACAGCACTTTTGCACTTTCACATTTTGCTGTTCCTTTTCGAAATGGAACAGCACTTTTGCACTTTCACGTTTTTTTGTTCCTTTTCGAAATGGAACAGCACTTTTTGCACTTTCACATTTTGCTTTTCCTTTTCGAAATGGAACAGCACTTTTGCACTTTCACGTTTTGTTGTTCCTTTTCGAAATGGAACAGCACTTTTTGCACTTTCACATTTTGTTGTTCCTTTTCGAAATAGAACATTACTTTTGCACTTTCACGTTTTGCTGTTCCTTTTCGAAATGGAACAGCACTTTTGCACTTTCACATTTTGTTGTTCCTTTTCGAAATGGAACAGCACTTTTGCACTTTCACGTTTTGCTGTTCCTTTTCGAAATGGAACAGCACTTTTGCACTTTCACATTTTGCTGTTCCTTTTCGAAATGGAACAGCACTTTTGCACTTTCACGTTTTGCTGTTCCTTTTCGAAAGGGACAGCACTTCGACACTTTTCATTTTTGATGTTCCTTTTTCAAAGGAACGGTACTTTTGATTTTTGCTGTTCCTTTTTCCAAAGGAACGGCATTCGCATTCTCACATTTTTTTTGTGTGTATTTTTGCTTTTTGGTGTGCATTTTCTTTGCTGTTCCCTACACAGAACACCACTTTCTTTTTGAGTGTTTTTGCTGTTCCTTCAAAAAAAGCAACACTTTGGGAGTATTTTCGAGAGCAACCTTTCCTTCCTCTTGTGGGATTATTCCTAATTCATCTCAACCACATTTTACTGATTCCCTTCCATGGCATGAAGTACACTACTTTTATGAGGACAAGAGTTATCGATTCTATTGAAGCGAGTTAATATCATTCACGTTATGATCTTTAACAGGACAGCTCCTTGATGATAGATTTTTTTCAAAAGGGACACAATTACTTATATACTACTTTACTGCATTGTTTTCTGTTGAACATGATATTGATTGATCATCTTAATACCATGTTGGTTCCACCCTTCCTGGTTATAATCTTCTCTGTCTGTAATAAATGAGATTATGGGTATATTTTTTTCTATTGACATGTTCAACTTCTTCCGCCATCCCTGCTCTTAAGGAGTATTGAGCCTCCCTCATTTTATCATAAAAATATGTAATAACAACAAAATTTTGTTCGCAGATGGAGGATAGGGGGTCTCATTACGAGCCAGCCTACCATGTTCATAAGGTTGTAACAGAGTGACATTCCCATTATGGCCACCACACCAGGGTTATGATCCATTGGATAGCCAAATTATCCTTGGAACAGGAGGTCTCATCACGAGCCGGCCTGATCACTTTTGCTACATCCCAGTGAATGGCAGTGTGATTATCTGGTTACCACGCCAGCACACTGATCTCTTCTGTAGAACAGCACTGTAACTCTCCATTTATAAATTGAGGATCCTGGCTCATATGGGTTAAAAAGAAACCCTGCCGAGGCTATGGACGCCTGCTGGCAGCAGCGGCTCTGCTTATGGCATTGAAGTTATATCTTATCGTCAATTATTATTATAATACCCTTTTCTTATTTTTTCTTTTTTATCAGAGAAGTTATTTCCTTAACTTTTTCCCTGTTTTGAACCTTTATGCATGAGAAATTGTTTTATGATCAATCACATCATTTTCAGCTAGAATACCGTCAGCAAAGCATTTTTTTAGCATATTGTTGTCCTTTTTCGTTTTGCATAAACTATCATCAATCCAAAGCATCCTATCTCTTATTCATAACTATCTTTACATACTCTGCTCTCATTATAACCATAACTCTTGCTGTCCTATCATTGATATGTGTACTCTCCTTCATTTCCTATTGTATTGTTCACTCCCTTGCCTTGTCATCAACACCACCCCTTTCATATGCTTTATGGTTATGGAACCCATTTTCCAATTGGAGGGGGGAATGTATGCATTATGGGATTGCATGTGATCTAATTACTACACTCTGCCATAACTTGTTGATTTGATAAGTTTTTCTAATTGAAATTTTGCATGCATTTTATCTGTTGCTATTCAAAGTTAACACTATGGCTTCAAGAACATTGTATGCACAAGTATGATTTGTTTACAAGAGAACAACAAGTATGGGCAGAATTCTATTCGTAGCATGACCACACTATTGCACTTCACAGTAGAGGCTCGCGAACGTGAACGATTCTTCAGACATGATGTGCTTCCCTGGATTCCACCTTTTGCATCACTTTCAGCACCAACTCTGCCTACATCAGCTTCAACAACTGCCAGTCCATATATGTCATTCCATATTTTTGGAAGTAAAACTTGAGGTAAAATTGCATAGTTTTCTAATTTATTATAAATTTAGGAGAATCTAATGAAAATCCATTTTGAGCATTATTTGTCATCCTTCATTCCACATCTTTACCACTTCCCCTTTTTCAGCAGCATGTCATTTTCAAGTGTGGGGGAGTGTTCCTTTCATTCATTTCTTTCTTATGACCACGCCATTCATATTCTTTATCATCCATTGCTATTCTTATTCACTCTCAACATCTCCCTTATTCCATGTTGTTTTACACCAAGCATAGAATTCAACAGCTGGTAGCAACCACCTCTATTTGTTTTCTAGCATCGCATGAGGGCATGCTAATTTTTCAAAGAGGGGGAGGAATTGCTACGCATGATGGATGTTTTCTATTTTCTTTCTCATTTAAGGCATACAATTTCAGTGTAGAAATTGATTTCCATAATATTTTTAAAAACTATGAACTCAATTCTTGTGATCTCTAGGAAACACAAACATACTATTAAAATACACATACCTAGATAATTTCAAGAAATATTGGTTCATAAAATTTCGGAAATCATGCACTCTCACCTACAGCCATTTTGTTTATATCTCATGATCCATGCATCAAAACGATCTGATTTTTGGATCATAAAGACATTTATATATTATAAATTTACTTGCCAAATTTCGACAAAAGCTAGTTTGTAGTTTTTGAGAAAATGGTTAATGAAGTTTGCTGTTACTTATATCATATTTTGTTGCAACTTCATATATACATATAATTGAATGTCAATGTAAAAATTGTTATGCCTTCATCAAGATTACTAAAAGTGAATATTCATTAATTAAGGAAGAATTCATTTGTTCTATCCATTTCATGAGCTGAGATGAACATATTTTTTATCGCTTGGTTAACACATGGGTTTTTGTCTTTGGGTTGCATGAAGACATGCAATATATTCAGTTTTCGTTGCATGAGGACATGCAACATATTGAGTGTGGGGGTATGTTGGGCCATGAATACGACCACTTTGTAACACTTATTTCATCCATTTTTACTCTTCTCTATTATATCATCTATTACAATTTATCATTTAAATCCATTTTAAAAATGATTTATGCTCTCATGGATGAATATTATTTATTCTCCTTTATTTCTAATAAATTGATGATTATGCATTATTTTATCAATGATAGTTCTAATAAGTTGGTTATAACATTATTAACCATTTTTAGCCTCCAAGGTAACTTCCAGATTGAAGATTTGATTTTTAAATCTGCCAACTCAGAAATTCGCTGGTTTAAGGAGTGACAGTTTTGCGGTTGAGATTCTGAGCAAATGAAGACGAATTTGAGAAATCCAGAACATGGGTTTTTCCAGAACGGGCCCAATTAACTTTCTTAAAAAACGGTTTGCCCAAATTCGGCTTGTACAGAGAGAAACGTAGGGTTTTTTTAGCACGATTTTCTCAGATTTGCAGTTGCGGCCGTCCTCCAAATCTCAGCTGCAAACCCAAATTCGTCTTGCTTTTGTTGAGAGATGAAAGGAAATATATTTTCTTGTTGATCATCTGGTTAGAATCAATCCAATTTTGTAAAAAAAATCATGTTGTACTTATCTTTATTGCAACTTCTCCCTGATCTCTCTATTTAAATGAAAACAAAGTTCAGAGAGGGGGAGACTTCAGGATGACTTTGGGGATTCGAATGATGGCGAATTGATGATTTGAATTAGAGATTCAGAAGCAAGGATTCATGATAGGATAGGAGGAAGGAAGGATTGTTTTATGCTGTAAGTCTCAAAGCTTCAACTTTTGTAATGATTTCACTATTTAATGATTAATACATAATTTGGGCGTTGCTGTTCACTCTTTTCCTTCTAAAGTAACCCAGCAGCGTCCGCTGGTGGCTAAGGGCCCAGCCTCTGGTGGAGTACGCTGCTGCTGCTGTGTATCATATCTTTACAATTGCTGCTGTGTGACGGTTTGTTTTCCTTTTCATTTCTTTAAATTGTTTTGTTCAGCGATCTTTTGTTTATGAACATTTCGCAGAATTACTTTGTTATATTGAAGTCACAATTGGATTGCGTGAGTGATAGAATTATTAATTATAACTTGACATGTATTGCTGATAATTTTGATCTAATACTGCGATGTCTAATTAAGAACCGTGGTCCATTTAATTGCTGCTCATTTATAATTGCCATGGTTGTTCAATTAAGTTACTACTCAAATATAACTGCGATTGTAATTGCTTCAATAACTGCGATTAATGTTCATGCTGCTGGATTAAGGTTGCTGATTCAATTACATTTATAGTTTGTTGTGTCTTTCCAATTACTTAGTTTTGTTGTTTGGTTCCTTTAATTCCAATTTGTTGTTCCATTTACGGCCGTTCCATTTTAGACTTGCTATTCCATTTCCTATTTGTTGTTCTATTTTACTTTCTGACATTCCATTTACTTGCAATTGCTGCTTTGGTATGAGAGAAGGTCTAAGGCTGTAGTGAGTCAGCAAGTCGCTGCTTAGCTCCCAGACCTATGGTCCATGCTCTAATTTCCTTTCCATCAGTTTCTAGAGGGATGGGTTATCACTTCCGCACCCTTGACTGATAAGCTGTCTTGTGTGATTTTATCCTTTTGAAGTAATTTAGTCATAGTTTAGCATCCGTCTACTCTGGTGTTCTCTGAACGCTGTACTACTAAACATTACTCTTGAGTAAATAGCCGCCTCAGACTGAGTACACTCTTGAAATAAAAAGTTGTCCCTGGGTTGACAATTAATGTGAAGGTAATTAGGAGTTCAAAAGACACCTTTTTATCGCTCCACAGTACTGTGGTTGTTTGCACACACATATTTAAGTAGAAATGGAATTCTTGGACATCTCCTCTCTTGGCGCAACGTAACGATATGTTGTGAAGATTGAGCAGAAGTTTAAACAAAAGAAGCGAGACTTTGAATTTGCAAATTCGAAATAAGGCAAAGGCACTTCCAAACCACAAAACATAGGACATAGTCAAGGCGGAATGATCTAGGGCAATCCATCAAAGCTACAAGCAAAGAATAACGATCGAAAGATGAAGAAAGTCACAAGGAGGTGTTGTGAGTTCCGCAAGACCCCCCCTAACAACACAAATGAATGTTGCGCAAAGCAGTCACTAATGGTTGAACTAAAAGCTTCAGATTAGGATGCACGTTCCGACTCTGAGCCAGAACCTAACAAGGGGAAACATATCATTGGTGCAAAACCTAGTGCTATTTTTTCCACTACCAAGGTAAAGAAGAGTGAGCCTGAAGATTTGGAGGAGGGTGAGTGTATTTTCCACTCACAGATGTCGGTGATGGGTTCTTTGCTACAACTCATTGTCAATAGTGGGAGCCAAAAGAACCTTGTCTTAATAGATTTCGTTAAGCAATTGGGTTTGTTGACAACACCACACTCGCAGCCATACACTATCAACTAATTACACCAAGGAAGAGATTGTCATGTCATCCAATAGTGTCATCTTCTCTATAGCATCAATCTTTTCACGAATGAGGTACTATGTGATGTTGCTCCCTTTGAAGTTTGTGATGTTTTATTAGGCCAACCTATTTGTGGAAGCGTCATGTTGTGTATGAATCCATACCTCATACTTTTATTATTATTTTGGGTAGAAAACTATAGATGATATCAGAGGTAGCCCCACCTATTATCAACTTTTTTGATCTCTACTAAGCATTGTAGTGAGATCATCTCTCAGATAAAAAAAATAAAAAAAAAAAAAATTATTATCTTCTTGATTTATTCTCAAAGCAAGTGGAAGATCATGGCCACAATCATGGCCCCCAGAAAGGGTTCCCCCACATGGAAAAAGCAAGATGATAAGCTCGTGGAAGAGTACATGGACATCTACTAACCCATAGGGGTAACTTTGCACTATTAGGTCAAGTGTTCGATCGATCTGACTCCTAGATCTTATATACCAAATGCGCCAATCTACTATTGCTCTATTTTGGAAAATGATGAAATCAAGCAACAAATCAAAGAGTTGCTACAAAAAGGAAACATTCGACCAAGTTCTTCACCTTGTGGGAGCCCAATTATGCTCGTACAAAAGAATTATGGGACTTGGATACTCTGCATTGATTATTGAGCCCTTAATAAAATCACCATCAATAATGGGTACTCGATTCCACAAATTGATGACCTTCTTGACCAGCTCAAGGGGGCTCAGTACTTCAGCAAGATTGATTTGAAGTCCAACTATTATAAATTTGTAATAGAACCCACGGATGTATGGAAGTTCACCTTCAAATCCAAGGAGGGTCTCTTTGACTGGTTGGTCGTGCCTGGCAGGTTGAAAAACGCCCTTGCAACTTTTATGTGGTTGATGGATGACATCTTGCAGCCTCTCACCAACTTGTTTATGCTTTTATATTTGGGTGATATACTCACCTTCAATAAGAGTTGGGCCGATCACTTGCAACATTTTCAGCATTTCCTTCAAATCTTGTGGCAACACAAGCTATGTGCCAACCTGAAGAAATTCTCTTTTGGCAAGGACCTTGTCCAATATCTTGACTACATAATTGATGAGCAAGGACTGCATTTAGATATTTCCAAGATCCAAATCATTCATGATTGGCCAACCCAAACGAATCTAAAAGAGCTTCACAACTTCTTGGACCTTCCCAATTTCTATCGAAGGTTCTTGTTAGTTTCTCTCATATCACTTGGCCCTTCAGTCATGTTACCAAGAGTACAACGAAAAAATGTCTTTTTGGTCCAAGTCACAACATAAGGCATTCATTGAATTGAAATATTGCCTTTACTCTATGCTAATCCTCACCTTTCCAAACCTGTAACAACCATTTGTGATTGAGACAGATGTTAGAAAATCGGAAAGGAAGAAAAATTTTCTTATGTTGATAATTACATGTGATATTATTATGTTATTATTAACTTTTTTATGTTCTTCTCATCAAGCAATTATCAAATAAAAACCATGAAGATCATGGATACTAGATGTAGGCAATCAGCTAGGAATAAAGCCCCTATATATGGGAAAACCCAGTGAAAGAACTCTTCCTTCAGTAGATTCAAAATGCGATAGACCAAGACCTTAGACACAAAAACCTTCCTTCTCCACCAAGTCAACCTTCCAAGATGATTTAGTAGTATCTTCTTATCCAGCATGTGTGGGATAGGAGAGAGAAAATATTGACTTCTCTTGCTTGATAAATTCCTCCTTCACCTTCACTAGCCTTTTCCTCTTCTTCTCTTGAAATTCACACCTTTTTGACCCCATAAACTGCAAATCAAACTTTATGGGTGTGAGTGACAAATTAGGTCGAGTTGCTGCCTCTATATAGTGATTTTTGCTCCTCTGTTTATGCCTACTTGTCCAGTTTGAGGCGGACTTGGTAGAGGAAGCCTAATTGAAATTAAATTTCTTCTTTGACAAAGAGAGACCAAGAAGGGTCTTTTACAATATGACATGGACAAGGACACTTGACATAAACCCTAGAAGCCTTCAATGGAGGCTTTGACCTAAAAATTATTGACCCAAGCATGAAACACATGCTTTAATAAGTTAATTTCTATAATAATAAACGTTCTTTTTCTTTTATTTTCACAAATACATTTCATAATGACTCAAATATAATTGTGAAGTCCGAAATTAGTTACATTCTTGAAAACTCCCTCTTAACTATGGAGGTATTCGTAATTACAAATATATATAGGTACATGGAAGATATCCAAAATGAACTATGAAGAGTTCTATCACACTCAATGTTGTGGACTAGATAACTGACCAGGGTAATCTATCCGGGTGGGACTAAGATGGACTCAATCTTTCAGTTAGTCTAGGTACCATCAACCCAGGGATCCATGTGCATATGCAAGGTTAGAGTCCCATGACCAATGTCACCCTCCCTCTTCGGGAGCTAGAGATCAACGTATAGGTCGGCTAGATGTCCTCCCAAGCATCCACCATTAGATGCTTCAACTCTCCCTATCAAACTAGATATATCCATTTGTCCAAGCATGCTTCTAGAGTGTTCAACCTTTTTTATGGAGAAATTTACTTGTACAAACAAAAACCCAAACCAATAATAATCTTTCAAATATACATATAGTTAAATACAGACCTTTGGGGTCCTCAATTGTTCTAATGCTACTTTCGTAATCAAGTTATATACAATTTGTCTGAAGCTTTTTTCTTATTTTATTTCTTTAGCAACACCAAATATAAGTTAATATCTTCTCAAGTATTTTTTCTATAATACTTTTTCTTACTTCAAGGTACTCACTATCATAATATGTCCACGCTCTCAATTGGGGAGATGTACCTTTTCTTCTATTCAGGCTCCCTCTCAACTTGGGGAGATCAACAACTTCATAACATCGAAGAAACTTCATTTTTTCAAGGCTTCATATTTCTTATGGCATCAAGGTCATCTTGATCATCATCATTCTTATAGCTTCCTTCATCATACTCATTACAAACATCTTCAGCATCTTGAAGATCATGTACCTACCAAACCTTAATAGCAACTACAATAAAGTACAAATGGAAGCATGAAGTTAACTAAATCATATTACTATAATGGAAGCATTTAGACTTTAGACATCAATTACCTTAGGGTTCATAAGAGACACATCTTTTACATACTAAACTTCAATTTCCTGCTAGGGTTTTGTCATAAACCCTTGACTCCATCTTCGAGACACAAAGCCTTATATATCAACAATTCAATCAAATAACAATTCTACTATACATTTAAGGTTTCAATAATAAACTCTATGATAAACTTTACTAGGGTTTGTTCTAAACCCTAGATTTTCATCGTCAAAGCAAATTCATATCAACCAATCCAATGTTGCACAACTCGTACTCGTAAAAGACTCATCTCGCTATTGACTCAGTGACTCGTATAAGACTCAGGAACGACCCGTATAAGACTCGTATAAGGCTTGTACAAGAATTGACAAAATTTTCCCTCAATATGATCTCCAAAAAAAATTATAAAAAATATAAAACCCGTCAAGACTCACGGGTACTCGCGAGTCCTATAAGAGTCATGTTACACTTATATCAACAATAAAAAACAATATCATTATCTCCTAGAATATCAATCTCTATGAGGGTGAACAACTTGACTAATGTTCTTGATGGTGAACAATTTGGAGACAGCCTCATACATTTATTGAGTGGAATTTATGTTGGATATGTATAGAATTATCTTGTCCTTAACTCCATCCACTATTAGGTTCATAGCCAAGATTTCAATTTCTCTAAAATTTTCATTTTCTGCTTCACATGATTCATGTGTAGGCTTCTTGATTTTTCCTTGAACAAGATCCAAAACTTTGTTCCTTTCAAGAATGAGATCTATCCTCTTTTTCTAGGCATTGTAGTTGGAGACACCTTCTAGTTTGTTTTCTCCCTTCATTGAGTTTGACATAGTTCCTATAGATAGTAGGCTTATCTCTTTATATGATCCCCTTTTATTTAATAATCTTCCTTTGATCTCCTTTTTCTCAATAGACCTTGAACCTGTCTTGTTCTTCCTTCTTCACCTTAGCCCTGATACGATGTTATAAAATCGGAAAGGTAGAAATATTTTCTTATGTTGATAATTACTTGTGATATTATTATGTTCTTGTTAGCTTCTTTATGTTCTTCTTTTATATTCTTCTCATCAAGCAATTATCAAAGCAAAAACATGAAGATCATGAACACCTGATGTAGGCACTTAGCCAGGGCTAAAACCCCTATATATGGGAAAACCTAGTCAAAGATAGACCAAGACCTTAGACCCAAAGACCTTCATCCTCCACCAAGTTAGCCTTCTGGGATGATTTAGTAGTCTCTTCTTATCTAGCAGCTTCAACCCAACAACAATCCAGAAATTCAACTTCCCAACTACAAAACTTCGACCCCCAATGACAAAATTTCTTCCTCCCCAACTACTGCAGAATTTTGACCCCTTGCAACACTCTAAAACTTCGCACGTGTGGGGTAGGAGAGAGAAAAACTTAACTTCTCTTACTTGATAAAGTCCTCTTTCACTTTCACTAGACTTTTCCTCTTCCCTTGAAATTCACACTTTTTCTAGACCTAGAAATTGCAGATAAAACTTTATGAGTGCGAGTGACAAATGAGGTCGAGTTGCCACCTTAATATAGTGATTTATGCCCCTTTGTTTAGGTTGAATTGTCTAGTTTGAGGCGGAGTTGGTGGAGGAGGCCTAATTGACCTATTTAACATTAAAATAAAATTCTTCTTTGACAAATAGAGACCAAGAAGGGTCTTTTACAATATGACATGGACAAAGGCACTTGACGTAAACCCTAGAAGCCTTCACTGGAGGCTTTGAACTAAAAACAATTGACCCAAGAATGAAGCCCGTGCTTTAATAGGTCAATTTATTTAATAATAAAATTTCTTTTTCTTTCTTTTGACAAATACATTTCATAATGACTCAAATATAATTATGCTATTGGTGCATTCCTCACTCAGAAGGGCATCCAATGGCATGTCATTAAATTGTTGTCTCCAACTTGTTGTCCCCTCGAAAATTTGGGGGTTGGCTCTAGCTATATCAAAAACTCCTCCCCTTGTCCTCCCATCCCCCGTCCCTAAAGGCAATGCAATATAGTTTTAGACACTCTCTCTGTAGGGATGAGCCCAACATGAGGGATGAAAAAGGTGCATAGGAGGATGTCAATCCTTTCATTAGGGTGTCCATGAATCTCATAGGTCTTTTTAAAACAAGATGTAATTTCTAATAGATGGTGGGCCTAGAAATGTGGATATAGAAGAACTTTGTGACCTTCATCCCTAGAAGGTTTTCGTGCCAAAAAAATCCCAATCCATTCTACTAATAACTATAATCCATTTTACTAAATTGGCCACTATTATTCAAACTATCAATAAAACATAACTACCAACTTAATGAGAATTCTTTAAAGATTTTTTTTTTCCTTTTTTTTTTTTTAGAGATGGTATCTAGTGGCTATTTTTACTCTACTTAGAAAAATGGTGTTATTAATACCACTTTTTTTAAAATTAACTATTAAAATTACAAATCACAAAATGAATTGTTGATAAAAAAATTGGTGCTTATATCATCATTCGTGTTTTTGGGTTATTTAGAATTACAAATTTGTTGAAATCTTGATCTCAACTAGTACACTTTCAAACAAAATCTTTAAATTAATCCCCAAAATTAAGAGTGTTGCTTCCAGTAGGGCATTTTTTTTTTTAGGGTGTCATTACAACTGGTTTAAAATTGTACTCTTGATATTTAGTATGGTCATGAACTTGTTGTAGCGGTTACAACCACTCTCCACAATTTTTCCTTCACCTCGTTTTGGAGCCTCCCTCCTAAACATCTTAGTAGCTATCTTGTACTGCTCATGTACTTTTGTTTCATTTGATTTTATCTTTCACCTAATAGCTTGTGTTCACTTACTTGTTCTATCAATTAACCACAAGATGAACCAACAACTTGGTTCACATCCGGTCTTTGTGCTGTCTGGGAAAACTGCGCAATCCTAGAGGGCAGTCTATCTTTCCCTCAAGAATTGTGTAGAGTAGCCCAACAACTACCTTGCATTCAGAAATTGCGCAGAGCAAGAAAATAACCTTTCTCTGCAAAACTGTGCAGAGCAAGAAAGCAACCTTGCTCCCAAAAACTGTGCAGTGTAGGCAGCGAAAACTTTCTCTGGAAAACTATGCAAACCATCTAGACAGTGAGCTGACGCTCAAAACTGCACTGACCCAGCAGGCGGCGAGCCTTTCTCTGGGAAACTGCACAGAACTTGAGAGACACTCGGAGCCACTCAGCCCAGAAACAATGCAGAAACTTCCCTTCAGTTGCTTGTTGTTGCATGTGCTGGTAGGTTTCCCTGTTCCCTCTAGAACTACACAATTATTCCTTGCATGTCATGCAAATTTTCCTAAAAAAGCAAAAATAAAAATACGAAAAGAATCCCTAGATTTTAGGGATTTATTTTTAGCACTGGGAGTTACATGTAAAATTCATTTTAGAAACTTCCCTCCAAGTGTTGTTTTTTCCTAGATTTGGGGTATGCACTTCATAAATCATCAATCGAACAAATCTATTTAATGGATGCTAGAGAGCTCATTGTTCACATTCAATCTTGGAGCTCTAACATTTATGAGCAGTCTAGGAACCTTCGGCACAGCTGGCACAAGGTTTCCCGATAATTTTCGCTTTTCATGTCTTTTGCCATTTTTCTATTGCTTTTTATTTCTTGGCTTGTATGAGTGTTGTTTTCCTTGTTTTATTAAACAACTACTAGTGTTTCAATGTATTTTAACTTGTAGAAGTGTTGTTTCAAGTTTTGCATTGCATTTCATTAGTGTCACGTGCATGACCCTATTTCTGCACTGACAATCGTCATTGCAGTGACTCTCTTCACTTAAATTTGCACCATCTTTGCACACGCAATTGATCCTTCTCATTTTAAGGTTGCCCTTAGGAAAATCTAGGCTGCCTTGGACTAGATCTGGCTTCTCTTAGCATGCACAGCTTAGATCTTGCTTCTCTCGACATGCACTGCGCATTCCCAGAACTCAAGGCTCTTCCTTGCCTCAAGGAATTGCACAGAGGCTACTCGACACTAGCCCCAACTGTGCTCTACGTAGTTCTGAGAGACATTGCTTGGCCTGATCTTGCTTCTCACAGCATGCATTGTGCATTCCTAGAGCTCAAAGCTCTGTCTTGCCTCCAGGAATTGCATAGAGGCTGCCCGACATTGGTCCCAGTGGTGCTCTGTGCAGTTCTGGGAGAAAGTGCCTAGTCCTGCCTACTGGGACTATGCAATGCATAGTTCCAGACAGCAACCTAGCTAGACTCAATTGTGCATTGTGCAGTTCCAGTCCAAATTTAGCCTCTCTAGACTGCGCTCTGAACAGTTCCAGTCAGCGTCAAGCCTCAATGGTAGCTAGGATTGTGCAATGTGTAGTTCCAATTGATAGTTTCCCAGCCTCGCTGAGTCAATACTGTGCAATCTTTCCCAACAGTCACCTAGTTTGTTGCATGACCAGTTTTCTACTTGCTTTATGTTTTTCAGCTGACATTGGCTTGCCATGTGTGTCTTCTCTATGTCCAAGTACAACAGGTGTTGAGCAACTTTTCAATAGTACAGGTAACATGGCCTCTAAGAGAATGGATCAAAGGACACAATTGAAATCAGTGCTAGAAATGTGGTCGAAAAAGTGTCTATGAGCTTGCCAGTGTATACACATGTACATATGTTCATTGAGAAAGACATGAAGATCACATGGCAAGACATCAATGTTTATTTGCAGGCAATTTTGAGGAGAATCTAGAGGACCATCATGTCTATGTCAACATTCATAAGTAAGGATTGTACAAGGTTGCATGCACGTATCCCACCTTCCCGTGCACAGACATGATCCATTGGATTGTCTCACAAACTAATCATGAGATGATGATACTGAGCAGTGTTAGTGGAGTAGAGCTTGCTACCTTCGGGATGGAGGATTGTCAACAAATGTATCATCTGTCGCGGTCGGTGAACAAGATGGATGCACTGTTCTACACTCTCAACAGCAGCACCAATACAAGATACATCTTGAAGCATTCTGTAAGAGAGGTTCCAAAGTTCAGGACGACACCCAATTAGATCTATAAGACAAAGACACTCAGGAAGGCTTACCAACTCTTGGTCATCTTCGCATGCCGCTTGTATGTCCAAGAGAGCACGAAGACCTTCTCACATAGTTGGGTAGTTCTATTGGATTAGCTGGAAAGTGAAGGAAAGCCTTTCAACTAGTCTGACATGTTGGCTCTTCAGCTGAAAGTGCATGTATCAGATGCTTAAAGTCTGCACAAGGATCAATAAGCAAGATTCTTCATGGCCGCCTACCTGCTTAATGTAATCTATGCCCGTCAAGAGTTCCCTGGCATGGGTTGGGCATGGACACCTTTAGAGAATGTTGTGAACATATATTGCAACGTTCTTTCGAGTTCAACTACCGAGGAGTCATGGCTAGACTATTTGATTACTTCATTGCCCCTTTGTACACGATGATCTTTGAACAAGCTCCGCCTTGCATATCCCAAGCTACAATGGTGGCGTTGCTGAACATTGCAGATTGGTATGCTACACCTGGTGGCACCTTCATTAGGATGTACAACGCGAAGAAGGCTCCGCATTTGTTGTCGAAGTTTTCCACGTACAAGCTAGTCATGCAAGAGGTTGCATAGCACATATCGACAGGGTTGTCGGTTGGACTACACAGGGAGAAGAAGGCACCATGGCCTACTCTTCCTTTGCGGATTGGGTTGTATGCGATCCGGGATTTTAAAGATGTGGATGTCGAGGTCGAGGACTTCAAGAAGATTCAGTTTGGCACCAAGAGTTTCAATATGTATGATCTGCATGGCTTATGCAAGGACCACTGTATGAGAGTGTATTACCCTTGAATCCACGGGGCATGTCATTGGCCAGAGGAAGACCCTTGGAGATATTGATATAGCTCCTCCTAGGCTCAATGGACCGGTCATCATGGTAGTAGAGTGGTTAGGAGCACTCAAGGCAACAACACCAATAACAACAAAATGCAAAAAACCTACACAAGACAAAGGCAAGAGAAAGATTACCAAAAGTGTAGAGGCAGAGTGAAGCTACAAGTTTAAGGAAGATCCACTTATTGAAAAAGTAGCTTTGGAGATTGAGGGAAAGAGACGACAACGCGAGAGAAGAGGAGCGCAAAAAATGAGAGATAATCAAAGAATGGAAGAAACAGAGAGAAATATGCTGGAGTCAGAGTAAAGGCTCAAAGAAGAATACGTGTTGCGCAAAAGAGAGAAGGAAGCATAGCAGGAATAGGAACATGAACAGGAGGAAGTGCCGCAAGAACAAGAACTTGCTAAGTAGGATGAACCGATGGATGAACATATGGACATGAAGATGGAACAACCAGAACAAGGTCAGGACACTAACCTCCTTCCAAAAGCAAACGAGGTTACCCTAGAGGCTTCACCACCTCCTGCAGCAGAGCAAGTCCCAAGTGAACAAGGAGATATCGTTCTCATTGAAGATGATCCAGGAACCAATAGCCTTTGATGAGTCACAACACAAAGTTGTACATGCACAGAGAGTGCACATCCCGAATGATCATGCATCACCTACACACTTTGAAGAATGAGTGATTGTGTCAAATGTGCGAAGACATCCAGCTGCAATGGCCGATGCTACGAAGGCTTATGCCAAAGGCACGAGCTCAAGCATGAAGTTCTTGATAGCAGAAAATGAGCACATGGCTAAGGACTTGCAAGCATCCAGGCAGAGGGAAGAACAATCAATAGGATTTGCCATAGCAGAGATGAAGAAAGCGATACTTGCTGAAGTATCAGCTCTTGAAACTGTCATGCAGAGACTATATGATAGGTTCATCACTGTGCACATGGCAGTTGTCCATCTACTACATGGTCATCAATAGTGCTACATCAAGATGGCGCACACACTCATAGACATACATGTCGTTGTTGATCACGTATAGACATGGGCAATGAGATACAAGGGAGCCTTGCTTAACTTGCACCAGATGATGAAGCCATAGGTAGAGTTGGACACAACATGCATTCAGAGTCCGATCCAGAATTATGAGAAACTCCCGCTGCTCTTCACCAATGATGAGGCTTCATACGCATGGTTGTCCAGGAGTTGGATGTTGTGGTAAGAAAGTATGACACCCCTTCAATTGGAATGCTCACCGAGGCCAAAGAGAAGAACCAAGTCCGACTAGAACTCGACACGTACTTTGATCAGTTGATGCACATGACCACCAATGAAGTTTTGCAGATCAGCATTGTTATAGACAATTTTGTGCCTTGCATGAATTGTCAATAATCCAAGGGATCCAAAGTCCCTAAACATGATGTTCCTACCCCTAGAGGAACAAGGTCAGCAAGCCAACAGCTCTCAGATCAGTTCTCCACCTGAAAACACTCAAAAACAAGCAATCCTGAAATCAAAGCAGGTGCTCCACTAGGTTTCTGCGCTGAAACTCAGCTGCTCCATGGTGTACCTGCGTTGCAAAGCAAGTGGAACAAAGGCCACCTGCGCTGAGCGAGATGGGACAAGTGGCACAATGAGTCATTGCTCTGGAATCTTCCAAAAATGACACTTGGATCAGGGATTTCGCCTTGTGATGAGTCAGAGGCTCTGTTTCTCCAAGTGGAAGCAAGGTTCTCCAAGTGGACTCAAGAACTGAAGATCAACTGAAGAGAGAGAGGACACAAGGCAGCTACACATCAGTTGCAAGCTGACTCATCCTTTCTCAATTCATCTATATATTGAGCTCTCTCCTATGAGCTCAGGAGGCTGGAATTTTGTGCAAAGTAATGATATGCTGTTGGTTTCACTATAGAGCTATTGGGTGATTGCTTGAAGGAGGTGAAGAGGAGAAATTCTTTCTGCTGGGAGGTGTTGCTGGATTGGAGCCTTCAATGGTTGTAACACTCTCAGAACTTTACTTCTTCTATTAATAAAAGCTATTGAGGTTCTTCTATATGCACTTGTTTCAATGTTATGTTGTGATGATTGTATATTTGATTTATGCTAATCCTTGAATCAGTTATGATTGCATGCTTCTTGTAGTTTCCTTCTTGGTTATTTTGCAGGATCTCATTGTAGCTGGGCCAGCAAAAGAGCAAGGAGCTGGGAGCAAGCAAGCAAAGAGAAGAGTTTGGATTCGACATTAAGCGCAAGGCAACGGTTAGTGCATTTCTTCATTCTCTCTTGCTTTCATAAAGAAGTAAACCTTAAGTAGTTTTCTTTACAGTTGTTGCTGAGGTACTATCACCCTTAGAGTGGGATAGGGTCATCCGAATCGGATACTTTTCCCTACAACAAACTGGCGACTCCGCTGGGGATCGTATCTGTTTGATTGTTTGTAGTATTTTGCTATTCATTTCCTGAACAAAAGAGTACCAAATCGAAAAGCTTTTGACTATATCAAAAGCGAAGTAGAGGGCAGCTACTCTAGCTCATTTCTGAGCAAGTTCACGATTTGAAGAGCTGATCTACAAAGATCCTTGTAAGCTCTTAGTGATAGCTTTTCACCTTCCTAATCATCCCTTTGAGTGTGCTTGACTGATTGTTTCTGATTTGAGCAAAAACTGTGAATTTTTGAGAAAATTGTGACCCGGAAACTGTGAAAACGAAACTTTCGTTTTCCAAAGCAGGTAGTACACAGGCTACCTGCTTTGCAACGCAGGTCCCGAAGGGGCTACCTGCGCTGAGAGCCAGATTGGCTGTGCAGCACCTGCGTTGGCCCAATTTTGCCTTGTGCAGTTGGGGTTTCCTCCCTTTTTCCTGTCTGTTTTCACTATAGTTTTTTGCAGCCAGTTACCAGTCTTGCACCTATTCTGAAACCAACCTTACTTGCCATCATTCCGCCTCTGTTATATAACGAAATTGTACTTGTTCTTTTGTATTTCTTACGTCATTTACAATTTCCCATAACGAAAGTGAACTAGTCTTGCTTTTGGCCTCTTAGATCTGAACCTGTGTTAGGCATTTTGCTGGTCTAAAGAGTTAGCTTGTTTGCTGTCCATAGCTGATTAGTCTTTTCACTTTTGTCATTATGGTTTGATTTCATGTATTTCCAGTGATTAAACAAGTGAATCTTAAGGTGTCTTTTGATTTTGGACTAGCTTGTTTACTTTCGCTTTAAATCGAAATCAAAGTTATATAACAACTTTCTTTTTGTAACCCATCAACATTAAGAAAGGGAAAAGAAAATACATGCATTGTGCATTTTGCATTTGACTGCTTGCATGACGATTTAGGAAATTTTGCATTAGTGTGTGCTCTATGATCTGTGAGAAAAGATTTGCCTTTCTTCTCCCTCAGTAGTTAAGATTTTCAAAGTTGAAAGATTGAAAAGTTTGCTTCTCATCTTAGACTGCATTCAGGAATTTGTTACATACATCTCGTGGTGATCCTTAAAGGCAAACTGCTAAGCAAGATCAACATTAAAATAAATTCAATTTACATAACAACGCTTTGTAACATAACGCAAACACATAGAGGTCTAGGTAGAGACGTGTTCCGGCGTCGTTAAACTTAGTGACTGTCGATCTCTACGAAGGTGGGTGATTCCTCCTGAGAGTCGGTGGCACTAATACGGACTTGTGCTCCCACGTACCGTCACGTATATATTGGGAGACCCCTATAGGAACAAAGTCTTTATCCATAGGAAGCCGTGTCGGCCGCCCTACTGATCGCAATGCAGTGAACACAACATTCACGAAGATTGACCACACGTACCGTAAAACGTATTCCGTGGTTTTGCGAAAGGTTTGGCACACCCTCTGCCTAGAACTCCAGAGCAGTTTCTTTTGGCCTTTTTCAAACTCTATAACTGAAAAAGTCCAACCGAGCATTTGTCACTTCGGGCTCGTTAATACATCGAAGGAGACTAGAGTCATCTTTAGCTTTTTCTCGACTCTTAAAACATGAAAAAGCAAAGTTGTGTCTAAAGCGTCGTTAATAAAATTTATTTTAATCGGAACATAATCACCTGTTATTCCCACGTTGATCTTTCAGTTGAAAAGTATGGAGCCCACCAACCAAGGAAGTCACCTTGGTGGAAGTCCCAATCCCTTCTCCTCTTGGGGAGATGTTGGTGCGCCTCATATGGCCACATTGTCACTTCCAGGATTGACAATTGGCCTACCTGTATGGCTCTTTTCAACTAATGTAGTTCAAATCGCCACTAATCCTGAGCAGTCGAATCAACAGTCAGACCAGTCTAGAGCTACCCACCAGCCTTCCACTTCTTACAATTCTTCCTCTGATCCTTCATCTTCGCAAGGTAGAGCCGGCAAAAGTCAGCCTCCCAAGGAGAAGAAAGAAAAGAAGCAGAAGGGGCCTGTGGCGAAGGCGACTGGGGGCAAGCAAAAGACATCTGACAAAAATCCACACACTACACCGACCGGGCCTAAATCGCCATGTGTCATTTGCAAAGGGACCCACTTCCATCGTGATTGTCCTTGTATTCCCCGGATACTAAGGGACTGGTCCCCCAAGTTGCACAATCCGGTAGCATCAACCTCTGGTAGTCATGTTGATTGCAGTCCATCAGCTAGCGAGAGTGAAGGACGAAAAGGGAGACCAAGATCACCCTGTATGTTGTGTGAAGGCGATCACGCCATTCACCGATGTCCATTCTTAGATGAGGCAAAGAGAGTTTTGGAAGATCGTTCGGTATCACCGTTACGACTTCCTCCTGGATACCAAAAACTCGTGCCTAATCCCTCGATAGTTGAAAATCCAGCTAACCCGCTCAAGTGGTCAGCTGAAGTGTCCGTCATTGAGAATGAACCAACTGAATCCAGACCAGACGAAAGTCTAAAGGTCGAAACGGAAGTTGACCCGGTTCTTCCTTCAGAGGTTTCATCCTCAAATGACACCGTCATTGAAGATCCATCTTCAAATGACACCCTCACTGAAAAGGATAAGGATGACACCGTCCATATTCTTTTCATCAACACAGACTCTGATGAGCATCAGGGCAATGCGCCCATTCCTTTATCGCAGGAAGGAACATCGTCAGGGTCGTATCCGGCCGTGTATTCGGTCCCACGGCCAAGCAACCTAGTTGTATCCTTTGATTGGAATCAACTAGGAAGACCCCGGTTACCAGCCAGTATCCCATTCAGAATCATTGTCCAGATCTATAGAATGGTAATGGCTGGAACTATCATTGATGAAGGGGCATCTGTGAGTATCCTTTCCTCTATTGCTTGGAAAGCACTGGGTTGCCCGGCGCTTTTACCTGAGATGAGAAATCTATCAGGTTTTGATAAAGGAACCAGTCGCCCATTAGGGATTCTCCCCAATGTTCCAGTTACATTGAAAGGGAAGACAGTTCATATGAACATGATGGTCGTCCAAGGACCCTTGGTTTATAACTTACTCCTTGGACGAGACTATATATATTGCATGGAGGCAATAGTGTCCTCACTCTTCAGAGTTATGTGTTTTCCGCACGAAGGAAGAATGGTCAAGCTCGTAGACCAACTTTCATTTCCAGGATCACGCATTGCAAATAGTCAAATACCATCCCTTAACGGTTTATTCACTCAAGGAATGCCTCCACCCCCGGTTCTACTTCCCGATGAATGCGAGTGATTCGGAAGAAAGAACTGGGACCCAGGGGGCATGCACCCTGGCCTGCCTTGGGCAGAGGAAACCTTGGGTATAGAGTTGATTTCCGCAGAAGAATATGACTAGTCCGTACCCCGTCCGAAGGAAGGAAGAGAGGGTTGTTCTAGAATATGATTCTTTTGTCAAAGTTATGTGAGCGGAAGGATCGCTCCCTTTGTCTAAAAAGTAGGCTCTCCTAAGGAGGAGATCCATTTGTGGCGGCAAGTAGCCACCATCTTTGAATGTCAAGCCTCACCCATTAAAACATATGTTTTGAAGGATAAGTAGGGGCAGTCTCCAAAGAAAGAGATGAAATTGCTGCAACAAGTAGTCACCATCCTTAGCAACCTAATGATAGACATCGCCGAGAAAAAGAGTTTAGTTTGCGGCAGCAAACAGAACCATTTTTCGGATAATAAGTAAGAGGCAAACCTCCCTCCGTAACACCAATGTTTTATCTCTTGCGATCTTGCGAATATATAAAAGTGAACTGACGAGAAGACAAGTACCGTCGGCACCGAAAAATAACGAGAAGACAAGTATCGTTAAAAATATAGCAAGACGACAAGTAGAAAAACAGAGGTGGGACAGAGGAGGGGTAGCCTTGAAATTATACTTTATACCTGGGGGCATGCGAACCTTTTGGAGTGCAAGCACGGGACGAC
This sequence comes from Pinus tabuliformis, assembly GCA_031772625.1. NCBI lineage: Eukaryota > Viridiplantae > Streptophyta > Pinopsida > Pinales > Pinaceae > Pinus > Pinus tabuliformis. The sequence continues at coordinate 534,060,845 of CM062806.1, forward strand.
TATTTATTTTTTTAAATTTTTAGGTCCTCCCTTTAAACCTGTAGGTCTAACCCGTTAAACTCGTAGGATTAGCCGTTTCCAACTTGCATAAAGAAAGGATGAGGGGCAAAAGTTAAAACTTGCCAAATTGGAGTAGCTAATGAGGTATAGCTCCTTAAATAAGAATACCTCATCTGAGGCGTTCCTTGTATTATGACTAGTAGAGTTGAGCAGTTTTAGCAATGTTCATGCTCGTTAAAAAATAAACGCAAGATTCGAGCAGTTTTAGCATAGTTCATGCTCGTTAAAAAATAAACATAAGTTGTGAGCAATCTTCCCCTAGAGTTCAAGCTCACCCAGAAAAAATGAACCGGTAAATAACCTTGGTAAATGTAACCTTTGACTGCCATATTAAAAGCCCTTGGTCGTGTTTATATGCCATCACCTCCATCCGTTCATTTGGCCAATCGTTCATCTCCATATGATTGTTTACCTTCTTTTGAGGAACAGCTGCGAAGAGTGATTTCACTAAGCCATCCTTGTGACACTGCCGTGATTGGAATATTCCAACCTGTACCTGGAATTTGCTGCTACCCTGTTCATCACTCGTTCCTCAAAAGACGAGTCTTCTTTGAGCTCTTTTCACTGACTCGTAAAATATGAAAAGTTTGCCGAGTTTTGGCCTTCCAGCTCGTTAAAGCGACCGGAAAGCTATCCCTCTTCTAGATTTTAATCTTTTTGGACCTGAGGGATTATTGCACAAAAAGACCGAGTGCTTGTTTGTTCGGCTCGTTAAAAGTACCGAAAACTCATCCCTTCTGTATTGTTTTATACTTTTTCGGGCTTAAGGGATTAGATGACGAAAAAGGAATTCTGGAGTTGACTTTATGTACCTTTTCAGACTCTCTAAAAATGAAAAGGACCGAGTTATCCTTGTCGTTAGACTCGTTAAATTTATTAAATAGCGACAAACTTGTCTTTAGACGAGAACGAGTTTCCCTATCGCTAGGCTCGTTAAAACATAGCGATGGGCTTGCCCGAAGGGCAGGTTATAGAACAAGCATATGTTATCCTCCTCAAGCTTGACAAAAATAAAGAGGTACTGGTCAGCAATGACTGGGGAAAAATTGGGAGAACCTCACAGCTTTAATGGTAGCAAGTCGCTCTTGAACATGACACTTTGTCCTCCGTATCACATCGGGTTGGGTTGTTTTCATTCACCGGTCTCATCACCATGGTCCTCGCCACACCATCCATAGTTGGGGTAATGCTACCGATCCATCACATCAGTGTCGTTATATGTTCAAGAGATGTTGTTCTGCAAAGAGTCAACCGTGTCCCATCCACTGCCATAAATTGTCCTTCATCCATTTCATGACCGCCACCCTGAATCATACATCACAGTTTGTTTTCACCTCATCACAATCACTAGCTCCGTTCCGTGTCAATGACGTGGGATTCATTAAGGCCCTCCTTTGACGGATCGCTCCTTGTCGACATCAGCTCATTATCCAAGGAGTTGATCTAGGAACACCCCCCTTCAGTACTTTGAAGCTTGCATGCCTCAATGGCAAGTTTCTCACTTCCGGCGACAGGTATACATCAATGACCTTCGACCAGAAGATTTTGCATGGTGGTCGACACCAAGTCCTTTATTCCCACCATGTGAATTGTACTGCTGTACCTTGAGGGTCATCATCCTTATCGGTGATTCCTCTCGCGCTTGTTAACGGTTTACATCATTGACCGGTAATCAAGCGATGTCTTTCCATGTTCGACTTCAAGAAATTCTCACATGGATCGACTTGTACATCGAGTGAAGATCGGAAGAGATTGAAGACCCCGGATCTAGTTTCATCCATCCGGGCTGCGATATATATTCAGGATATAAAGACATTTGATATGTACATCATTGCAGCAGATGATCATCCTTCTCAAAGGATGATAATTTCAGCAGAGAATTATCAGTCTACCATCAGACGATCGTCTGTTCTATGTACCAAAATGAATTTATAAAGCTGAGCATGGGAATGCCCGCCTCAGCTAGATCATGAAAAAGTATGAAAAATAATGTATTGTATTGTATCTTATTACAGGACACTTCTCAGCAGATTGAATGAACTTCGGATCCTCCTAATAAAGCATTTCACCCGATAAACGACCTCACACTTTAGGGGGCATCTGTTATAGACAATTTTGTGCCTTGCATGAATTGTCAATAATCCAAGGGATCCAAAGTCCCTAAACATGATGTTCCTACCCCTAGAGGAACAAGGTCAGCAAGCCAACAGCTCTCAGATCAGTTCTCCACCTGAAAACACTCAAAAACAAGCAATCCTGAAATCAAAGCAGGTGCTCCACTAGGTTTCTGCGCTGAAACTCAGCTGCTCCATGGTGTACCTGCGTTGCAAAGCAAGTGGAACAAAGGCCACCTGCGCTGAGCGAGATGGGACAAGTGGCACAATGAGTCATTGCTCTGGAATCTTTCAAAAATGACACTTGGATCAGGGATTTCGCCTTGTGATGAGTCAGAGGCTCTGTTTCTCCAAGTGGAAGCAAGGTTCTCCAAGTGGACTCAAGAACTGAAGATCAACTGAAGAGAGAGAGGACACAAGGCAGCTACACATCAGTTGCAAGCTGACTCATCCTTTCTCAATTCATCTATATATTGAGCTCTCTCCTATGAGCTCAGGAGGCTGGAATTTTGTGCAAAGTAATGATATGCTGTTGGTTTCACTATAGAGCTATTGGGTGATTGCTTGAAGGAGGTGAAGAGGAGAAATTCTTTCTGCTGGGAGGTGTTGCTGGGTTGGAGCCTTCAATGGTTGTAACACTCTCAGAACTTTACTTCTTCTATTAATAAAAGCTATTGAGGTTCTTCTATATGCACTTGTTTCAATGTTATGTTGTGATGATTGTATATTTGATTTATGCTAATCCTTGAATCAGTTATGATTGCATGCTTCTTGTAGTTTCCTTCTTGGTTATTTTGCAGGATCTCATTGTAGCTGGGCCAGCAAAAGAGCAAGAAGCTGGGAGCAAGCAAGCAAAGAGAAGAGTTTGGATTCGACATTAAGCGCAAGGCAACGGTTAGTACATTTCTTCATTCTCTCTTGCTTTCATAAAGAAGTAAACCTTAAGTAGTTTTCTTTACAGTTGTTGCTGAGGTACTATCACCCTTAGAGTGGGATAGGGTCATCCGAATCGGATACTTTTCCCTACAACAAGCATTGAGAACATGCAGAGGCATGTCGCTGGTCTAGCCGTGTTCAAGACTAAGCTACACGTGTTACAAGAGGAGTTGGATATAGGTTTCAGATCAGTATACCTGGAAGCGATGGAGGCAAGAGTTTGTTTCTAGAAAGACATCATCAAACAGTACGCGAACACCATTGCGTACTACAAATTTTGGCATCAGTTCATCACTGAAGATCACCAAGAGGATATTGCCAAGTTGATCTTTCCAATGTTGTTCGAGTCTTAGTGTTGTCTTGTCTGGCTGACACAAGCTTGTTGATTTCTATTAGCATCAAATGTGTTATAAGTCTCAAAATTTGTAGGGAGTCTTCGGCACATGCATTCCAAAGAACCCAGAAATAGTTTTGTGAAATTTCATCTAGAAGTAGTTTTATTAAAATAATTAATTATTTCTAAGGGACCCTAAGTCTAAACTTAGGAAAATAAAATAACTAAAGGGTATTAATCTAACTGTGTATGTAACTTCTAAAAGAAGACAAGGATCAAGGCAATATGATCTTAGCCGTTGATTAGCTTCAAATATGGGTTGTTGAATGTCAACGAGGATATTATTTAAGGCTTGAGGGTCATTTCGAAACACATAGACAATGAGTTTAGAAGTTTGATTTTTTTAAGAAGAGCAGTTGTCAGGATAATTTCGTTAGTGAGCTTTTGCAGTGAGGGGTAGGGATAGTTGGGTTGGATTATCTTCTCCAGGACCCAAGATACGCAACAGAGAGATAGAGATACACTAGCAGGAGGCAGCGCAGACCCAGGAGGGGTTGACACTGGGCCAGAAGCGCCCACACAAAGCTTGACGCTGAGCCAGAAGGGCTCACGCAGAAGCTATGCAGTCTTCAGTGAAAGAGTCTGAGTTTGCTGAGGGAGCTGACATTTCTGAGCCAAGAGGGTTGGGAACTGCTCCAGTTGGAAACAATTTGCCAGTTGAGCTGACGTAGAGCCTTTTGAGGTTGATGTAGGGCCTACACAGAGCCAGTGTAGAAATAGCCCAGGACAATTATTTCAGCTTCTAGAACAACCCAGAATTGTTGGGTAGAGTGAGGTAATCTCACTAAGTTTCTCTGTCAACTTATTTTCTCTGTAACTAGATTTCTAGAAGGGCATCTAGAGTTGCATTCAGAAACCACTACTTAATAATACAAAACCCTAAGAGCTGCTGCACCGATTTTCCCAGATTCGATTTTTCCTTAGACGTTTGTCCAAAAATACTATGTCTATTGTGTTAGATATTTCTCTATTGTTTTTCTCTTGTTTTCGGAAAATACTTTAATAGGTGTACGCTGCAGTGTGTTAGCTTCGATATTTGTTGAACGAAGCAGTAAATAATTTGATTAAGTAATTAACAAAAAGGAGAAGTTAATCAGTTGTTGTGGGTAACCGATTTTTCACATGGTATCAGAGCAGTGCAGGTGAAGCAAGAAGAACAGTGCCAGAGAACCCAATGCTGAACATAAAAGGGAGTTCAAAAAGCTGCAGGAGGTAGTAGTTCGAAACCCTAGAGGGTTTGCGCAGTCCAAGCCGGGAGGGCTAGTTTTTCAAAGAAGTCTCTCTCTGAGTGAGTCGATAGAGAGGTAGATTCCCAATTCCAAAATTTTGTAATAGCAGAGGGAGCAGTGCTGAAGCCTCAGCTGAGGAGGAAATGGTGGGATGCAGTTTTTTTGCAGTTCGTTTTGTTGGGCAGGAGAATGCTAGAAGAGAAGAGAAGCACAGTGAGGGAATTTTTCCTCAGTAAGACTTCCCGCCAAAAAGTTTATTTTCTTATTGGCTGAGCAGTATAAGTAAGAACCAGAGAGGATATTTTCGACATTCAAAGGCAGAAATGTCATTCCTTCTAGATGAGCATGCCCTCAAGACATATGTCGATAGCATGGTGGCTGAACCTACAGACCTAGATCCGCTGAAGAAGTACAAGGCATAGATGGTGAAGGCCAAGAGGATGATCCTAGATGGAGTCAAGGATCACGTGGTGTGTCATGTTGCTAGCAGAGGGAATCCTAAAGAGATGTGGGATGCCTTGGCAATGTTGTATCAAGGATCTTCTAAGCAACGAAAGATGTACTTAGAGCAGAAGCTAAGGTCTGCGCATATGCTGAAGGGGGAGCACATAGATCCGTTCCTCACAAAGATTGAGGAGACCCGGGATGAGATATCTGCTATGGGATCTACACCTAACGATTATGAGATGGTGAGGCTGGTCCTCAATTCTGTCTCAGAGGAGTGGCAAGTCTATGTCCAAAGCATCTTGGGCAGAGCGACTTTTCCAGATTGGGATGGGATGTGGGTAGCTCTCAAGCAGGAGGAGCTGAGGAGAGATCTAGTCAAGTGTAAGCTTGACAAAAGCATCAATAGTGGGTCGAAGCCCAAGGAGGAGGAGGAGAATGCAACCTTTGCATCAAAGGGGTAGCATGAGCAACAGAGATGAAGGAAGGACGTCTCGAAGGTGAAGTGTTTCAGGTGTGGTGAGAATGGCCACTATGCAACTTAGTGTCCTCTCAGAAAGAAGTACAAAGATGAGAAGCATGATCTAAAGGCTTCATCCGCGAGGATCGAAGTGGAGGAGTTTTCCATGACAGTCGAGATACCACTCGGAGGGAGGTGGGATGATTTGAATTTGTGGTTCAAAAAAGCTACAGATGAGCAGGATCCTCGAGGAGCCCAACTATTGGATCATTACCTTGCTACAGGAGCCCATTTTTATAGTAGAAAGATCGACTAGTGTCGGATGGCATCGGGGAGTGCGGGAGAGATAGTTCCAGTAGCTAGCAGCGCCAGTGACTGAGCAACACAAAAGAAGGGTTGGCAGCAGTGCATATGGCATAGAGCAGAGGTCAGCAACAACACAAATGCTTCAAAGGGACAACGTAGAGACTAGCAGCAGTTGGGTTCCAGTATTTCACATGACATCATGTTGAACACAATTAGTTTAGTAATTTGGGATGCTTTTCCACTGTTGATGCATTAGCATCAACAATAGGAGAAGAATGTAGTGAACATGCAGAGTTTGCAGTGACAGGGACAATAGCAGTACAAATGCAGCAAATCGGAGGGAGCTATAGTACGGATGTAGTGTTGACCATGTCAGTGTCGACAAGAGTACAGTTTCAGTAGCAACACAGTAGTTGGTGGATAACATGTCAAACATCAGCATCACAGAGGACGGTGTTATGAAGATCAGGTGATGCTTTAGTTGTATGTATTGCTAGAGCACATTCCTCGCTAAGAGGGATTGTTTATTTCTGGTAGCATAGGATGTGATTTAAGTCTCAAAATTTGCAGGGAAGCTTAGGCATATGGATATTCCAAAGAACCCAAAAATCGTTTTGTGAGATTCCACCCAGAAACAATTTTATTAAACTAATTAATTATTTTCATGGCATGTTAAGTCTAAGCATAGGAAAATAAAATAATTAAATGGTATTAATCATATTGTGGGTGTAACTTCTAGAAGAAGATGAGGATAAAGTCAAAATGATCTTAGTTATTGATTAGCTTCTAATCTGGGCCATTGAATGTCAACGAGGAGATTATTTAAGGAAAGCTTGAGGGTCATTTGGAAACACATAGACAGTGAGTTCAAAAGTTTGATTTTCTGAAGCAGAGTAGCTGTCGGGAGAATTTTGATAGTGAGTTTTTGCAGTGAGGGGCAGGGATAGTTGGGTTGGAGTATCTTCTCCAGGACCTAGGATATGCAACAGAGAGGCATAGAGACACCAGGAGGAGGCAGCGCAGACCCAGGAGGGGTTGATGTTGGGCCAGAAGAGCCCACACAGAGCTTGATGCCTCGCCAGAAGGGCTCACAGAGAAGTTGCGTAGTCTTCAACGTAGAAGTTAGAGTTTTCTGAGGGATCTTACATTTCTGAGCCAGGAGGGCTGGAAATTGCTCCAGAGGGAAAACGTTTCCCACTTGAGCTGACACAGAGCCTTTTAAGGTTGATGCAAGGCCTACGGAGGGCCAACACAAAAATAGCCGGGGAGAGTTAGTTCAACTGTCGGAACAGCCAGGAATTGCCAGATAGAGTGAGGTTATCTCACTAAATTTCTTCGCCGATTTATATTCTCTTTGGAGGAGCAGGCAGTGTTGGCTGTAATGTTCCACTATTGGGGCTAGTGGTTGTCATGGTGTATGTACGGATGAAACTTTCACTTTCTATAATATAATAGAGCCAACATGTTTTCATGCATATGATGTTATTGTAGTTGGACTATTCTAGTTGCCTTAGCAATGTATGTTATTTAACTTACGCATTCGTGTATGAACTATTTTGTATATGATTGTATGAATCTTGTTGAGATGTGTTGTTGGTTTAACTGGTCACCTTGGATTGTGAACTACTCCACTTCTAGCCCATGATGTCATTCTTCTCGTGTGTTCCTTTCCGACTGTGTACTATTGCAGGCTTCTAAGGGACACACTTATTTTTCCCCTCCATGTGTTAGAACCTTCACACATCTCTCTTGACTCGCCGCAGGGTCACACACTTACTTCCGACAAAGATATCTTGCTTATCTCTACGTGCTATCGCAATCAAGGCATTTCATTACTACCCACTACTAGGAGTCCTACTCCAAATGGTCTGAGGTATAGTTGGGACTTCTTAGTGGGAAGACCCCCTGACATGTTGGCGGATCCAGCACTGTCAACATTTATGGCACTATAAGGACGGCCACATGACAAGCTGAGTCCTCAAAGTCTGTTTTGAATCTCTGCACATCTTTCATGACTTATGCTACAATTAATCCTCCGAGATGTCTATCTTATGGAAATGATTTTGAAGTATGGGAGGGTCTCTGCAATGACTTGTCACATAACACATATGAAGGTGAAGGCAGAGTAGCCTTGCTTAGACATAGAGCTGCCTTTGCAAGCTTCTGTGAAAGGCATGAAATCCATGAATTTTACATTCCTGCTCATTGTTTGCATTCATGCTTCGAGGGGACACACTGCAATGGTGTGTTACATTGCTTGCAATATCCATTCACTCTCTTAATCACCTGATCGGAGAGTTGGCAAGTGCTTTCCACCATTATGATGATAAAGCACTTAATAAAAAAAATTTGGAGTTACAGAAGGCACCTGATGAATCCTTGTTGCAATTTTGGGATTGCTTTCATAATCTCGCATTTCAAATTCCATGCAATGAAATTGATTTGAAATTTATTCATGAATGATTTCAATTTCTTCTTCACATATCTGAAAATCTGCATATCTTAGAATCATTCGAACCCCTCCTAGCATACCTCGGTGTTAGAGACGCCAAATCCAAGATGGACAAGGTTGTTGTCATAAGTGATTGTCTGTCCTCTTCTCATCAAACAACTCTATCTTCATAGTACGAGGTGGGAGAAGGTGTGCACCCGTATTTTGAATTATCATATCCTCTCACCCCACCTGATCTGGATATCTGCGCAGATTTGACTTGCAAGACTATTGGTGGTCACGTGAACTCATTCTCTCAATCTCCATCCTGGCGTTTTGTTGATCCTCTGGAAATTACTACGCTGTGTTCTCTCGTTCTAGACTTCGCACTTGTTCACAAGGATCAAGTTGTCGATGGAGTTGGTGTTGAGCAAGCAACCTCTGTTGTCATTTATGATGAGTATGTGTGGAAATCTAAAGAAGAACACGCGATGAAGGATGACCTCCTTTTGTTTGCACCTCATCTGCTTTTTCTTGATATCTTTTGTGATTCTGCCATTTTTTATTTTCCTTGTGAAAACTCATCACTAGATGTATCTACTTCCGATCATTCACAAAACACGCCAGATGTCAGTTTAGCATTGCATAGCGGACATGACACATATTTCTTTGCAAATCCACTCAATATTTCACCTATCATTTTTGGAAACGCAAATGGTGAACATTCTTGTTTTTCATCAACCCCTCTATATGATTCGTCAGATCATGAGGATGCCAATAAACATATCGAATTTTCAAATCATGGTTGTCATCATCTGTTTACTCCTTCATTCAATCATGATGTTGATTCATTCACTGTTGATCTTTACACGTCACCCATCTTTGATGATCTACCTACTGATGAGATGGAAAACCCACAAGATATCGATGCACTTCAGCTCAAGTTGATGGTTATGTCAGGTCCTTGCTGTCTTGAGGTAGGTTCCACTTCTGATCAGAAATTTGTTGAAACCTCTAAGGCTCCTCATCACTCTCATGTTTAGATTGAATATCAATCTAGTTCACAGATTTCACATCCTTCATCAGAATCACACGTTCCCATCTCTCATGCACTAGAGGAATCATACACAATGAGCACTCTTGCGAAATGTAAGTTGTCTTCCTTTTTCTTGTTTTCTCGTTTGTCATAGTCAAAAGAGTGTGCATGCTTATCTTCTCCGCACAATGTGTTGCACCACCATGATATGTACGCAAAATGTTTATTTTGCGCTTTTACTCTTTTATTTTTTGTGGACGCTTTTAAACTCGGAGTGTGTTGGTATTCACTATTTTATTTTTCTTATGCGATGGTTTACATGCTTATCTTTCTTGTTAATCAGGCCTTCACCAACATGGGTCAACCAATGTGCTGGTGGCTGCATTGAAAATATCACTTTGCGTGAGTGGGCCCATGCGCTATTTAGTTTAGGAGTAGGAGTAGTGTTTGATTTTGTTTTTCTTTTTTTGCATGTTTTATTTGCTTACTTGGTTTGTATTGATTGTTTTCCTACTTTTCATTCATTTACTTTTGCTCTTTGCTTGTTATGCGCCCATAGGTTTAGTTTCGCATGAAACTGTGTGCGGCTTTTGAGACAAGCAAGCTGAAGTACAAGAGGACTTGTACAGTGATCAACATTTGGTTATCTTTTGTCCTCTCTCTCTATGAAGATCTTGTTGACTTCAATCAATGATATCCTAATGGAAAATACGTTTTGTTCAGAGCGAGTCTTGGTAAAAACACAACGCTTGCACTTTTAACTAGTACTGCCTACTCTAATCGGTTCTTTTGGGTTAACCCTTGTTTTCTCAGTCAAGTAGAGTAAGGTGAGGGGGAAAACCTTAACAAGTATGTAAGAGGTATATATAAAATACTTCTCTAAAGGGACAACCTCTTCTGATCTCAACAATTCGGGATTCCTCTTTCGCATATGAAATAAATAAGTGTTATTCACAGTGCTTTGAAAAATGAAAAAATGAAAAATAAATAAGGAAAAAGAAGAGAAAGGCTTCCGATGCAGATAGGTGATGCAAGTAACTCCGTTGGGGTACTGACCAGGGTCACTGGTAGTAGAGTGATGCTTGTGTTCCTACGTGACTCCGCCAGGGTTCTGTCAAGTAAAATATGAATATTGATACTGGGCTAATAAAGAAATTCAAGTAAAATTTCTCTAAAGCATAGAACATACCCTTGTTGCCTAAAATTAACAAAGCTTATTCAAATATCAAACATTGTTGGATAGCTCCGATATTGATGGTTGGTTTTAATAGCATATGACAAACATATTCAAATGAATATGAAACATGAACACAATGATAAGAAACCCTTGAAGGAAGAATATATTAAACTAAACCAAGCCTTTATGTTACATTTAGAGTACAAAGTGTCCTTTGTACAATTATAGATGACCATAATGCTTTATTTAGCTACTCCTTTATGACCAAATGCATAATTGTTCATCTTTAACTTCATGTCACGTTCACATGTAGATATTAGTTATGATTCACAATTAAGTTTTACTTCAATAGTTTCTTTGTTTATTTGATAGTTTGGTTTGGCGTTGGGGAATTGGTAGTGTTGTCTCGCACTGGGTTCAATAACATTTCAGAGATCTGGTAATGGAAAATTTGGAATTGGTTTCTCTGAAATTTGGATCATATGGAGAGCCATAACCACTTGGGTGATTCCCCCATTATGAAACTATAGATATGTGGTGTGCAGTATAAAGGAAAAGGCAGAAGCAATTATTGCATACAATGGAACCTCTATTTTCACTACGACAAGGGAAAAACCATTCTTAAGAGAAGAACCAGAGCAATGGCATTGCGTTTGTGATGAAATCTTTGTTTTAATAAAAGAGATAGATTGAAAACTTGTCTAAATGCTGCATTTTGTTTGCAAATGAATATGAAACAAGAATACAACGAACAAGAAACCCTTGAAGGAAAAATCTATTAAATTAAACCAATCCTTTATGTTACATTTAGACTACAAAGTGTCCTTTGTAAAATTATAGATGACCATAATGATTTATTTAGCTACTCCTTTATGACCAAATGGATAACTATTCATCTTTAACTTCATGTCACATTCACACGTAGATATTAGTTATGATTCACAATTACGATTTGCTTCAACAGTTTCTTTGTTTATTTGATAGTGTGGTTTGGCGTTGGGAAATTGGTAGTGTTGTCTCACACTGGGTGCAACAATATTTCAGAGATTTGGTAATGGAAAATTTGGAATTGGGTTCTCTGAAATTTGGATCAATATGGAGAGCCATAACCACTTGGGTGATTCCCCACTATGAAACTATAGATATGTGGTGTCCAATATAAAGGAAAAGTCAGAAGCAATTATTGCATACAATGGATCCTATATTCTCACTACAACAGGGAAAAAACCATTCTTAGGAGAAGAACTAGAGAAATGGCACTGCATTTGTTATGAAATCTTTCTTTTAACAAAAGAGAGATTGAAAACTTGTCTAAATGTTGCATTGTGTTGTCGAGTTTCCAATTTACTGAGCCCACATCTAGCCTCTTCAAATTTAAAATGCCTATTCGTTGAGAGGAAGATGATAATGAGGAAAATATGTTCGATTTTCATGAGAATTGGATGGAATAGAATAATATCCTCAATCCCTGTCGAATTGAGCAAGAGGAAATAGATAGCAAGAGTTTTCTTCTAACTTTAAGTTATGTTTAATAAGGGTGGTGTTTTCTTAGGTTCCTTCTTTAAGCTTTATATGAATAGAAGCTCTTGGATTTCCTCTCTGAAGGATATTATATCTTTTTGTCAATTACTTTGCAAGTTTTTGTTAAAATTTGGAGCTACAAATAACTTCAGTGTCTTTTTTTCCATTTTTTTATATTATTACGCGTATTATGTTGAAATCCTTAATCTCCCTGTCTTATACTTGTTTGCTAGCTATCATAGTTAGTTTTAGTTTAGTTCAGTCAGGTTTGGTTTAATTTGAGTTCTAGTTGGATTTTATTTTAATGACTTCAGTCATTTATTATTAGAGGTTCATTTGTCTCATATGTAATCTATTTAGATATTACTAAATAATTTGAAGATTTGTTTGCTCCACTTTCCTTCTGTTAATCCTTATCATGGTATCAAAGCTCTAGGTTACATAAGATTCCTTCAGAGCAACATTTAAAATTAGTTTTCTCACAGAAAAAGCACAAAAAATGACAGATCGAGGAAGGAAATGAAGTGGCAAACCAGGAGGAGAAGTCATCCACTTTTTTGTCCCAAAACCGTGAAGGGAAACACTCATTGACTATCGCACCCCAAAAGCCAAAGAAGATTCAATAATATTGTAGGACACTTTAGGACACTTTTATGCCCAATAATTTTCTGAACAATCACAAGTATCTGCAGTAGTAAATGCGGCAACCTCAAAGCATAAATAGAGAGCACAACAATTTTACAATTCAAATTGATACGGTAAAATTCATTTAATGGCGTGCACCTTTTTTTAGGGGCGCAAGGGGGGGGGGGGGGAGGCGCTGGGAGGGGGAGAATAAATTTGGGTGGTATTGGAGGTAATAGTATGAACTTGGAAGTGGTGTTATGGTATTGGAAAATATTCTATGATAATGCTCTAGTTTTGGCTCAATGATGGATTGGGATCCATTATGTTCATGATGCATCAATTTCCAGCGTATCCATTAGCCTGTTTTTTAATTAAGTGAAGGTGAAAAATCATTACTTACGGTATTCTTTTTCAAGTAAAGGTGAATCCATTTTATATTTTTGGTTTTTTTTTTAAATCAATATCTTTCGTACATAGGTAGTGCAGGTTGTATATAATGGTTTCCTCTTGTTCTTTTTCCATAGACATCAATTTTACTTGGCAAAAATATGAACTTTTCTCTTGATGGATGAAGACTTATCTACAAGCTCGAGAATGTTGCGATACATTGTAGAATGGATTTGTTGAGACAACCCAAGAAGCATTAACAACCATGAATAATGCTTAAAAAACCACAGTTGCCGAAAAAAGAAGGAAGGAGCATCGAACCGAGTGTTGGATCTAGAATTAGGTGACTCTATCTTCGACAGAATAACCGGTGTAGCAATAACAAAAGCGCCTTGGGTTATTCTCAAAGATGCATATCAGGGTAATGATACAATTAAGATTGTTAAACTGTAGACACTTAGGACTCAACCTGAAACCTTCAAAATGGCTGACATAGAGAATGTTGATTAGTTCATGACTAGCTTCTTGAGTATTGTCTATCAAATCATCCTTATCGGTGAAATGATTGTAGATCATAAGATCATTGAAAAAGTCTTCCGCATCTTGTTGAAGTGATGGAGGAGCATCATCCCTAGGTTATACTAGTTGATTTAGACCCCGAGGGGGTCTTGAATTTTCTGAAGGGGAAATAAGTTTTTTCTCTAATTGTAAATTTGTATAAATCATAGTTAGTGGAATTTAATATGTATACTATTGGAAAATTAACCGCAACCACCGAGTTAAATACACTGACATCAACCACATTTACCAAGTAGATTTTGTTTGCAGGTTGTAGATTTTTGTTTGCAGGTTGAAGGTAGTTCTTAGTAGGAGTACAAATTCTCCATTCTGCAACACACATCAAGTGATTAAGAAGGAATGTGTATGTAATGAAGGGTTGGTAGAAACATATGGGAAAACATTCACTTGGCAACTGTTATTTGTATTCCGCAACGAGTATAGGCTCATCAAGTAATTAATAAGGAATGTGTATTTAGTGACGGGTTGGTAGAAACGTATGGGAAAACATTCGCTTGGCAACTATTATTTGTATTCCACAACGAGTATAGGCTCAGAAGAATTATGTTTTAGTATAGTCTCCCATTCTAAGTTTTAAATGTTTTTTCTTTGTCATGTATTAGTGTGTTAAAACTTGTATTTTTGAATATGCTCGTGTAGAATTTTTGTTTAGTCGAGAGGGTGTATCTCTGAGAGATCAAGAGAGAAAATTGTGGAGTAAATTGTTGTGGTTGAATGAATTTTTTTTTTACTGAGTTTTACAGAGAGTTACTCCATAACTCCTGGTGAATGTAAATCCTGTTAGGAATTATTGTTTTACTTCGTGAAGGAGTGGAAATGTCCATATGTATGTATTTCATGCATTATAACTATTATCCAAGGTTTTATTGTGTTGCTCCCAAATGTTTACTTGGTTTTACTTTGTTCTCTTCTGCCTTAAATTTGTTTGAGTTTTAGCTCCATTTTAGTTGCAATTTGATCTCTGCAACTAAAGCCTTGAGAAAGACTCCTCTGCGCTAAACTTTTTGCATGGTATCAAAGCGGTTGAAACTCTGTTAATGTAAGAACAAGTTTTTTTACTCGGAAATAAATTTTTTTATGAAGGCATATTTTTTTAGGATCTTATATACCAATACAGAGAGTTTTTTTATAGTCATAAATGGTAGCGTCAAGCACAAGCTTGAATAATCCTCACATACCTCAATTTAATGGGAAAAATGATTATTGTTGGGATATTACAATGAAGGCTTTGTTTCCTTCTAAAGATATTTGGGATTTGGTGGAGAATGGTTTTCAAGAACTAGAAGATGCAGCAACATATAATGCGTTGACACAAGCATAAAAGGGATCTGTTGAGGGACAATAGGAAGAAGGATTCAAAATTCTTCTTCTATATTTTTCAAGTATTTCATGAAATTTTTTTCCCAAGGATTGCAACAGCAATAAAGTCCAAGCAAGCATGCGACACCCTTCATACACCCTACCAAGGCATGGCAAAAGTGAAGACAACAAAATTACAAATGTTGAGGAGAGATTTTGAGACAATTTGTATGAAAGAGTCTAAGAATGTAGACTCATTTTTTATAGATGTAATTGGACTGGTTACTCAAATAAGGTATCATGGTGAGTGTTAAACACACATGGACAGCACAAAAGATATGAAGGATAAATCATGCAATGCATTTTTTATTAACATAAGATACACATTTATAGTACAATACGTGACTCTTGGGATTCAGATCCCAAGGTCTCTTGGACTGCTTTTGTCCATTCGAATTCCACACTAACCCTTTAGGATTAGGTGTCCAACATTCCCCCCCTTAATCCGAAGGGTTATGTATGAGTCCAAGAAGAGAGCTGTAATACAAAATGTGCAAAAAATGCATGGCAGCACTAGGCTGAATGTGCTCTATGAAATGTTGGTAAAAAAGGGCGGTGGTTTAAGGATGACCACCAACACTGGAACGCTTAGTGCAGTTCCCGGAACTCTTCCAAAACTAGCAAGAAACTGAAGTTTTCTGCTAGAGGAAGTGATCCTATTGTTTCAAAGAGGGAAACCTTCAACCATAAAAGGGAGGTCTCACCCCGCATAAAAGGTAAAACTTCAACCTGAAAAGGGAAGTCTCAACCTGTGATGGTTTAAGGATAACCAACAACTCTGGAATGCTTAATGCAATTCCTGGAACTCTTCCAAAACTGGCAAGAAGCTGGAGTCTTCTGCTAGAGGAAGTGTTCTCAATCTGTGATGGTTTAAGGATGACCAACAACTCTGGAACTCTTCCAAAACTGGCAAGAAGCTGGAGTCTTCTGCTAGAGGAAGTGTTCTCAATCTGTTCACGGGCATCTTTGTCTCTGGCTGCAACTCTGAAACTGGTGTGGCAGGTTGTGGCTCAGGCTCGCTTGATGTGGCTTTGAAGCTTGTAGATGACCATCATTTCCCCCCCTGTCAGGTACAAGGTGAGAAGATGGAGAAAACTCAACTGCAAGACTGTTTAATACTCTGGAACAAGTTCTGACATGTGTTTGGAATATCTTCTTGGCTGTTGATGCCCATTGCCAAGAAGCGATCCATCCAAGATGAATCTTTGTTCTTGCAGGACGTTTGTTTTTGAAGCATCTGTGTGAAGAATGGCTGGTTTTATGACAGTGCTTACATGGATGAAGATCAAAACAGTGATCTTTCAGATGGACAACTCGGTCACAGTGTTGGCATTTCACAATCTGTTGTTGTTGCTGCGGTGGAAGAGGAGTAGAATCTGGAACAGCTGAAACTGAACTGTCATAAAGAGCAGGTGAACTGTCATGAATAAATCCAGCACTCTGAAACTGAATGGGCTTGGCATAGTCTGGAATACGAAAGGACAAGTCCTTGTCATATCCAAGACCGGTTCTGTGCTTGTTGTGGACAAGCTGTTCCCAAGGTCTGATGATGGGCTTGGGAAGTGCAGACTGAACCTCTGCATCTGCATGTAACTTTGCTGCTTTATCTGAATGAACTGTAACATTATTGACTTGCTGTTTATGGGAGTCTGCTTCATTGTTCTGAACAGAAACAGGTTCAGAATGATGACTCCACTGGTGTAATTCTTCCTGCTGTAGCTTTGTTTCAAGCTGCAAAAACTCAATATTCTCATGTGCAGTTTGCAGAGAGGTTTGGATGTCAAAGAGAGTTTCTTTGTTAACTTTGACCATCTCATCAACAGTGGAATGAATTAGGATATTCAATAACTTTAATGCATCTTCAAGTCTGGCCATTTTTCTTCAATGTCACTTAAAAAACACAACTGAGGCAACAACAACAGAAAAATAATATTGTACTCTTACTACAAGATATTGTAAGGGCTTATCAAGTGGCAACAATGTCGCGAAAATGGTTGATGGAGCAGGACCTGAGTAAGTTGGATGTTACCAAGTTAAACTACAATAAACATTTCTCGTCAAGCTACAATAAACATTGGTACAATTGGGCACATGGTAAATCAACAGTCCACAGTTCGTTTCAAGAATGAACTGGAGCATAACATCACCAATGCAAAAATATATATATATATATATATATATATATATATATATATATATATATATATATATATATATATATGTGTGTGAAGATGAGCGTTGTCCTCAACTTCAAACTTCAGAGCATCTAGCTGCTATGGAAATCATGCAAAATCTCTACAAGAAACTGCTCCAAAATCTCTACAAGAAACTGCAAAAAATGACTTCCAAAAATGTCTTCAAAAATGCTTCAAATTCACTTCACAATGCTGATCACTTCTCCACGAATCACTTCACTCAGAGGTTGTTTCAAATTGTTCCATGGACAACACCAAATCTGCTTCGAGGTGGCTTCAATACTGCTCTTAAAATCTGCTTCTTGTTAATCTAAGAGGAAACCTCCAGATAATTGTACAGGCAACGGATTCACTTGGCCTGATTTGATCGTCTATGACTGTCAGAATGGCATCCATTCAATCACGATGCCAAGCATTTTGCAGCTCCACTCGTAGGCATATAAAATCCTC
Organism: Pinus tabuliformis; assembly: GCA_031772625.1. Classification (NCBI taxonomy): domain Eukaryota; kingdom Viridiplantae; phylum Streptophyta; class Pinopsida; order Pinales; family Pinaceae; genus Pinus; species Pinus tabuliformis. The sequence continues at coordinate 534,078,550 of CM062806.1, forward strand.
GCACTTTTACAAACAGAAAGTGCCACAACACAAGACTTTGATGGCCAACAATGAAGCTAACTGTATCTCAAAATTTTCAGACCTGTAGAACAAAGAATGACGATCTGGCTTCTCAGATTTCACCGGGTCTTTCTGCGCATCACACAACATCGTGAATTTCAAAACCATTCGACGCAGTCAACCGCACCACTACATATGAAATTCAACGCACATTCAATATTAAAACTGCGTACTGTATATAACCACTTTAAAACAGCGCACAGCGCATAATATATATCATGCTACCAATATATATATCACGGTATATATATATCACTTCAAAACAGCGCACAGCGCATAAACTCCACAAAACTAATAAACATGCATTCGTCCGCATTCATCTCAGAACTAAAAGAGAACGGAAATGAATTTAAAACCCTTCTTGCAAGGTTCGGAGCAGACAGAAAGGGAGAGAATGAAATTGTAACCCTTCATATCACTAACAAAAATAAATTATTCCTCTTTGATTCTCCTCCCGAGCTTGCGATCCGGATATATTATAATTGCAAGAAAGACACCTGCATGGGACATGTCTAGACGCCATCACTGATGTTTGCACCGAGAACAAATGTCTTTTGAGATGGTAACAGTGTGCGCTACAAGACCCAAGCTCGAAGCCCGCGGCCGTGAAAGTTGGCAATGCCACGAAAAAGGAAAAGGTCCACGCAAGGCAGTCTTCGGCTGGAAGAAAATGTTAATGAAGTTTTTGAAGTCGATGAAGCCGTTACAACCCCAAATTCGAAGATAATAAGAACAGTCCGGCCACCGGAGTCCCACGAAATCGAGGCCGTCGAACTCGTGGCCTATACTGCAGTCCTCTGTGTCAACTTGAAAGGTAAAGACCGGCCCTCCATGAGCGACGTTGTAACAAATCTGGAGAGAGCGGTGGCTATTTGCTCTCGTGTGACCATGTCCAGGAGCGGTTCCTTGGTTGTTACATCAGATGACACCTAACGGGACCAAAACGTAAACATTACAAAACACGCTGATCATTCACCGCCTTGGGCAGACGAGAGGACCCCCTCTGTGTCAATAGACTGCTCCCTCGGCGACGATTGGTAAACGACAGTGTGAAAGAAATGCACAGTCGTTACAAAAATTTAAAATACATTTCAGATCGCCACATTACAGTGATAAACCACGATTTAAAATCGATTCAATATCAATTAAAATTAAGTCGTAACTGTGCTCCTCCTTGTGGGTTCTGACAGAGATTCCCCAAACCCAGTATCTGTTTCACTACGCATATGTCTGTTTCAGGAGAGAAAAATGCGCGGAAAAGTCTGAGAGCAGATGCGTTTCTCAGAAATTATAATGAGACAATGGCAGTCGAGCAGACCTGAGACAGGCGTTAGGGCGCAGTCTCTGGTAGTCAGAGAGCGCAGCGAATTCAGGTCAGAGGGGCAGCGAATTAAATGCAGGTGGAGCAGCGTTACCGTTTCAGCTCTGACATCATTTGGTATGCAGCTTCAGGAGAGCAGGGCGCAGGTACAGTGCAGGGATGGCAGAATTAATGGAGCGTTACAGAAGACTAGGCCAGCTCTAGTCAGCACTATTCAAGGCAACTCAAACCAGTTGCTCAGGGAAAACAGGCCACTCATCATGGCTCTGATACCATGTTAAACACACATGGACAGCACAAAAGATATGAAGGATAAATCATGCAATGCATTTTTTATTAACATAAGATACACATTTATAGTACAATACGTGACTCTTGGGATTCAGATCCCAAGGTCTCTTGGACTGCTTTTGTCCATTCGAATTCCACACTAACCCTTTAGGATTAGGTGTCCAACAGTGAGACACTTGAGGAAAGGAGAATAGTTGAGAAATTTTTTAGAATTCTTCCAACAAGATTTGATGCCATTTTTGTGGCCGTAGAAGAGACAAGGGATTTCTCACAGTTTTCAGTGAATGAGCTTCAAACATCACTTATTTCTCATGAACATAGATTGAATAGAGAACAAAATCCTCATTGGAGCATGCCTTCAAGACACAAGTTTCATTTGGTCAAGGTAGAGGGATAGGGAGGAGCCCACATAGAGGTGGAAGAAGAAGCCCTTCAAACTCAAGTGGAAGGGGCAGCAATCAAAATCCAAGTGATGACCCATGCCAAAACCAAGCACAAGGTCAGAGGTATCATAAATCTCAAGTTCAATGTCCTTATTGTAAGAAGTATGGTCCATCATGCAAATGAATGTAGAAAGAAGCAACATGACATAAGTAACAAACCAAACACAAATTTCAAAAAGGAAAATCAGAACCAATATAGCTTGTTTTTAACTTGTAATGTAGTACAAGAAAAACAAAGTTTTGTATTGTTTTTAGATTCAGGGTGCAGCAACCACATGACAGGGGACATAGAAATGTTTACTAGTTTAGATGAAAGTGTGAAATATGAAGTGACATTAGGGACTGATAAAAAAGTCTCAGTCATGGGCAGAGGAAGAGTTAATATTCTAACAAAGAAGGGGGAGAAGAAGCACATTTCAAATGTTTATTTTGTCATTTTTTTGAAGTATAACCTCATAAGCATTGGACAACACATGCAAAAGGGCTACAATGTCTTTTTCAAAAATGATGAGTGCACAATTTTGGATAAGTCTCCAAGCAGTCAACGGATTGCAAAACTTCAGATGACAAGAAATAGGTTGCTTCCCTGAAAGATAAAATGAGATTTGAAGGAAGAAGGTGCGCAAGCACAACTATTAATGAACTTAGAAAAGGATGAAAGAAAAGTTGCAATTGTCACACAATTAAACTTTCAAGCAGAAGTTAAATATGAAAATTGGTTATGGCATTTGAGATTTGGTCATCTCAACTTTGGAGGTTTGAATTTGCTGCATAGGAAAGGCATGGTGAAGGGGTTTCCACTCTTAGAAAAACCAATAACCTATGTGAAGGATGCATCTTGGGCAAACAACATAGAGAGACATTTCCACCAGGGAATTCAATAAGGAAAAAGGCATTTTGGAGATTGTTGATTCAGACTTATGTGGACCAATGCAAACACCATCAATTGGTGACAGTTATTATTTTTTGACCTTCATAGATGACTACACAAGGAAGACATTAATCTACTTCCTATAACAGAAAAGTGAAGTGTTTAAACGTTTTCGCCAATATAAAGCTCTTGTTGAGAAGCAAAGTGGACACTACATCAAAGTCTTGAGGACTGACAAAGGTGGCGAATACATCTCAAATGACTTCCTTCGATTTTGTAGGGAGCATGGAATTCACAAGCAATTTACAACAAGGTATACACTAGAAAAATGTTGTCACAGAAAGGAAAAATTGGACCATTATGGAGATGGCAAGGAGTATGTTGAAGGCAAAGCATTTTCCAAATGATTATTGGGTTGAAGTTATCGCTTGCATAACATATATCATTAATAGGTGTCCAACCAAAAGTATCAAGAATATGGTTCCTGAAGAGGCATGGAGTGGAAGAAAGCATAGTGTCACTCACATGAAAGTGTTCGGATGTGTGGCATATGCACATGTTCCTAAGGAGTTAAGTAAGAAGTTGGACAATAAGGGGAAGAAATGCATATTTGTTGGATATAGTGATGAATCCAAGACATACAAGCTCTACAATCCATCAACCGAGAAGGTCATAATCAACAGAGATGTGGAGTTTGTAGAAGAGGAAGCATGGGAGGGAAGTTTGGAGAAGACAGTCAATGTGAAATCATGTATACAACATGAAGACAAAGAGGAATTGACTGCAACAAGTAATTACTCAATAGTGGCTCCGTTTACTCCTATTCAAGCACAACAAAGAAATCAACAATTAACAACATCAAAAAACAATAAGACAACGTCGCGTAGTCAAGCAAGTGATTCTCCAAGCACATCGCAAAGACCCACAACATCATCTATCTCAAGCAAAATATCAAGTGATATGTCAAGCCCATATTCCACAAGCATAAGAAGACAAATATTCAGAATTTTAAGTGAAATTTATGAGCAAGATGAAGTTGATAGTTGTGCTGGTTTGAATTCCTTATTTGCATTGTTTTATCATGTAGGTGACCCAATCCATTTTGAAGATGTAGTCAAATAAGAAAAATGGGTTGCGACAATGGGCGAAGAAATAAAAGCAATAGAAAAGAATGACACATGGGAGTTAGTGGATCTTTTGCAAGGAAAATAAGTTATTGGAGTGAAGTGGGCCTATAAGACCAAGAGAAATGCTGAAGGAAAGATTGAAAGGAATAAAACAAGGCTAGTTGTCAAGGATACAAGCAGTAATATGGAAGAGATTATGTAGAGACATTTGTGCCAGTCACAAGGATGGAAAAAATGCGTACAGTGTTGCAGATTACCGCGCAATATAAACGGAAAGTGTATCAAATGGACGTAACATTAGTGTTCTTGAATGGAATGATGAAAGAGGAAGTATATGTTGTGCAACCACCTGGTTATGAGGTAGAAGGCCAAGAAGATGAGGTGTATAGGTTGAGGAAAGCTCCTTATGGGCTAAAGCAAGAACCATGTGCATGGTATACCAAGATAGATGCTTACTTGATAAACAATGGCTTCGAAAAATGTGACAGTGAGCCTAATCTCTACATCAAAGAGAGTGAATGTAAGATTCTTATTGTTGTTTTATATGTAGATGATTTGGTTTTTACATGCATTGATGATTTCCTCATCGCTGATTTCAAAGAAGTCATGAAAAGTGAGTTTGAAATCACTGAATTAGGGTTGTTAAGGTATTTTTTTGGGCGTAGAAGTGAAGAAAATAGAAAATTGTATTTTCATTTACCAAGAAAAGTATATAGCATACATTTTGGAGAGGTTTAATATGCATAATTACAAGCACACACAAACTCCAGCTGTCATGGGGTTGAAGTTGATCAAATAAGATTGCAGCAACGATGTCAATCTAACATTATAAAAAAGTATGGTGGGTAGCTTGATGTATTTGACAACAATTAGGCCGGATATAATGTATGCAGTAAGCTTGGTGTGGAGGTTCATGGAGACACCCAAGGAGACACATTGGCAAGCAGCCAAAAGGATTTAAGATATGTCAATAGGACAAAGGAGTATGGTATTTTGTACAACGCAACACATGATTTTGGGCTGGTTGGTTACACTGACTGAGACTGGGCAGGAACTGTCGATGAGAGAAAGAGCATGTGAGGATATGTTTGTCATTTGGGTTCGAGAGCCATTTCATGGGCCTTCAAGAAGCAACCAATAGTTTCATTGCCAACAACAGAAGTTGAATATGTCACCGCAACAACAATAACATGTGAAGCAGTAAGGATGAGAAGAATGTTGAGGGATTTATGCCACGACCAAGAGGGAACAACAACTATTTTTTGTGACAGCAATTCCGCAATTGTATTATCAAAGAATTATGGTTTTCACAAGAGGACCAAGCACACTGATGCTAAATATAATTTTATTAGAGAATCGATTAACAATGGTGAAATTGTGTTGCAAAACTGCAAGTCACAGGAACAATTTGGTGATATTTTCACAAAGCCATTAACACGTGAAAATTTTGTTTATCTCAGAGATTGCTTAGGATTTTTCAATGGCAGAAGTTGTGATTAAGGGGAAGTATAGGAAAATTAATCCCAATCACCGCGTTAAATACACCGACGGCAACCATACTTGCTGAATAGATTTTGTTTGCAGGTTGCATATTTTTGTTTGCAGTCTGAGGGATAGATTAAATGAAGTTCTCATTAGGAGTAGAAGAACATGACTTCTTGTATTGTAGTATCGTTGTAGCTTGACGGGATGTGTCTCATGGCCATAGGAACAATTGGTCTGCAATAACAATAAATTGTGAGCGTATGTTGGATACGAGGTAGATTCAAGCCATTTAACTCATGAAAGGGATTTGGGAAACCAAAGCTAATTAGGCCTAGAACACAAACAACATTAGTCAAATCCGACCTTCGTCGGCATGATCAGACTTGGTGCTCATAGGTGAGAATTAAGCCCCAACCCTGACTAACAGTCTTGGATTGTCTTCAAGCAAGTCGGTGTGGTCGATCTCTAGTGGGTGTTGTCTGACACCTTTAAATCTTGACCTCCAACCAATCATTGTTGAGTGGGACCACTGCAACATGTATGTTTATACATTTGTTGCAAGTTTGTGAGTTTATTTGGGAACAAAAATATTGAGATGTCAAGGCTGTCTTTAATTGAGAATTGTGCCAAGGCCAAAGTGGAGTCATGAGATTTGTTTTTCTGTGGTTTTACTCTGAAAGGGTGGGGGGTCCAGAATGTATTGAAGGGACACTGCTAGAAAAGGAGAAATAGTTTGAATTTATGCGTGTGGATCTTATGGATGTTTTCTGCATTACAAAAGAGGGATCCTACGTGCAAATTTTAGTCAGACTGGAGTTAGGGAAAAGGAAAATTAAGTCGTATCAAAGCCTAATATGCTCCGAAAATTTAAAGAGACTATAGCCTACATTTTTTAAGACAATATAGGGAAGAGCTCATTAGAGAACGTGGAAAAAAATAGAGGAATCAAGACCAAAGCAGAGAACAAAGTAGAATTGGGTCATGAAGATGAAGGCAAAAAGAAGCATTTAAATTAAATGCTCATAAAATTTTAAGAATCGATAAAATTTCTATTGAGGTTATTACGAGGACCTGAAAATACAACTCAAGAGGAGAAATTCTCAATAATTCCTATCATGGAAGAGGTGCTTATTGCATCCAAGGAAAGGAAGAAGAATCATTGTTTTCAAACTGATTATATACTTGCATGGATCGAAGAAAAGGAATGTGGAGTTGTAATTGATGAGATAAGATGAGGGACAAGTCCGTCCCATAAAAATGATATTTTATTCTATTACCAGCAGAAGAATACGAATTGTGATAGTATTTTGGAGGACAAAAGAGAGGTTGCAAATAGTAAACAAGGTGATAAATCAAAATTTAATGAGCATGCAATTGTTGTAAAGGATGTATAGAAGATGAGAGCTAATCTCTCACAAGGCAGCCAAGGAGAAAGCATTCAATTGTCTGACATCTTTTCGAAGGTATCTATGATTGAGGATATTAGAAAATGGGAATAACAACCATAAATTTTTTTACTAATTCAATTGAGTAGTGTTAGTGGTGTGTTCCCGCAAGAAGACAAGTTGGACACTAAGATTGAAGAAATAAGGAGGTTGCTGGAAAAGTCTCTCGGTAGGAAACACTATCGGAAGAAGAGGACATTCAACAATATGATAAAACAAATTGCACAAACGTACATCAACAAAATTAGTGGGAGGTTGCAAAAAAAAGTGCGGAAGCCTGGACAGTCAGAAATGACGACAACAAAATCAATGAAGAAATGTCAAAGAGTGAAAGATTAGCTCTAGGATAAAATTTGGGATCCTGACAAGTGGCAGAAAATAAAAACCATGCTGTAATACAACAAAGTAAGCACTCAACAACAATATAAAGTTCTGGGAGGAATGGAAAATGACGAAGAGGTCATATGCTTTTCCACCCAGGGAGTCTGATGTAGGAGCATCATCCCTATGTGATACCATTTGATTTGTACCCCAAAGGGGTCCTAAATTTTCTAAAGTGGAAGGACTTTTTTTTTCTCTAATTGGAAATTTGTATAAATAATAATTAGTGTGTTGAAAATATTAGCAAGAAAAGGGTTCTTTGATTTGTGCCTTAATCATATGAACTAAAACGAGTTTCTTCTTTGACATGCTTGAGCTCCTAAAAATAGGAGTCTAGGGTAAATGAGGGTAAAAAGGATGCCAATTCCACGTATCAACATGTTTGCAAGGCAACTTCTAAGTCGATTTGACTAGTTGGGTCCCTCAAATTTCCCAGGCTTAAGGAACTAGAAGAAATCGAAAAGGGTTGTTGTAGCAATTACACCACTTGGGTATAGACTGAAAATTCACTCTAATTGACCATTAAGTAAAATGTATATTATCAATTTGTTTAGGATATAGTGATTTTACCACCTTATCTCCTAGATGCGGGTGACACATTTGCATATTAAATTAAGACTTTCATTTCTTCATCTTTGTGATCATTACCCAATGCATGTCTTCATGGTTCTTTATTTTGAGCACACGTTTTCTTTATTTTTGATGGTATTCATTATTTGTTTTCACAAAATATTTGGGTGCTTAGCAAGATTTTAAACATGAGAAGGTCATTCTTTAAGAGATGATTCTAAATTACGCAAAGTGAAAGAGGGATGAAAATATATTTTTACATTTTTCAAGTATTGCTTTATTGTAATAACATTTGGTGGCGGAAACATAAACCTGCATTAAAATTGATAAATAACTTAGGATAATAGAAATACTTTATTTGAATTATAAGACATGAAATTCTAATTGAAATGCTAGTGAAAACTTTACTTCGTTGAATAATGAGATGAGCTAGGAATAGCTCCCGCATTTTTCATTATTTTTCCTTTATTAAATATTTGAAACATAAATCGTTGAGCATTCATTGGGAGAGAAAAATGAACTTAAAAAAAAAATGGCCATTTAAGTGGATTCTCCTTATTTCTTTCTTGCCATTCAATTTTCTACAAACAACTAGACAAAATCCATCATTCCACTGAAGGAATTTAAAAAATACCCATGTAGTTAATTAAGAATGAACGAAACTAAATGCAATAGTGATATGACGTTGCTTACCTTATTCAAATGTCACAAAAAGCCTTTTGGGTATCTTGTAGTGAACCTTGAACCTACTACAACAATGGATGCGAAAGGAAGCTATATATTTTTCTCTTTGTCCTTTGGGTAAATGAAAAGGCTTGAATGAATTAATGAAAGTTGTAAGTGAGAATAGCATTTTGTTCTCTTGGTCCTTTGCGTAAATGAAAAGGTTTGAATGAACTAATAAAGTTGAGAATAACATGTGTGATTAACAAAGAAAAAAAAATTATGTATTTATTAATTATTTTTTGAGTGTATGAAGTAATTTCAAGTATCGATGATAATTGAGATAATGGTGCACCTTTTTTAAATGAATGATTTTAGATTTCAATAAGAATTATTTTTGTAGATTCATCCATGAGAATGGATTGTTATGGATTTTGATAACTAGCATAATCACTCCATTAATAACATATTAAACTTATCTACGACATGCACATAATAACATACGTTGTTGTTAACCAAATGAATGGAAACCTATGAAATAAATTAGTATGTCATTCACTCACAATCAATCAATGAAATCTTGTGAACTTAAAACTTTAAAATAAATATACCTAAAGACAATATAGAAACTTGAATTCTATTGTTAATCGCTTTTTCCTCACAAGGAAAAATATGAACATTAATTTTAAAATAAATATACCTAAACACAATATAGAGACTTGAATTTCATTGTTAATCACTTTTTCCTTACAAGGAAAAATATCAGCATTGATGGAAATCGATGTGGAGGTCAAGACACACCCTCTTTTGTTTTTGTAGAAATGATATTCCTCTTCCAAATATTAAGAATAATATTGTTTAAAATCCTATCTTGATAATGTATGATATGAAATAATACCAAATATTAAACCTCCATACACTCTTTATCTTCAACAAATAAACACATTTCTTGACACCACTAGATAAGCATTCATGCATACTTCACAATCTATGAAAGGAATAGGGAATTTCCAACCATTTCAAAATATGAAAGATATTAGAAAATGAAAGCAAATATTCTTTCCTCCAACATTTAAGATTAAAATAACGAATATCATTTAAGAAATCTACAAGGAAATAATAAATAAAAATAACGAATATCATTTAAGAAATCTACAAGGAAATAATAAATAAAAATTGATAGGTTTTACAGAATCGAAGGTTTGAAGAGTATGTGCTCAAGATTTTGTTTCAAATGTTTAAAAGATACAACCTATAAAAACTATGCAACATTTAAAATATTAATGGAATAACATTTGATATTTATAAGGAGAATCTTGATCAAAATACATATATGAAGACAACATTGGTCAATTAAATTACAATATGAAACATTGATGTCTTATATGATTATAAAATTCTATTGGTATAGCTAATTGATAAATTTAAATGCATTTACTTGCATGAGCAATGATGGGGCTCCCATAGACCATGATTTAGCGAAAACATTAGAGCATAAAAAAACATAGATGTTAGTAAAACCCTAATTGTCATGACTACAACATTGATGAAAAAAATGTTGTAGAATATTAAACTAAAGGAAATCAAAATGCATAAGACTTGAAGGGATTTAATTACAAAAATGAGGAGGTAAAGGTATTTGATTCAAACACTACCTTTATTGAGGAAAAAATCTTTTATATTTTTCTTGAACCCAACGAATGGTGCATACAATGCCCTATTTTTCTTCAATGTTTCCTCAAATTTACGATCATCTCAATGATTAATGTACCCAGAAAGGGGACCCATTGTTATTTATTTCTTCATATTTAATGGAAGCATCTCACTTTGAAGTTTGTGTAGGATGTGTCAAATGGGTCTACCTAAGTTGGTTAGAGAAGACAAATGTTATCCTCCTCACTCACATTCGAACCTTCTTGTGTCATGTTGTGATCTTTATGAGCTAATTATTTCCAAGGCTATGAGCCATGAGGTATATCTTATCCTTTCTTATGGGACGGGGGGTTCGAAGCTTGGTTACATGCAAAATAAATATTCATGTAGGATGTAACAATGATCTATAATTTTCAACCATTTCTCCATGGTAACCATGTCCATAATTTTCATTGGTTTTTTCTTTTCTCCTACCTCCAATTGAATTAGATACATATTTTTTGAAGATAAAATATTTATAAGAGACTTGGCCACATCTCCTCCTATGAAACTATATTTAGGCTTACCTATTTGAAATTTTTAGGGTGTTTCTGAAGCGACAAAACTCAAAGTAATTGTGCTTAAAATGTAAAATACACAAATGTATTGGAAAAAAAATAAAAATTCATAAGTTTACTGTACAAGGTTGCATACATTGATGTGATACTGATCAAGGAAAACATTCAAAATTGTAGTCATTTAAATTGATTAAGGAAGGCATTTGTGTAGGGGGATTTTGTGATTGGATGACATCAATGACTATAAATGTTTGATGGTGTTGCCATCAATGACAAAGGGGGAGATTGTTGCACATAGTGTTGTTATTGATGACAACAATATGTCATGATGTCAAAGGGGATGTATGAGGTAGTAGAAATTCCATCTATGATGACCAAAGAAGCAACAAGTCTCTTTGTGAAGTAATATGGAAAATTTATCTATTATAGGATCTCATCACATGACGATAAAGGTGTTTGAATTTTATTGATTTTTTTGCTCAAAATATCATACAAATAACATAAACCACATGTACACGCTTCAGTCACAACCATAACTAGATCAAACAAAAGCATAAACTCCCCAGACTCCTCCCCATTTGACAACAATGGAAAAGGGTCACGAATTTATGTTAGATTCCGCCATGCTGATGATCTTGCATAAGCATCCGTCCATAATTGTTTCCTAGATGATCCTATGGACTTGATTGAACCATGCTTCCTTTCTATTGCTACATTTTTATTCTGACAGAGTCTCCCCCTGAGACCATGCTTCCACTACTGCTCATGATTGTTCTTGTACTCCTCCTAAGAGTATTCATCCATTTTTTTCATATTTTACCTTGTACTCCCCTTAAGATCATGTGATTTCCTTCATCTATAAGTACCTATCATATGCATACTTTACTTTTACATCTCATATGTCATCATCAAATGATAGTCCACATACTTCCCTTTATACATGTAGTTACTTCTTCAAGTTTTCATTTGGCGAATAATTATTTTGAAGTCTAAGGGACCAAATCTAAGGAATCATACCTAGTTGAGGTCTTCTTTGACCTCTTCCCCATCTACCAACATTGTTAGGAAGTCCTTCTCTATTGTACCATCTAGAGTTGATTCTACAATCTTGTGCTATGTGACCTTCGTTGTGACATATGTGGCAGTCAACATTATACTTCAAAACTTGCGGAAATGGCTAAGTCATTCTTCTAATTTGGTTCATATGTCTCCAACTAAGTACCTTATTATATCCTCTATACTTAATCACATCATGGGTTCTACAATCCTTTGCTTTTTGTCAAAAAATTGTGCATAAGAAACAATAACCAAAGAACTTATTTTGATTCCTGGACATAGAAGGAGATCCTGATCTTGTAAAGACTTCTTGGAGGAGCCATGTGTCCTTGTTGATCAACCCTTGCATGAGCCATACTCATTTGCTGATTTCCATTGCTTTTTCCTTTATTTCTTGTGGATGATTTATGTTGAGTCATATTCATTGACTTCCTTGCATAATTTTTGCTTGTGGATCCTTTCTCTTTATTTTGGTTCTTTGTATTTTTCTCTTTTTTGGAACTTCCTTGAGTGTCATTGAAGTGAACACACTTGCCCTGGTGTACTACTTGCTTTGGATATTTAAGTGAGTTGTTGTTGGATGCTACAAATGTTTGACCAATCTTCTAGGAATGACCTTCATTTGATGAGCTCGTGGTAACATTTTTCTTGAATGCCTCACATTCTTTATAGCCAAGACCTATATTATCAAGTGGGGACCTCTACATGCTGAGAATATGACCTACGGATTCAATCCCATTTTTGAACTTAAAATTAAGCTACCTCAATTCTTCTCTTAAGATGAAAATCCCTCTTCTAGTATTTCACATATATGTTCTTTCTCATTTACTTGTTCATACAAAAGCTCCCTTACCCTTTTTTCTTCTTCTAATTCAACTTTGAGAGCAACAACAATTTCTTCATTTATACTTTTGTGTTGAAGCTAATGCATCAATTGGCTTTCTTTCTTTTCAAGTATTCTTATTTCCTTGAATAATAAAACTTTGCTTGAAGTTATTTAGTATTAACAATAAATAGTGTTTCATTCCTTTCTTCATCAATTACACTTTCATTTCTTTTACTGTCACTTTGTTCCTTTGAGTAAAAATTATTTTTCTTTCCTGCTTTCTTCATCTTTTAGTACTTTGGTTTGAATATTGATTCATAATCACTATCATTCATAATAGCATAAGGGAATTTAGATGCATAATGTCAAATTATTCCACATTCAAAATAATTGAAAGGGAACTTAACTTTGAACTTGACGATCCCTAACTTGAGTTTTCAAACATATTTGGTTTCTTTTTCATCCGAATTATATTATGTTTGAGGAAAGTGGGAGACAATCTTATCTTCTATTTTCGCTTCATCATGGATTTTGTTGGTCCTTGATTCATCAAGTATGTCTATATTATTGTCGATCTTGATAGATTGAGATACCAATTTGCCTATGTTTGACTTTCGAATTTCACACCATTTGGAGTTGAACATGACATCAAAACCTTGATCACATATTTGACTAACAATCAAGAGATTATACTTCATTCCTCAGATGTATAAGACATCTTGTGCTTTATTTCTTCCATTATCAATGGTAACTGTGCCTTTTCCAATGATTTTGGTAGATGCATTGTTTCCAAAATTTACTTTACCTCTGTCTATCTCCTTGATGTTGATGAACTTACTTTGATCCCCTGTCATGTGTCTTGAACAACTATGGAATAACCACTATTGACATAACACTTATCCTTTTGCTTTGAGCATATAATATAATACCTTAATTCTCTTCCTTCCCTATTATTGACAGTGTTGGAAATCCGTCAACCAAGGGGATCTCCCTGATATGAAGTCCCAATCATACCTACACCATTTGGTGTAGGAGTCCCATCCGGTATAAAGGCCCAATTTCCAAATCATTAAATATATTCCTTGGCTCTAGTTTTCAACACGAGAGAGTGATAGAATAATATCTTTGAAAAGCAAGGTGAGTGTACCTAGTGAGTGTGTAGTGAAACTGTGTTGAGGTTATTCTACTACAAATGGGGAGATAAAAGTGAGTCTCTAAGCGAAAAGTAATAGTAACACCCAAGAAGAGACACACATGAACTAGAAGGACCTATCAAACATCTAGAGTAATAGTCCACACCAGATGTGAGAGTTGTTATAACCAACAAACAAGGAGAGACCCATCTGAAATCCAGCAGAATAATCCACAGTGGATGCGACGATCGTTACAACCATCAACCAAAAATTATTTTTCTAGTATCCCATGGAATAGTCCACAAGGATGGGACAACAATAACAACCATTAAAACACATTCTCAACAAGATAAGCACTAAAATAACCGAAATAGTTCAATTATCTTAGTACATGTGAAAGAAAACATGAAATACAAATGTCCACAAACATGCATGAAAAACGTGTTGGCCTTCGAAGGCTTATGTTATTAAGAAAAAGTTCCAAGACACATATTTAAATTGTACAACACTATCCCCAGTAGTGGGACATTGGAGCCACTCCTTGCTCCTCCAAGAATAGCTGGTCTCTCTAATGCCTTGTGATAGGAGCCAAGGTGAAAAGTCCTTTGCACATACAATGAGGGGGTATATATAGCCAAGGGCTTATGCTTACCCCTTGTAACTCTTTGACTACCCTCATGATTTTTCAACTTCCTATGACTTTTCAACTTACATGACTCTTCATATTCATGTGAATCCAACCACTTTACAATACATTTGATATACCATATACATGGCCCACAATAGTGATGTGGCGTATCACAACTCATGACCTGGCTTGACATAACACTGCTAACATGGACTGACTTGATGATGTGGCAATGTCAAGTCATTATTTCTTCTGAGTGTTCGATGTGTTCTTGGATATGCTTTCTCTTCTCCTTTACATAGCTTGGTAATGCGAGGTATTCAATGTTCTTCGGTCTTAGAAGGTGGTCTCAAACTTGTGTCACTTTTCTCTCTCTTGGTAGGTGCACTCATATGTTCAGCTACAAACAAGGCTTTAGGCATGCTTCCCTCCTTCTTCTCCTTCTTTATCATCTCGCCATGACAAGATAGTGTACATGTTCCTGCAATTCACTCATGATGGGACGACATCAATCTGAAACATCCCTACTCTAAGACGGTGCATTATTATCCATGAACTGAGCTTGGGAGCATTCACAGGTTGAGAGGCAAGGCTCAGTGACTATGCATTACACATTTCTAGTTGGTAGGGAGAGATCTTGGTCAATGAGACTACACATAGCGTAGCTCAGGATTGACTAAGGAACTTTTGAGCACAGTCTTCACTGGGGAGAAACATTGTGTAGCGGCCACTGGGTTTCAGAATTTCGTAGTTCAGGAAGACAGTGGCTGATGTGAGATGAGACCCTGGGAAACAGATCTACATAGTTTCTAGAGGCAAGGAGGACTAGTCAACAGAGAGGCCTGGAGGACAAATCTGCGCAGTTCTTGAGGACAATGAGCTCCAGTTGAGGGAGGGTCACTAGAGGACACATTTGCGCAGTTCTGGAGGCCAAGGGAGGTTGGGATATTTGCACATTGTGTGGTTCCAGCGAGCAAGGGAAAATATTGAGGACTAAAAGTGAAAAATGTGCAGTTCAAGGCAGACTGGGAGGCACAATTGCACAATTTTGGGGGTCAAGGAAGGTTGTTGGACTCAGGAATTGTGCATAGAAACAACCCTCAATGATAATGACTATGCACTACGTAGATCCAAGTAGTAAGGTCACATCAATGAGGGTTGAGACTGCACAATGCATACCTCAAACAAGCCTTGGTGAAGCTGAGTTTCTTGGTCAGGAAGATTTTCTGAAAATGGCTAGGTGTAGGAGGGAGATTGACTTGTGATGAACTTGAAATGTGACCACACACTTCACATAATTTCATGGCACGATAACATTACTATCGAAACAACAAACAAAGTGTTAAACCTTGTGTAATTGTTTAATGACAAGAAGCAATAAGTGAGACACTTAATATAGACTTCAGGACAACCGTGACGACACTTGTGAAACAATGTTCAAGACTTTGTGCATGAGTGCGCCAGATGTTTACATGGTTAGGATAACTTATATACAAGGAGGTTTAACTTCAAAACCACCAGAAAAGACTCGAAAACATGAAATAATAGTCAAACATGCTAAAAGATGACAGTTGATCCAACAAGCGAAAGGGAGAAAAACACTTAAAGGAAACACATGGAATGACTTTGAGTGTTTGCAACCATACATGTCATTGAAGACATAATGATATGACAATGATAAGAAATCTTTCATGCTAGACTAAGAGGTGTATTTCAACTTCATGAAAGATGTGCTTTATTTTTCATACCTACCCTCCAAAGGGTTATGAATCAGATGGAGTCTTCATGCGGTCTTGATCTTCTATCATACCCCAGGTTCCTTAGTATTCTTATCTAATAACTATCTTTTCTCCTACCTCCTTATTTATCATCTAGCATGTACTCCTTCTTCATCTCCTTCTTAATCATTTAGCCATAGCCTAGTATAATCCATGTGTCTATAATCCACTCATGAAAAGATGACATCAGTTTGATAAGCCCCTAGTCTAAGAGGTTGCGTGATAATCCACTGACTAAGCTAAAACTGGTATTAGGTCGGGGGGAAGGCTGAGTGACTAGACTAGACTGAGGGAAAATATTGTGTAGTTCCAACTAAGGGATAGAACTACACAATTCAAGCAGGCAGTGGCTATTGTGGGATGAAGACCTGGAGGAAAAATCTGCGCAATTTTCAGAGGCAACAAGGACTAGGCAGTAGGGAGGCCTAGAGGAAAAATCTGTGCAGTTCTTGAGGGAAGTGAGATCCTATTGAGGGAAGGTCACTAGAGGTAGCCTCTGTGCAGTTTTGGATGCCAAGGGATGCTGGGCCTTCTATGCATTGTGTAGTTCCAGTAGGCAAGGAAAAATCTTGAGGGTTGTGGATGCGAAGTGTGCAATTTAGGAAGGCTGGATGGGGCTAGATTGTTATAATTTGGCCAAGTGTGGGATCAGTGGAACCAATGTGAATAGTGATATAACTTAATTGTGACCACACATTTATACACTTAGTGATACAACATAGATCATCTAGAACATATGAAAACATACTTCACTTAATGCAACAACCTTTGTGGAAGCTTACAACAAGTGCAACTCCGACGATAGACTTTGTGAGGATAATGATGAAACTTGTGTAATAGTGCGTGAAACTTTTGAAATGAGTGCAAAACATGTCTATATGATGAGAACAACTCATTTTCATAAATATTTCCCCTTGAAGCAAACCAAAACTTCCCTTTGCATGACAAGTAATAACTCCCATGCCCGAAGATGACACTTTCTATATAAAGATAAAAGCATGAACGACTCTTGAGATCGAAGAATAGGGCTTGAAACCATTAGCTTACCAATAAGTGACTAAGGAACGACCGATCACAACATCCACAATAGGCTCCAAAATTTGAGTGTAGGCCAAAATTTTGGAGGGTGTTGCAGTTGCTACAACACCTATCTTAAGTGGGCACTTTTCTTTGCAATAACGGTATGGAAGATGACTATAAGTAATTTCCTTATGACTCAATGAATGACATAGAAAACAATAACCATAAAATAATCAATGGTATTGAGATGTTTTCCTCTTGTTGCTTATTTTGATTTGATCACCTCCTTGAATTTCCTTGGTTGACTGCTTTACTACATCTGTCTCTCTGTTGAGATGTTTAATTATGTCATTCATCTCTTCTGACTACTTTTATATATCTCCCAACTATTTCTTGAATTCATTAAGTTGTTTTATCAGGATTTCATTATTTCTCTTAACCTCCTCTAGCCCAAATTCCAAAATCATAATTGATGTTGCATCTAAGTACATATTTCTTCGATCTATCCTCTAGTAGTAAATTGTTCCTAATGATGACCTGCTCTGATATGACTTGTTAGCCCAAAGTTCACACTGAGGGGGGGAGGGGTGTGATTTAGTGTGAGATAAATTTTACCAATTTACAAATTTTCTTAACCATACAACAAAACAACAATGAACCATAAGCATTATATCATCATCTATAACTATGCATCATCATATTAGTAACTTATTAAGAAGCCATCACATCACAAAGAGAGACAAGTTTTAAGGTGGAAACCCATACAAGAGAAAACCCATACAGGAGAGAATCATCAATCCTCTTTTTCTCTATCTTCAATTCATTTACATATATTTGCAGGCTACAAGTTGCTAGCAACGACTACCTCTGAAGAAAATTCAAGTTTTTGATTGCGGTAAACTACAAACTAATTGAGGCACCAACCTCGTAAGATGCAATCAACTGCTCATTGTAGGCTACAACTTGATTTAGGCTCCAAACTCAAGAATGAGTAGGCTTCAACCTTCTCTAGGCTCCAACCTGCTCTAGGCTTCAACCTAATTGAGGATCCAACCTCCTTCTTCAGCTTCCTTGTGGACCTATATTTCATCTCATTTTCAAAATGGATCCAAGGTCATGATATACCACTAAAACTATTATCAAAATGACTATCACAACCTTCAACCACAAGCTCTAATATCTGTCACTACAAAACTTGCAACCATACTACCAGACAAATTGCAATCACTACACTACAAATATTTCCACTGCCAAAATCATTATCACTGCAACCTACAAACACTATTATTTCCATACATGATCATTGTCATGTCACTTCTCATGCTATGATCCAGCAAGTTCACCAATTTGGTCTCCCAAATCCCTTCTTGAAACTTGTTTTTAAACCACTAAATATTACCCATATGCCCTCAAAATATGTTCAATATGTTTTGGCCATTAAATGAGCATCAAAATAACATCACATAGCTCTGGTTACATCCACCTCTAATTCCTAATCATCCAACTTCTTTCGTAATCAAATTTGGACCAATATTGATTCCAGAAGCTCAAAAAAACTATATAAGACTTTAGATAAAGTTAAATATTCTACATAAACCCCTCCTTCAAGCACCTTGTTCGATTTTTGTGTCAACCACCAATGACTACTTAAATATTCGACAAAATGGAAATATATATTAAAAATAAAATATAACCCAAACCATTCACTGCGAAGGGTTGAACCTATGACCACCAATATACCATTTGCATACCTTACCAACTCATCTCCCTATGTGACTTGTGATGTTGTGCAATGCCAATTGTTTTATAGTAATAACACTACATCAAATTCAGGTGAAGCCATTGACTAGCTCATTGAATTCCATGTCGATCCACCGTGGTTTTATATATACAACTCAATCCTACATGGCTCAGTGCCCTTTGTGGTTCATTGCAACATGGTCAACTAAATTCCATGGTGGCTTATCTACTAAGATCAATCCTTTGTGCATTAATACTCTTGCATGATCATACCCTCATGGCTCGGCTTAACAGGGTTAACACTAGACATAACTCCACCATGGATCACGAATCAATCCTTCATGGCTTAGATACCATCATGGCTCATTACAACTGAGTCAACATTGGATATGTGAACAATGGTAGGGCCATTTTGGCCTTGATACCATTATGCAAGCAGACCTCTGTTGTACAAATAAATTGAATAGATCTTTGTATCCTATACATAGATGGGAACTGAACCAATGTGACACCACTTGTGCAAATGAACCTCATACAATTGGCATGGCTATATTATCTGTTACACAACATTTTGTCACTGTCCCTGTACTCCCCGTTCCTTAATCCTGGAGAACCTCTACACTGAACCTCGCATGCTTTGCCTTCATGGAGAAACTCCCATTATGTTTCTCTTCATGAGCAGATCATTTCCCTTTTGCATCATTTCCCCTGAAACTTCTGTTTTGCCCAATTTACAAGACAGCGCTAATGGCCTTTGTCTCCCCCGTGCCGATGTGCAGAGATTAGCACTATTCCTTGCGCCCATCAGTGCGACTGAGATGCGTTCCAGTCGCGTCAGTCCAGTTATGGAAAGTTTTTCAAATTAGAGTTGAAGCTTCCATCTCTAGAAGCTTCGTAACGGAAGTCTGGTAAATGGTTTGGCCGGATGGGGTCAAGGATGTCAGTTTGGGCTCCTTTCCCCTATAATAATGGAATTACCTCAAGGGATAAGTCCTTCTCTCATGAGAAGATGATCCATCTCCCATCCATATTTCCTATATAAACCTCCCTTCTTCCCAAGCACAAGTTAGTCACAGTTGCAGAGTTACAATGTTACTAGTTATAGAGTGTTGGTTGATTGTGAGTATACTAGTTTGAGTTAACAAGCAGGCTATTACTAATTGTAGCCATCTAGTTGTGTGAGGGAGAAGTGTGTTTGGTTTGGAGTGAAGCCTAAAGGGAAGAGTCTTTAAACTATTGTCGTTTGAAGCCATCATGAAGTGCTAGCGCAAGTGTGTGGGAACCTGGTCTTGTCAAAGGAAGACTATGACGTCAAGACGAATGGTTGTAATCTCTCTTGATATTAATATATGCAACTATCGATTGATTTCCTACATGTTTTGTAATATTACATATTCGTGTCTTAATGCTTCTTGACACATTAAGTAGGTTGAATTGCAATTTGTTTATTATTATGTTTGTGTGTTGTTGTTGTTTACTTGTTTTAGGAGCTTGAAGAAGGAAGCGAGATATTGCTAGAGCGAGCAAGCGAGGACATCATCAAGCAGGATAACCGACCAAGAGTTAGGCCCTCTTGATTGATTCTAATCTAAGGAAATATTACATAAAATGTAAATATTCTGGCTAGACCCATTATCAAACTAGAAGAATTCATTCGTGTCCGCACTTATAATTTTACTTCACCACAAAATGGCGACTCCGCTGGGTTGATCCCATCCTTTTGTTTGTTTTTGATTTCATGATTTCAGGAGAACTTTGTTATTTTTGCTTTTCCCTTTTGTTCTGTTGCTTTCCTCCCACTTACTGGCCTAAGTATAAAATCCATAGTAGTAGATTTCGTCCCTGTTTTGAATTTTTTTTATGTTTTTTTTAGTTTCCTCGGACAGCGCCTGTAATCAGCTGATAGTCGAGCTAATCAACGCAAATTATAGAGGAAAAATCCTACCAACCCGCCTCTAGCGCTTGTTGTCAGTTAGGCAGTCGCACTGATTCCTGTAAGTGAAGATTAGGGCTAGACCCCAATCTTGGCTAGTGTGTTATGCTCTTGTGTTTTTAACCTTGTGAGCCTTTTGACTATTTTTCACCCTGATTAGAAAGCTACTTTTCATTCAGTTTTTGCTTGCTTCTAGGCTTGTCATATCGCTGCTTGATTAGTCAAGTCATTGAATGACCAGTGACACTAGAACATCTAGTTAGTCGTGCAGCCAGCAGCTTGTAAACTCATCGAGTCCAATTGTGGGTGTGTTTTCTCCTTGCATTTGTTTTTTGGTCCTCTCTACGATTTTGACTTCTTTGCACAAGTTTTTGAAAAAGTTATGTTTACTAAGTTGAACATATTTTTTAAACATAGATTACATTTTTAATCTTGTGTTTGGCAAATTTGGTGCTTCGTCAATATGAATAAAATTTTCTTTTCATGTTTTCATCTGCTTGAGGAGCTCATAGTCTTGAAAATTTTCTCATTGAAATATTGTATGCGAAAGTTTGTCTCGTTGTTTCATGAGAAGATATGAAATTCTAGCTTGTCGTTTCATTATGATTTGCATCTCTTAGAAACTAGAATTGCATCAACATTTGAAAAAGGAAGAGAATTTTTATTTTTATTTTTATTTTATTTTTTCGAAAGGACTAATAGATAAGTGCTTGTTAGGAAAGTAGGAATTGGAATGCATTTTTCATTTAATTTATTTTTTCAAAAAAAGTGAACTAGTGAAAAATCATTTCGTTTTCAGTTGCTTGATTGTTTGCATTTGATTGAGTAGTTTCTACCCTCTCTAGTGTAGGCATTTCATTGAATTGAAAGGGTCTTGTCCCATTTAGTTGCATTTTAGGTTTTTCGAGTAGCATCGCTAAGACCTGAAAACTGAAACTTAATTCAAGATCAACTCTAAAATGAATTCAATTTACCTAAGGCGCATTTTACATTTACGATCACATCTAGAAGGTCTAGGCTAGAGACGTGTTTCGACGTTTGTAAACCTAGCAGCTGTCGTTAGCTTCGGCATCAGACAACACTAGCACGGATTTGTGCTCCCTGTACCATCAAGTATATAACGAGAGACCCCACTAGGCTATAATCCTTTTATCCTTAGGAAGTCGAGTCGGCCGCCTTGCAAACGTGATACACCAAACACAGCATTAAGGGAGATTGCCTGCTCGTACTTATTGGTTCACTAGGAGGTATTATGCAGTTCATGGTTGCCTGGTAATCCTATTTACCTAAATCATCCAAAGAAGTCATTTGATCTTTTTGACTCATTAAACTTAAAAGATTATCCAAGCACTTGTCGTTTCGAGCTCGTTTCCAATCGAAAGCGATAGAGTCATCTTCGTTTCTTTCTCGACTCTTAAAAAATGAAAGAACATCAGTCTTCTATGCATGTTAAATGAATGATTGCCCATGATCCAAAACATCTTGTTAGATTTTTTACCAAATCATGAGTTCCCTTAAAAGGACATTTTAGAGCCTTGAAATTATTTGTTCTGTTAACTAAGACAAGACCATCGTGGCTGAACCATCTAGTTCACCTAATTCTTCTTCCTCTCCTTCATCTGAAAGATTGTCCGAGGAGACATTTCCTAAGTTATTAGAGCCATCTGAGGACAAAAATGTTGAACTCACAATTGTTTTGAGTGTTCAACCATTATCATCTCCTCCTCCACCTTCTTTTGATTCAGAGTCATCTGTTGATCTTGGCCCAAAATCTACGGATAATCTTGTTCAAACTCCAGAAAACTCTTTGACCACTGAAGGTCAGCTTGGATTGGTTATCTATCCTCCAAACCATATGTTTGACGTTGTTTAGATATCACCACAATGCCCTTACAGTCCGTACGATCAACCGGTGTTCCTTTGGAACTATCCCCCAGTACACATTCGACTATTCATCGTCATTTGTTTTCAGATATCGAACCAGAATGTAATGCTCTAGTAACCTCTCCGGATGAGTTTGAAGTCTCAACTCCACACACTATTGAGGAGGAAGAATTGCAGTTGCAATTCCCTCCCGAGGTTTTCCCTTATTCAGAAGGTATTTTCCCACTAGCTTGCCTCCCGGCTATGTGTCTTTAGGGCATTTAGTTTCAGGCACACCTAGTGCCTCATCACTCTACCATAATCATGTTTTGGCGTCAGGCATCAAACCCACATCAGGTCTGTTCATCACGAACACAACCTCCCAACTAGTTGTTACTTCAGTTCTGGTGCAACCCACTGTCTTGAACACTCTTGTATCATCAATCCCAGTTACGCGTTAGTCACAACCAGTGGTTTCAAAGATTGTCTCTTCCAGTTCTTCTGTCCCGTTAGTCAGTGGCCAAATTGTGCCACTACCTAGGGGGCAGAATCTGAATGTCTCTATGGTGTCACGTTTCACTAATGTGAGCGGCTCACAAGCTCACATGCTTGGTATAAACCAACCCTCTTCCGATATTATTTACAACCCTACTAACCCCACTGGATCGAGCAATGTCCAATACCAACAGGTTCAAAATCCTGGTGGTCCATCTGGAACAAGCAACATTCAGTATCAACAGCCCTATGGGGCCCAGGTCTAGTACCAATATCCTTATGTTCCATATGGTTCCCAAGGATTGGTTAATCAACCTTACACCATCCCACCTGGGAAATACATCCAGCCTGGCTATGGCCAGATTCAGTTCGATAATTTCCCGGGCATTGTTCAATTACCCTTGCAACAACAAGGACAACCTTTACAACAACCAAGACAACCTTTGTTACCACAAGGGCAACCCTTGTTGCATAAAGGGATCTCCGCACAACATCAAGGGCTGATTATCCCGCAACAAGGTCACCTGCAACAAACGCAAGGTCAACCCTTCCAACAGTTGCAACAGACTGCATAGCCGTAGATGCAATATGCTCTGCATACCTAACTCAGAATCTCCTTGACACTGAAACGCGTTATGCACATGTCGAGAAGTTGGCTTTGGCCTCCACCTAGGTAGTTCAACGTTTTCGGCATTATATTCTCTTACAAACAACTACAGTGAGTTCTAAATGCAACCCTATGACCTATATTTTGACCTGTCAGTTGCTAGGGGGAAAATATTCTAAATGGATTTTTATCCTACAATAATTCGATTTGGTTTTCAATATGACCAAATCTAACAAGTCACTTGTTTGCGCAAAATTGATATGTTCCCTTCCCTCCAAAGCTCTTCCTGCTGGTGCAAATGAACAACTCCCAGATGAGACCCTTTTCCTAATTAGCACCCTCGATCCATGGTACAGTGATGTCATCATGTACCTCCAAACCTCCACGTTCCAGTCCGCATTGACCAAGGATGATCGTCAAACGATTCAGCATCATTCTCAACCCTACCGCATTATTGGTGATACTTTATACCGTGTTGCCATCGATTCTGTTCTTCATCGATGCCTCACAATTGAGGAATTTAAGAGAGTTCTCAATGATTTCCACTCTAGTGCATGTGGTAGTCATATTTCTGGTTATGCTACAGCTCAGAAAATCATTCGCGCTGGTTATTTCTGGTTGTCCATCTTCAAAGACTGCATTCTTGTTGTCCGCAAGTGTCATGAATGCCAAATCTACCAACGCAAGATGCACGCCCCACCCACTCACCTACACCCTGTCATTATCGTTGGTCCCTTTGCCAAATGGGGCATCGATTATATGACATGTAACCCTCGTTCGGCTAGGGGGCATGGCTACATTATCATTGTTGTGGATTACTTCACCAAATAGGCCAAAGCGATCCCTACATATTTGAAAGATGATAAGACGACAACTCAATTCCTTTTTAATCATGTTATTTCTAGGTTCGGTGTACCCCAAGCCATTGTCACAGATCATGGCTCCTATTTCCGAGATTACATGATGGCAGAACTGACATCTGCATTGGGATTGTGCCACGATGGCTTGACCCCATATTAACCTCAAGGCAACGATCAAGTTGAAGCCATGAACAAAGTTTTAGTCGCCATGCTTCAACGTACTATTGGGATGCACAAGTCAAATTGGCATCTCATGCTTTTTTAAGCTCTATGAGCCTATCGAACTTCAACCAAAGACGCCACTGGTTTCACACCATTCCAGTCGGTCTATGGTCTGAAAGCAACATTGCCGATCGAATGTGAGATTCCTTCACTTAAGTTAGTTGTTGAACTCCTCCCCGAAACATCACCTCAAGAGGAACGCCTCTTATATTTGGAACGACTGGACAAGACTCGATGTCTCGCTACCTTGGTCATCAAAGCGCAAAAGATTTGGGTCAAAACCCATTTCGACCAGTCAATCTCCCCTCGTGTTTTCTCTGAGGATGATTTGGTCCTACTATATGACCAAGCTAATGATAAGCTGGGAGCAGGTAAGTTCGAACCTATGTGGCATGGTCCCTATATCGTAAAACATGTTTTGCAGAAAGGAGCCTATGGACTTATTGATTATGAAGAAAACCCTCCCGATAAGCCCTGAAACGGGCTTTACCTCAAAAAGTACTATGCTTAGGTCATCTTGCATGGTTGCTTATGTAAATTAGTGTGTGATTCATTTTTGTACAGTGTGGTTTTGTGTGGAAGTTTTCAAACAAACTTTCATGTTTACTATGCTTTTCGTGCTTTGCAAATGTCTGCAGCTCCTCACGTCGGTTTCGCTGATGGTTCTTGCCGAAGTACCCAGAACCTATCATCTGTGGCATGGGATATTTACAACTCTAACGATGAGTTGATTGATCTTTAAGGTATCTGCTTAGGTCGTACAATCAACAACATTGCTAAATACGGTGCGGTCATCGAACTGTTATCAGAAGCCATTGCTCTGGGCATTAGAGAGTTGGTTGTCAACCTAGATTCACATCTTGTCATCCTTCAACTCAACGGGCAATATTACATCAGAAACTCTCAAATATTACGAATGTATCTCTATATCCATCTATTGGAAAGACATTTTGATTGTATCACATATCATCACATTGCTAGATGCATGAATACATTAATAGATGCATTAGCTGATTACGTGTTCGATAGACATTTGCGAAACATGTAAAATGTAAGAAAAACCATTTGTACCATAATAGACAGGAAAATATAACATATATACATATGTGAGAATGTTTGAAACATCAAAACCCCCAAGAAATAATATGCATGTCCACAATAACATCGGTGGCTCACAGGCCTCGTACATCTGTGGCACGCATACCTCAAAAAATATATAAGTACTAGAACTAGGAACTACTCAGCATGGTGGTCATGATAGCATGAGATAGTGCATACTATGCGACTCAGCAATCGACGGATCTGATCTGAGACTCCCACTGTGTGCCTCTGGTACCGCCGAGGCATGTCTATTATCTGAGCATACTCGGGGACACCATGAGTCAACCCCTCAAGGTTCCTTGCAATATCTTCCTCATTATTGCTCCCTTCCTAATAAGGGGTGACAACATCAATAAGATGAGGATAGTGCCTGGCTATCAGGGACATCCCGACTAGCCGCTCTGGTCCAACATCTACATACATAAAATAAACGTTATAAGCATGCATATATTAATTAAAAAACATCAAAACCAAAATTTTGTTTGGTTTTTTACCCTCATCATCAAAGTACTCCCCATCTAGTAAGGGCATATCCGGGTCCCCAAGGAAATGAAGGTCGTTGTACAGCTACTCCTCCACGATGATTTTCTATCGTCATAACCACGAAAAGGATGTTGGTCAGTAGGACATCTGCTAACCCCCAGTGATCCTAGGCATCAAACGAATCCAGCAGGCCATCCACGGATCGTGTGGCGCAGGAGGATCAACCTCAGTAAACTGATACTCGAACAATGGCACTCATTCCAGGAAAAATGTCACAAGTACTGATCTGAAGCCAAATTGCTTCAGATTTCCCTTCTTTTCCTTGGACAATTGGCATTTGATATTCATCTTCATAGCCTCTACCCAGTTGAAGATTGTCGGAGCCGTGCAGTCTATAACATAAAGGAACTTTGACTTATTAGTCTCATGTTCCACCTAGGACCCTGCCACTCTTTGATGCTCAACAGAGGAACCCTCAGTGTCAAATCCCATACACTGGAAATCTCAATCTTCTGGCTTTTAGATTTCAAGGCCTTAGGACAATGCATGGCAAGCAGGGAAGATATGCTTGCTCCGACTGGACGTGATCCATACAAATTCACTGGCTTACCTCTCTGATACAACCCCGTGATGAAGTAAATGTCTGAAGTTGTCAACTCCAGCTCTTGGTTCCCAATGACAAAAATCTCACAATTGTTGTCCCAAAGGCTTATTAAATACCGAAGAAATTTAGGCTGGGCCAGCATCCCTGCTGTAAGGAAAAATTTGAGGAGCCCGCAAGCCCTCAAAGCCTCCAGGCAATTTGGATCATTCATTGCCTGGGTGTCCACATATTCGTGTTCTCTTTCCTTCCAATCCACTATTTTCGGCGATTTCTCTACTGCGAAAGCCATTTGTTTGAGTCAATCATCAATTTTGGTACATAAAAATAAATTTTTAATGGTCAGTTCTTGAGAAAATTTGCTTTTGCCCTATCCATGGCGCCGGCGCGCCTGTTTTAAAAACAATCGCACCAGTCGACGCTGATGGTCGTGAAAATAACCCTCAGCCGGCGCGATCCTGTGCCCGAAAATCGTGTCGACCAAGGGCGAAATTTTTCTCAAAAACCTCCCTAAAAATCCAAAAAAATGGTTAAAAGCATAAATGAATAGCATGAAAATGGAGCTCAGGGCTTCGAATATTACCTGGAAATGACGGCTCGTCGATTAGCCTCCCAAATCTCTTGCAATCCGCTTTGGAAGAACTAGGGAAAAAGTGAGTAAAAGTATTCACTGCAAAGGTAAAAGGGTAAATGGTAAAAATGTATTTACTTTGTCCCTATTTATTTATTTTTTCATGAAATTATCAGGTTTTGTAAATATTTTTGACCTATTTTGCCTCAAGGACTCGATAATACAATTTACCTTGCTTGTGCAGCGACAAGGATGGACATTCGATGATGATGATGAGTCATATTTTAGCTCTTTTATTGACTCATTAAAACTTATATGAAAAGATCGCTAAGTATTTTTTCCGTTTTGACTCGTTAAAAAAATAAAATGGGGGGTCTACTCTCAGCTCTTTTCCGACCCTTTAAAAACGAAAATATGGTTGAGCCCTTGTCATTTCGAACTCGTTAATGGATGCGAAACGTCATGTGCCCAGTATAAGTTTACCCCTTTTTTGGGCTAGGAGCCACTATTTACGAAAAAGGTACTCCTTGATTGAAATGGTCAAGCGGTTCCCTTAAGTATTGTTTTCTACCTTTGCAAGCTCGAGAGACACAAATGCACGAAAAGGGACCATGTGGAGTTTTCTTTTACATGTCTTTTTCAAACTCTCTAAACATTAAAAAGATACCGAGTTACACCTTTGTCGGACTTGTTAAACTACTAAACGACATCGGATTCGTCGCCATGATGAACACGCGTTTGTCCTTCCTAGAGCTCGTTAAACTTACTAGGCCAGATTCATCCGAAGGATGAGCTTACAGTACAAGCACATGTTATCCCCTTCAAGCTTGCGATTAAAAAAATAATTGGGGTACTCGCCAGAAATGGTGGGGCAAAATTTGGAAATCTATTGAGTCGTTTCTGCAGCTCACTCTTGAACATGACACTCTTCATTTCGTGTCGGGTTGGGACATCCTCCTTTATATCATTGACCTCCCTGTGTTTGGGTTGTTCATTTTTTGCCTTCCATTTGATCTCTGCCACGTCATCATGACCATTGATCCTATGGATCCAAAATCCACCAAACTTCCAGTTATGTTATCGATATGTTCAAGAGTTGTCCTTTTGTAGTTACACTTACCTCTGTATCTCTGTATCATCCAAAATCATTTTGCATCCTCTCGTCTCGTGTCGATGATGTGGGATTCATTATGGCCCTCCTTCGACATGGACACTTTCCATCGACATCAACTCATTATCCGAGAAGTTGATCGAGAGACTCCCCTCCAATACCTTAGAGTTTGCATGCCTCAGTGGTAAGTTTTTCGCATTCGATGACAAGTTCACATCATTGGCTTTTGATCGAGTGATTTCATAGGTGTTTGACTTCAGTTCCTATATTCACTTTCCATGAATTGTACTGATATTACCTTGAGGGCCATTGTCATTATTGATGGTTCCTCTCACGCTTGTTAACAGTTTACATCATTGACTGGTAATCAAGTGACTTTCTAACATGTTCGATGTCAACACATCCATTCGCATGCTAGAATCTATACTTTGATCAAGTCGTGTTGGAGCGCAAGACCCTAGACTCAGATCACACAAGTCCAAGTTGCGAAGTGGTGTGACATGGTTATGATGATATGCATGTCTCTTTCAGATGGCTGGCTGTGCCCAGACCATGGGTTATCATATATTATCCTTCTCATTATTGGATGGCATTGGTTTCATTATGATCGTCTTTGATGGATGGCTACACCCATACCTGGATCCATTTACATGATTATTCTCTAGATAACTGCATCCATGCCACGATTCATGTATCATTTGACAGAGATCTCCGTTTATGTATATGTATCTATACTTGCTTGCAGGTTTTTCGATGGCAGACCGGTTCCCTGCACTAATTTATAAAGAATTTCATCCCTCACTCCGACTCGGCCTTCACGCTTTAGGGGCCATCTGTTACACAGCGTTTTGTCACTGTCCCTATACTCCCCATTCCTTGATCTTGGAGAACCTCTACACTAAACCCCGCATGCTCTGCCTTCATGGAGAAACTCCCATTATGTTCCTCTTCATGAGTAGATCATTTCCCTTTTGCACCATTTCCCTTGAAACTTTTGTTTTGCCCAATTTACAAGACCATCACTAATGGCCTTTGTCTCCCTCGCGTCGATGTGTAAAGATTAGCACGATTCCCCGCACCGATCGGTGTGACTGAGTTGTGTTCCAGTCGCACCGCTCCAGTTATGGAAAGTTTTTTAAATTAGAGTTGAAGCTTCCATCTCTAGAAGCTTCGTAACGGAAGTCTGGTAAATGGTTTGGCCAAATGGGGTCGAGGATGACAGTTTGGGCTCCTTTCCCCTATAATGATGGAACTACCTCAAGGGATAAGTCCTTCTCCCATTAGAAGAGGATCCATCTCCCATCCATATTTCCTATATAAACCTCCCTTCTTCCCAAGCACAAGTTAGTCACAGTTGCAGAGTTACAGTGTTACTAGTTATAGACGGTTGGCTGAGTGTGAGTATACTAGTTTGAGTTGACAAGCAAACTATTACTAGTTGTAGCCATCTAGTTGTTTGAGGGAGAAGTGTGTTTGGATTGGAGTGAAGCCTAAAGGGAAGAGTCTTTAAACTATTGTCATTTGAAGCCATCATGAAGTGCTAGCAGAAGTGTTTGGGAACCTGGTCTTGTCAGAGGAAGACTATGACGTCAAGACGAATGGTTGTAATCTCTCTTTGATATTAATATATGCAACTATCGATTGATTTCCTACATGTTTTTTAATATTACATATTTGTGTCTTAATGCTTCTTGACCCATTAAGTAGGTTGAATTGCAATTTGTCTATTATAATGTTTGTGTGTTGTTGTTGTTTACTTGTTTTAGGAGCTTGAAAAAGGAATCAAGAGATTGTTGGAGTGAGCAAGCGAGGACATCATCAAGCAGGATAAGCGATCAAGAGGTAGGCCCTTTTGATTGATTCTAATCTAAGGAAATATTCCATAGAATGTAACTATTGTGGCTAGACCCATTATCATGCTAGAGGAATTCTTTCGTGTCTGCACTTAGAATTTTACTTCACCACACTATCCATCACCCAGTATATACTTCAGTTAGAATCATAACCAAAACAAACAAAACTGTAAACTCAATTCCTTTGATAGTCTAATTTCTTAATATATTTCATTATGTGATTGTATCTATTGTAACAACGAATGAACCATATATGTATGTGTGTGTGTGTGTATAAAGTGGTCTAATATATGGTTGAGTCGATTAAGGGCTTCATTGATTTGGGCATGTAACCTATAATTAACCGACCATGTGACCGTTCTCAACAATTCCATACAACCAAGCCTTTGAGACATTTTGATCTTTTGTTTTGGCCCCTAAATGACCATGTGACATGGGGTCACTAGTCCTCTGCATGATGATGTTAGCATGTTGTCATCATGCCACATGCCAACTCGAGAGGGTGCAATGCATCACCTCTTTTCAAACTTTCTGCCAATATAAATGTTCCAAATCATCATGCCACATGGCAGCTTCTTGTGGTGTCATGTCAGCCTATTGACGTCATCTTGTTGATGTGTCATGTTGATTGTGCAACGATGCCACATGTAGATCATCAATAGTTCCACATCGTCAATAAACAAGATATTGTCACATGTCATCATTTGGTTGGTTTGATAAGGTTGATTAAACCTCGTGCATCTTCAACATTGTCTATCTGTTGAACTGGTAGAAAGTGTCATTGACTAGCTTGAATGAACCACACCATTTAACTATGTTAACTAGTGCACAACTTTGTGCCCAAGGCTATTGATTTTTTTGCTCAGCGGTGGATCCAACTTGAACATGCCCATTATTTAACAGATTAAATATTTAGGTTTTGTCCCTAGAGTTTATTCCCTAAATTAGTACTAAAACTTCAGTTGGTCATAACTTCTCATCCGGGAGGAGTTTTTATAGGTAGGATATATTATTGGAATGATATCAATGATATCTACACAACCATGTCATTTGTTGGATCTTTTGAGCATCATATCCTCATAAAAAAGTCAATAAACTTCAAATGCCTTTATCTTCATGTGATGAGATCCTGTAAGAGATCAAATTTTCATATTACTTTACAAAGAGTCCTATTGATTCTTTGGTCATCATAGATGGTATTTTTTATTGCCTCATACCTCCCCTTTGACATCAATGACATCTTTTTTTCATCAATGAAAACACTAAGTGCAATAATAGTTACCAACCAACACAAAGGTTTACTTGAATCCAACATTTAACGTTGATCTAAATCCGACCAACAATGAGAAGGTATATTTTCAATGGTTTTAAATGAGCATGTGATTTCATAAAATTAACAAAAAAGCAAAACCATACAACACATGCTAATATGGAATATAAATAATCAAAATTAAATGATGCTTAACGGCCAACAACTAACCTTCAAATTCAGACAAGATTGTACATAAATTGAGATATGCTTACAAGCTCTAGAGTACAAAATATTTCAAAGAATAGTTCATGACAACATGATTTTATTTGATCCCCAACATCTCCTATCTATTCTAGTCCTGCAGGTTCCAAGTTCCTTCAAGGAATTGAATTTATAGTAGTGCAAATCCTCTTTCCTCTTTCTAGAAATTGGACTCCTCGAATTCTATCCTAGGGCTCCCTTTAAAACCATTACTCTTTCCAAAGAAATTGGTTGAATTGAAGTTCAAAAAATAATTGAAAAATAGAGATGAAGATCGATTGTTTGATTTTCCATGAGCTGGAGGATCGAATCCTTAAGTTTGGAGTTGCAATACATGAATCATGAGTGATCAATTGTGTACTTTTGGGCCAAAAAAAAGACTTAATAAGTAAAAGGAGAAACAAATTTTCAAGAAACGCAAAATAGAAACAACACATATGGATTTTAATAGTTCTTCCTCTAAACCCAGAAATCTCATGCTAAATTTGTGGCCCTTTATTTTTCGATTTTTGTAGGAATTTATATAAATTTTGGACAAAATCATTGTTCCCAAATTATTCTCCTACTTCTTATCTTTCCAACAAAATATTATGAGTTCAATTTGGCCTTCTAGAACTCTATATATGGCCTCGAGAAGTTGACGCTCAACCATTGTTGATCAAATTCATGGGTTAATTTTAGCCTTTAATTTAGATGTCAAAAGTAATATCCCACATGCACTGTGGAATAGGACACTTAAGTGTTTATATTGTGTTGAGAAACAATATTTGTTTGTGTGAAAATAAACTTGAAAGTATGGGAGAAGGTGTTTGTGTTAAATGTTTTGATGATCAAATAATAAATAAATTCCACCCTCAAATCTCGAACCTCGGCCTCCGAGAAATCTCAAGCTAATTTGAAAGTGATAGAAATGGGGTCACTAGTCCTCTGCATGATGATGTTAGCATGTTGTCATCATGCCACATGCCAACTCGAGAGGGTGCAATGCATCACCTCTTTTCAAACTTTCTGCCAATATAAATGTTCCAAATCATCATGCCACATGGCAGCTTCTTGTGGTGTCATGTCAGCCTATTGACGTCATCTTGTTGATGTGTCATGTTGATTGTGCAACGATGCCACATGTAGATCATCAATAGTTCCACATCGTCAATAAACAAGATATTGTCACATGTCATCATTTGGTTGGTTTGATAAGGTTGATTAAACCTCGTGCATCTTCAACATTGTCTATCTGTTGAACTGGTAGAAAGTGTCATTGACTAGCTTGAATGAACCACACCATTTAACTATGTTAACTAGTGCACAACTTTGTGCCCAAGGCTATTGATTTTTTTGCTCAGCGGTGGATCCAACTTGAACATGCCCATTATTTAACAGATTAAATATTTAGGTTTTGTCCCTAGAGTTTATTCCCTAAATTAGTACTAAAACTTCAATTGGTCATAACTTCTCATCCGGGAGGAGTTTTTATAGGTAGGATATATTATTAGAATGATATCAATGATATCTACACAACCATGTCATTTGTTGGATCTTTTGAGCATCATATCCTCATAAAAAAGTCAATAAACTTCAAACGCCTTTATCTTCATGTGATGAGATCCTGTAAGAGATCAAATTTTCATATTACTTTACAAAGAGTCCTATTGATTCTTTGGTCATCATAGATGGTATTTTTTATTGCCTCATACCTCCCCTTTGACATCAATGACATCTTTTTTTCATCAATGAAAACACTAAGTGCAATAATAGTTACCAACCAACACAAAGGTTTACTTGAATCCAACATTTAACGTTGATCTAAATCCGACCAACAATGAGAAGGTATATTTTCAATGGTTTTAAATGAGCATGTGATTTCATAAAATTAACAAAAAAGCAAAACCATACAACACATGCTAATATGGAATATAAATAATCAAAATTAAATGATGCTTAACGGCCAACAACTAACCTTCAAATTCAGACAAGATTGTACATAAATTGAGATATGCTTACAAGCTCTAGAGTACAAAATATTTCAAAGAATAGTTCATGACAACATGATTTTATTTGATCCCCAACATCTCCTATCTATTCTAGTCCTGCAGGTTCCAAGTTCCTTCAAGGAATTGAATTTATAGTAGTGCAAATCCTCTTTCCTCTTTCTAGAAATTGGACTCCTCGAATTCTATCCTAGGGCTCCCTTTAAAACCATTACTCTTTCCAAAGAAATTGGTTGAATTGAAGTTCAAAAAATAATTGAAAAATAGAGATGAAGATCGATTGTTTGATTTTCCATGAGCTGGAGGATCGAATCCTTAAGTTTGGAGTTGCAATACATGAATCATGAGTGATCAATTGTGTACTTTTGGGCCAAAAAAAAGACTTAATAAGTAAAAGGAGAAACAAATTTGCAAGAAACGCAAAATAGAAACAACACATATGGATTTTAATAGTTCTTCCTCTAAACCCAGAAATCTCATGCTAAATTTGTGGCCCTTTATTTTTCGATTTTTGCAGGAATTTATATAAATTTTGGACAAAATCACTGTTCCCAAATTATTCTCCTACTTCTTATGTTTCCAACAAAATATTATGAGTTCAATTTGGCCTTCTAGAACTCTATATATGGCCTCGAGAAGTTGACGCTCAACCATTGTTGATCAAATTCATGGGTTAATTTTAGCCTTTAATTTAGATGTCAAAAGTAATATCCCACATGCACTGTGGAATAGGACACTTAAGTGTTTATATTGTGTTGAGAAACAATATTTGTTTGTGTGAAAATAAACTTGAAAGTATGGGAGAAGGTGTTTGTGTTAAATGTTTTGATGATCAAATAATAAATAAATTCCACCCTCAAATCTCGAACCTCGGCCTCCGAGAAATCTCAAGCTAATTTGAAAGTGATAGAAATGAAAACACTCGAGATCCCACGATGTCATGTGAGATGAACACATATAGAAAACCAACATTTCATTAATAGTGAGAAAGTGAAAGCAACCAATTGAGTTAATCCACTTTATGAATGTTGGATAAACGAAAAAATGCACTAAAGTTGAATAAAGCACAAAAAACATAAAATAACCTAAGCAACCAATTGAGTTAAACCACTTTATGAATGTTGGATAAACGAAAAAATGCACTGAAGTTGAATAAAGCACAAAAAACATAAAATAATCTAAAGCCCAAGGGATTTTATTAATGCTTATATCTAATATCTAATTGACGTATAGACGAAAAAATGCACTAAGGTCGAATAAAGCACAAAAGACATAAAATAACCTAAAGTCCAAGGGATTTTTTTGATGCTTATATCTAATATCTAATTGACCTTTACAATATGATATTTACTTTAGTAATATGTAAGCTACATCCAATTAAAGAGTGCTTGAAACATGTTCAACAAAAATATATCTAAGAAAAATATTCAATTCTACAACAATTTTAGGTTGTGTGATATAATTTCATTCCAAAATATTACACAAGAATTTTTAGATGGTTTGTTCCCAATAATTACTATAATATTCAGGAGGGTTCATAGTTTGTAGTTGAGAAAAAGAGATATACACTCTAGTCTATTGTTATATGTTTAAATCTAAATTTTCCTAAAGTTAAATCAATCATGCAAATTTCACTTCTTTGGTGCAAATGGATGCATGTTTGGATCAATTATGGTTCTGTAAAGTAGAAGGGTAGGAATGGTTTTAAGTTTTTAATTGGAGTTACAAGTTCACTAATATTTTCACTTAATTATGTTTGGATCAATTATGATTATGCAAAATACAAATCTTTAAAAAGTTCCCAAAAAATTGCACATAAGTACCTGTATGTTTATGCTACTTTAAATTATTCGTGTCCATATACCGGGCAATGTTTTTTGATTTTCTCAAACTCGACATGCTTCCTTTTAAGATAAGTGGGTTACCATTATCGCAGGAAAATCCAATACTTAAAATGAGAAATTGATATTTTGTTCTCTTTTTGTTTTCTCAGTAATTTTTGTTTTAATAGAATGAATTATTTTTCTCTTTGAACAACATAATCGGGCAACACTAGGTACTACATAGCAAGACATAGAGGAGAGTCAAATATATATATTTTTTGTAGCATTATTGGAAGGTGAAAGGTTTATTTTTCTTTTGTCTCTTGGGCATGTAGCTCGAATGGAAAAATAAATTAAGGATAATATTTCAAGGAGTAAAGTAGGTCAATTTATTTAGATGGATGATAAATGTGAAAATTCACACTCCTATTTTAAATAATAGGTACATGTTCTTCATTTTCTTACATTTAGTTCTATTGATTGAAAAAGTACTTAGAAAATTAGAAATGTATCCACAAACTTGGTGTCACGTTATTTATGTACACATGCCATATCTATGGGAGTTGAGGTGTTAAATTCTCTCTTTTATATAAAAGTAGCTATGAAATCATCAAATATGTATCAAAATCTAGCTTATGCTATGGCTTATTTGGCATATTAACAAGGCCTAACGACCACCATTCCAAAGTAAAATCAACAATACGAAAGCATTTTATACCTAACCGTTGTAACTATCGATAAATTTAATCTTTTGATTCTTTATCTCACAAGAGGATCACAGAGTATTCAATGAGAATATTTCTGCTAGAAGTTTTTTGCTACTTCTTTGAGAGAAGCTTTGTGTCCTCTGGTATCTTTGGTATGACCAATCAAGATGATAAATTTCAGATGTTGCTTTTATGAATACATATTTACAAAGTGTTTACTTAGATAGAAATAATATTTGCTTATTTGCTTCCACAAACAAGGCAAAATATCAAGGTCAAGTCATTGTTCATCATAGCCTAGTATGCTATAGATCTTAAGTTGTTATATACACTTTTATTTAATGTTTCCATTTGTATTTGATGGGGAGTTTTGATTTAAAAAGGTGGCCCATAAAAGACATGTTTCAATATCATTTCATGCATTGAGTTGGTTGGAACACCTTGGTGCACTACAGAATAAAAATTAAAGGATTCATTTTGTTTGATCAACATTGCCTAAAAGTAGTCAAAGGTATTCTTTACCACCCAAAATTTAGTACCTTTATATAGCATTTTGTTTTGCTATGGATATAATGTTGAGTTACAATTGTAAGAACCATGGTTACATGTTGTCCTTGGGTTTGCCAAAGTAGGTATAATCTTTCTCTATTAAGGAGATATCACCCAAGATTCAAGACTATTGCTTTCATCATCTAACAAAGGATATGTATTGTCCACTTATATGCCTCATCTAATTAGTTAGGGTAATTAGGGGATAATTAACAGTAATTAGGGGTCAATTAGGAGTAATTATAGGTTATTAAGGGTAAGTAGGGTCAATTTGGAGTTAAATCAAGGTGTTAATATTATAAAGTCTAGTAATATTAAGTGTCATAGAAAAGGGTGCTAATATTATTAAGTCATTGTGGCATGACATCAATGCTAGTATTAAGGCCACATATGGAAATCCTAGAATGGACAAGGGAGATAAACATTTTAGTTCACTAAAAGAATGGAAATGGGCCATTGCAATGAATATAATGATGGAGCATCAATGTTTGGAAATAATCCATTTTTTGTTGCTAAAGATGCTTTGTGCTTGCAAGAATTATTGAGGGAGGGCATGGATATGATGATGAAGATGAGTATGTTGGTGATCAAGTACTTGTTTGTATATTGGTTTTGAATAATCAAGTAGGTTTTCTACATGGTAGAGGTAGGAAAGTATTGAGAAAAAATGAAAAATGTTATTGGTGTGAAGATAAAGATTCTCCCAAAGGAACAATTTCCCTTTTGTGCCATAGCAATTGATGAACTTCTTCTAGCTAGGCAAGGCGGTCATGATCAAAAGAAGAAGAGATCCAATAGTTTCTTGGAACTAACTTCCAATATCATGGTGGCATATTGTTTTGGCATCTAAGGTCAATAAGGTTACATGCAAGTTCATACAATTGAGGTTAGTAGGGTTATACAGTTAGGGCCAATATGCAAACTATTTGTAGATATACACCTTAATCCAACATTTTAAACCGACTTTCATTAAAAAAAAAACTATAATTCAAACTTAACAATTTCCATCACTGTATGTAATATAATGAAAGTTATTAAATACATTATATACACATCACCCTAACACTTGTTATCTTGTTAAAGGCCCATTTGGCCAGAAACCAGCTCACCAAAAGAGACTAACCAACAAGAATATTTTAGAATATGGGTACTTGTATTTACATTAAAAATCTTTATTTTATAGAAATTATAATTGAGGGAATTTCTTCCCCTTTAGAGAATTTCATGACCCTCTTAGGTCTAAAAAAAAATGGAGTGCTGAGGATTGATGCTCCTACATTAGACTCCCTAGGTAGAAATTTTATGACCTCTTGGTCACAGGTCTTCAATTTGTTCACTCCTCCTGGATCCCAAACTTTGTGTTATTATTGTCCACATGTTTGGCTATATTGTTGCTTCATTGTTAACCTTAGTCTTCTAGGATCTCGAACTTGATTCTGTAATACCCCATGCACCTTGCTAAGGTAATCTCACACAATCAGTCATGTTTTTTTATGCTAGTTTCTCTTATTTTCTTGTTGTATCTCCTCTTGGACATCCTTTTCATCAGCATCCACATTTTTTCAATCTTTCCATCTAGTCCTGTTCTCAGCTAAAATTTAATGCCACCATCTCTCATGCCATATGCTGGAAAATTCTTATTCCTGTCATCATCCTCTTTCCCTAAATGGAATAAAATTTTGTTTTTTATGAGACATTATCATCCTTTTATTAGATCCCTTGGCATCTGCAAACACATAATAAATTTTGAAATCAAATAATCTCTCTGCTCTGATCCAATTTTCCAACAATTTAACCTCTTCAAATTTCATGAGCATTGTATCTAAATGTTGTTGTTGATCATTTATTTGATCCTCCTTTTGGCTGTGAGTACAATCCAATTGTGTCTCACTCACTACTCCTTGCAATTGTACTCTAACAATTACAATGGTTGTAAGTGTATGGATTTCTCCTTGATTCCCTTTATGATATGGTATTTTCTCATCTTCTTTCATGACAGATTCTGATTCTTTCCTCCTCCAATGACTTGGGAAGGTACTCCTTCATCCTCCTCTATAATTATGATAGTTGTAGGTGACTATCCTCCTTCATCATTCTTGGGACTTATATCCATACACAACTTATCATATTTAAAAATACAAGCCTCTCTATCCTTATTTGAGATCTCTGCTCTCAGGTCCCTAAGCTGATATTAACTCTCCTTGTGGTCCAAGATACTCTCATTCAAACTCTTCTCATTATCTTCCTCTTTCCTAAGAGTTACAACACCTTTATTCATTGATAGTCTTGATACTTCCCTTCCAACCTATTGGTCGCATTTCGCAACTGCATCTTCTTCCAATTCTAGTTTTGCATGTTGAATGTGCACCTTTATATATATTATCATTTCTTGTAGCAAATTTAATTCTTCATCCAAATAAATAAGATTAACTCAAACTAGATCTGTAGACTCCATGAAAGGTTAATCCCTATCCATCCAT
This sequence comes from Pinus tabuliformis, assembly GCA_031772625.1. NCBI lineage: Eukaryota > Viridiplantae > Streptophyta > Pinopsida > Pinales > Pinaceae > Pinus > Pinus tabuliformis. The sequence continues at coordinate 534,118,358 of CM062806.1, forward strand.
TTCTCTAAGAACCATGTCTCTTTTTCAACATCTATGATCATTTCCTCTTAATGTTGTCCTTGAGGTTCACCTCCATTTCTAGTAAATGGCATATATTCTATCTTATTAATCACAACTTCTTGTTCACCATCTCCCTTTTTAGTTTAAATAACATGATTAACTTGAAAATCAAATACTATTTTTATACCCTTCGATGCATGGGAACTTCCCCTTCATCGGGTACATGTGAACATTCCTCATCACCGAGTATAATTTTGTTATCTCTCTCAAGTTCTAGCTACAATTCTTTTAGCCACTCGATTTATTCATTATGCTCTATGAGCATTACATTTGGACATCGTTCTGCACCCACATCATTCACTTGCATAGATGCTTCTTTTAGAACTCTATTGTTGCATTTTTCCCCTAAGGAAAATTATGCATTTTCCTCGTCTCAAATGATATTTTATAATGATTGTCCACCTTTATGACCGACATAGCCTGCACATGAACATAGTTGATTAGTTTTTAAAATGCGAGAATCTTGAGTCTCTGATGATGCTCCTGACATTATATGTTGTTCTGTACTTTTCACATAGTCCATGAGACATTTTGTCACTCTCCTCTCCTCATCTTCATCATCCTCTTCACCAAGGAGTGGTTCTTGTTCCAGTTCACAAAATTAAATATCCTCTCCCTCATATTCAATTTTTCTGATCTATTTTTTCTCTACCAAGACACTCAAATTGTGCTTCAACCTCTCTTGTAGCATAAGCGATTTCACCTTTTTCCTCCTTAAAACCCAACCATGTCTCTAATCTTCTTCAATTTGATGTAGTAGTTGCTTCACTATGTTGAGTCTTTCCTTTAGCTCAGCGAACTCTATGTCAAATTCCTCTTGACTCATCCTTTCCCTTATGCCATTTGTTTGTCATCATATTTTCTGATGTTGTGGCTTGCATGTGAACTTTTATAATGAACATAAGTGGTCATCTTCCTTCCTCCTTTGTGGCTCACTGTGAGTTGCAATCAAGCTTTGGTAAAAAATCTTTGTTAGACATAAGTTGTCATTGATGGAAAAGAAAATGGTGTTTATGTCAATGAATGTCAAAGGAGTGGCACAACTCGAGTAGTTTCAAGTAGATTGGTAAAATTACATAGACTTTGGAGCCATTTTTAGTACAGATGATCACATTATAATTCATTGGAAACTACTTATATGGATAAATAAAAGAGCTTTCCAACGGTATATTGAAGTTTTAAAAAGACCTCCTAGATTGAAACATACATACAGTGAAAGTTCTAAAGGTAAAAGTCAAAGTTTTGGTGTCCAGGCCTATGGGCCTCGTAGTTGATTCAGCATGCAGATATGGAAAGCACTTCCACGTGGGTGTGTAAGTTGACCAATGAAATATTAGGAAGGGAAAGTGTAGGTTCCACCTAGGACACATAACCCCAAAAAAATTTCCATCAGTTTAGGTGAGGTGACGAAGGAAGCAGGACATGGTCTAAAAGACACATCATCCCAATGATTTGGTGATTAGTCTGTGTGTACATTACATGGTCCCACCAGGATACATAATCCCAGTTGGTAGATCCCAAAATAATTTGAAGGTGCTCCATTGTGTTTTTCTAGGAAAATAAATTAGGGGGATAAGCGTTACTCTATGACTTGATTCTATGTGTGGTCTTGATTGAGGATACGTGTGTTTAAAGTTGAAACGTCTCAAAAATTTTGGTGTAAAGCACTTGGGAATACAAGATTTATCAAAGGGCTTAGGTTGTTAGGGATTAACACAAAGGGTGCCTATGGGCATATGTTATGAATGGGTCGATAAATTTAGCAATTTTATGTCAAATTTGGTGCTTTGGCACCAAAACTAATAGTGTGCTAAACGCTTGGATAAAGTGCATAAATGAGTAGGTAGTTGTTTTGGCTGTAGGGATAGATTTAGTGACATATTTGGCAGTTTGTCCAATTTCAGAAGTTAACCAAAGTTAGAACTACAAATAGAAGTTCTACTAAACCTTGTAAAAATTCCAAAATTGAAGAAATTGGCACTTTAACTCAGTTTTTCATGGTAGGATAGTAGAGCAATGATTGAAGGACACTTGAGCACATTAAGAATATTTTAAAAAAGTAGAAAATATGATTTCATGCAAGTTGAAGAGCCAAAATTAACTAAAGATATAAATCTCAAATTATCAACTCTAATTCTTTATATGCATAATTGAATTAGTAAGAAGGTTATTGTTGAAGTTGATGTTGTTGTTTTTGTTGTTGTTATGGTGAATTGATTAGATATCAGACAAGGTGTTGAAGGTGTTGAATGTGATTTTTTTATGATTTCATGAGGTGAGATTGTTTTGTTTTTAAGAAAATGAGTGACCTTCATGATTTGATTTTGAAAATGGTATGAAATATGAATCAAGGAGGTCAAGAAAGTGGAAACTTACATTCTAGGGGTTGTTGCTCCTTCCAGTAGTGGGTGGTAAAAAAATCATAGGTTAGAGCTCCTTTCGGTAGTAGCTAATAAATCAGGGGTAGTATCTCCCTTTAGTAACGACTCATAAATCATGGGTAGTAGATACTTTCAGTAGTAGCTCTGATAAATCAAGGGCAATAGCTCCTTTCAATGGTAGATGATAAATTAGGGAGTAGTAGCTTCCTTCTAGTGGGAGCCAAAGAACTTTATAAATGCAAGTTGAAGCTTTCCTATATGAGAATAATTGAAGAGAGTATTGAAGAATCTATGTGTTTAATATGTGTTTCATGTGTTGTTCTTTTGATGTTTATATGTATGGTCTCTGAAGTTTTTGTTGGTGTTCAAGTATTCTTTACTTTGTGAAATATTTTTTTTGAATTCTCAAAATGCTGACTCACCCCACTCCACTCTTAGTATTATCTTGGTTTCTAACAATATTCTCCATTAACTTGCTACCCCAATACCTCACCATGCCTTATTTATAGCTTAGTCTTTTGGTATTCCTATGGTTCTCTCCTCTAAAACCTCATGAACACTCCTTTCTCTTTTGGGCTTTTTCACCTACTGCTCAACTCTCTTTACAACTTCTATTGTTCTCTTAACTTCTCTTTGACGACTTCCTCTGTCCTCTTCTCCTTTACAACCTTAGCTAGAACACCTCTAATGTAGCCTCTCTATTGCAAGAGTTCTCTTTCACAATTATTTTCCTCCTCCTTCTACATACAATTATCAGTCTCTTTACTTCGTTAAAATCAAAGCATAAGACCAGGTTTACCTACCAAGTCTCCTCAACACTGAGATATTCTATCATCCAAGAACATCACTAGTTCCCTCTTGACTATAATAATTTCCACCATTTGTTCTGCTATTTCTATATGAAAACTAAGAATGTCAATCAAAACACATAAGTATTCAATGTTTGAATTTACCTGATTGTCATCTTTACTATGGTTTTCTTCACTATCTACAATTCTCCTTTTGAAAATTTCAACAACTATGCAAAATTTATGCCCCAAGAGTAATCCCTTAAATATTTGCTCCTTAGTTTTCTCTCTCCTCCAAGGGTAGTCTTATTCAAATATCTTGGTTGGTTTTAATTTCTCTCCTATTACCTCTTGTCATCATTTTATTTGCGTCTCAATCCCAAAGAGTGTTGTTGCACTTTCATACCACTTTAACATGGCAATATAGGGTTTCTCAGTATGGAACTTGGCTATTCTTGATGTTTTTCTATTGATAGCACTAATAATGGTCCTCATCCCTTATCACAACCCAACTGGTCTCCCACAGTTCTTCCTATTTTTTCCCCCTGGTTCCACCTGTAGGTTTCAATACTCCTATGACCGAGACTTCTCCACCCTCAATCACAATCAATAGGGCCTTTTCCATAATGTACTTGACAAGGCTTAAGCCCCATATATTTGGGCCCATTATCAGGATGACTTTTCCATAGATACAAAGTCTCATCAACAAGGGGCAACAATATTAAAAAATCATGATTGAATGATACATATCTATGGCACAGGTGTAAGTCCCTATCGCATGGGCATTCACTTCGACGACCACGATCAAACAATGGCAATCCATGACAAAGATGCATTGTGCCCCCCCCCCCCCCCCCCATGATGTTAACCGAGGAGAGGGTGGTACACACTCTCCTTGAGGTTTTGTTCACTTAATCGAATGTTGTATAAGTCTTGGTGGGATCCCATGGGTGCAATTAAGTGCAGGGAGGGGGTTTTGTGATGTAAGAAAGGAGGGGGGGTTTGAAACAAAATTTCACTCACCTATGGATGAGCTTCCACTCTCCTTGTTATTCCAATAAAAAAATCAATGTTGAAAATCAAACCTCAACTCACTTGAGCGCAAATGCAAGCATCTCTTGTTCCAAGAGAATGCCATTACTACACCCCCAACACTAGGAACTGAACATGCACTAAGAGCGCCCTTGATTTCGAGCCTGAATGATTTTTATTCAACCAATTTGGAGGCAAGGTTACTTCAAACCCTTCTTGTCTTACTTCTTACATGCACTTAGGGTATTCACTCTAGTTCTATTAACATATTTCCTAGATAGACTCCATACTCAATCCATCACGAGATAACAAATTTTAGAGGCCAAAAGATTTCATAGTTACCATAGTGTGTTCGCTATACCAACACCAAAGTTACACATCATAATTACAATCTAACCACACAGGGAAACCATGCACACATATATACGATGCAAATTCAAAAACACATTCATTACTCAAACAAGAGATATTTATAGGGATTTTATATGGGCTCTCTGCCCGAGCTCTTTAATCTAGACAAGCTCTACTCCTCGAACTCTTTTTTCTCTGACCCATCGAATTATAATTATCAATACATATATAGCACCTACTGCTAGGAAACATCCTAACAAACTCAAAATTGTTCAAACTTATGTCCCAACGCCATAGGCACATTACCCTAACTCGTGTTATTTTGTTGAAGACCCATTTGGCCAAAACACCAGCTTGCCAAAAAAAACCAAACACTCAGATTCTTCTAGAATCTAGGAACTTGTATTTACATCAAAATTCCTAATTTTATACAAATTACAATGAAAGAATTTCTTCCCCTTCGGAGAATTTCATTACCCCCTTCGAGCTAGACATTGCCTAGTGTTGATGCTCTCGTTGTTGGGTGTGGAGCCTGATTATATTCATAATTCAAGGTCTTGTTTCAATCGTGTTTGGATCCCAATCCCTGACGGGGGGCTGCCCCCCCGCCCCCCACTATTTCCCCCTCTGGGGTCTGTGGGGGGGCTTCTACATGTTTGGAAGTTGCCCCCCCCCCCCCATCCACTATTTCCCCCTCTGGGGTCCGGGGGGGGCTTCTACATGTTTGGAAGTTCCACACCCCCCCCCCACCCCACTATTTCCCCCTCTAGGGTCCGAGGGGGGCTTCTGCATGTTTGGAAGTTCCACACCCCCCCCCCCCCCCCACCGTAGAACCCCGAAGCTAAAAATGGATGAATAATTTCCTTGTAAATATTGTAATTACATAGTCAATCTTGGTCGTTCATTAGGCAGATGATATGACAATAGAAGATATGCTAATTTAGGTTTTTTCCCTAGAAGGCAACCCTAGGTTTATATGAGGGAATTGTATTGTGGCTGTGTATTATTCTGAGTGAGAAAGAGAGAGGAGATCGTGTGAGAGTGAAGATAAATTACAATGAATTTGTTGTAGGTTGTATCTGTTCATTTTGCTAGATAATATAAAAGGAAGGACTAGATGTTTCTCCATGGATGTAGCCCAAATTGGGTGAACCACGTATATATATATATATATCTATATATATATATATATCTATATATATATATATATGTGTGTGTGTGTGTGTGTGTGTGTGTGTGTGTGTGTGTGTGTGTCTCTCTTGTTTTATGTATTTGTGTTTCTGCAATATTTTATGCGTTCCATTGCTCTGTAATATATAATTTTCTAACACCTCCACCATGTTGTCTCACTCACATGATCTATATGTCATAAATGCATTGCCATGGATTGTTAAATATATATATATATATATATATATATATATATATATATATATATATATATATATATATATATATATATATATATATATATAGATATAGATATAGATATAGATATATGTGCACGATAATTTGATGGAAAAATAGAACATAAAAATGGGAATAAAAAGCTCAAAATCAATGGGAAATGCTTGTCTTTCTACCTTTTTCATCATATGCTATGCCAAGTATTTCTACATTAGATTTGTATTATTATCTACATAAGCTCTTGAATCAACTTTTCCATCTCACTCCATGATAAATTATGGTAAACTTTGTTACAATAGTCTTTCCATGCCTTCTTCTAGTTGATATTTGCAATCTATAAATGCGGCACATCTCACTCTTCACTACTTGGATGAAAAAATAAAAATAGAATTTGGTACCATTTAAGATTTAAAATATATGTATGAATATAGTAATTACAATAAAAGCTAATACCTCTCACGTTTCGTAAACAACACCTCCCCTTTAAATTTATTGGTGATATTAACATCCCAAAGGAAAGGCACATTAATATCACTAGCTACTTGGGGGAGATACTCACTAATATACACTAGGGATTTGTATACCATATAACCTTCATATGTCAATCCCTCTAGACATGATCTTTATCTAACAAAAGTCTCCAATGCCTTCAAATGCATTTCTACCAACCACATTGACCTTGTGTGTAAGTGTTCACATATTTCAATCTCCTTGACTAATGTATGAAGTAATGTTCTTGTGCTTTGAAAACATTTGTAGGTATATACCTTTGTATTTTACACATTAGGCGATGAATATCTCTATTCTAATATTTGATACCTTCTTTATAGATTTCTTTAAATGATGACCACCTAAAAGTGCAAAAAAATCACGTGTCAACATAAAATCATACAATACAAGTAAATCAAATGTCAACAAGTTATGAAAGTAACATTTCAACACTAACATTTTACTTACCTCACGTATTTGCTAAGATCATCTATAGCTTGCTTTATGTGATCTTCCACGTTGTTCTTGAGAGCTAGAGATAGAACATATTGTAACAAGGAAGGAATCATTGTCGATTAATTTTGATTAGAAACAAATATCTACTAAAAAATAATGTATATATCATAAGATAATAAATATTAAAAAGTGACAACTCTCAATAAATGTATGTCAATCATCAGTTTTTGCCTCACCAAATCTTCTTTCTTCATTAATATGTTGTTTATGTTTGAAGCAAAACAAGTGAGAAATTTAATCTTCCATATAACCTCTTTTACAACAGTACACTTTTTCTTTATAAATAACCATGGAAGATTGGGGTTAATATCTATCACTATAAGAATGAACCAAATGTCGATTAATTTTGATTAGAAACAAATATCTACTAAAAAATAATGTATATATCATAAGATAATAAATATTAACAAGTGACAACTCTCAATAAATGTATGTCAATCATGAGTTTTTGCCTCACCAAATCACCTTTCTTCATTAATATGTTATTTATGTTTGAAGCAAAACAAGTGAGAAATTTAATCTTCCATATAACCTCTTTTTTTTTTTTTGTAAGCTTCGGTAGGACCCACTCATTACAACTTCTCATTTTTACAACTTTTTACAACCTCGCAGGATTCGAACTTGGGTGGGGGGTGTGAAAGCCATCCGCCCCAGCCATTACATCATGCACGTCATGTGCCTTCCATATAACCTCTTTTACAACATTACACTTTTTCTTTATAAATAACCATGGAAGATTGGTTAATATCTATCACTATAAGAATGAACCAAATGTCGATTAATTTTGATTAGAAACAAATATCTACTAAAAATTAATGTATATATCATAAGATAATAAATATTAAAAAATGACAACTCCCAATAAATGTATGTCAATCATCAGTTTTTGCCTCACCAAATCACCTTTCTTCATTAATATGTTATTTATGTTTGAAGCAAAACAACTGAGAAATTTAATCTTCCATATAACCTCTTTTACAACATTACACTTTTTCTTTGTAAATAACCATGGAAGATTGGTTAATATCTATCACTATAAGAATGGACCAAATGTAGATTAATTTTGATTAGAAACAAATATCTACTAAAAAATAATGTATATATCATAAGATAATAAATATTAAAAAGTGACAACTCTCAATAAATGTATGTCAATCATTAGTTTTTGCCTCACCAAATCACCTTTCTTCATTAATATATTATTTATATTTGAAGCAAAACAAGTGAGAAATTTAATCTTCCATATAACCTCTTTTACAACATTACACTTTTTTCTTTGTAAATAACCATGGAAGATTGGTCAATATCTATCACTATAAGAATGAACCAAATGTTGCATTATGTTGACTTCATCAATGCCCCTAATAACTTTAGTAAATTTTTTAGAATACCTCCAATCTATAAAAATTATAAGTGTTCTATGACTTTCATTCCAATATGCATTGTATCAAATAAATGAACTACTTTTAAGTTACCGAATTTTTTGAAGTATACCTCCAATTTAAAAATTGTTACAAACATCCTATGACATTCCTTCTAATATGCATTGTATCAAACAAATAAGCTACTTTTAGGTGCTCATAGTAAGGTAATTGACTGAATTGAATAAATTGTTATTTCATACCTCATGGAAGTCTACCTTTTCCCCTTTGGGAAACATATATGAAAATACTTTTTTATTAAAAAAAAAAAAAAACAAAACAAAACAAACAAACAAATACTAGAACTAGTAAAAAACCATGGATGTAACCAAAACTAATCGCTTATGGTTATTCTTTGTATATGTTTTTTTTTCCATAATTGAGACATAATTTTTCATGGTTTTTTGCTAGTCTCTTCATACCCAATTTAGAGATTTTTTTGGTAGTTCAATACTTATGGTTCCCAGGGAGGAAATTCTAATACTATTACAAGCCTCATTTCCTAAACTTTTTGAACACATAAATATTGTTAGAGGATGACATATTAGACATGCATATTTATCTTTTATTTGAATAATTGCGATATATAGAATAATGTCGATATAATACTAAAGTATTCAAAGAAATATGTGAAGTAATAGAGGATATATAGAGTTTTAAATTGTTTACATGCCAAAAAAAAATGTATGATAGGGGCAAATGAATTGTTCATATAAGAAACCCATTAAATAATAATTATTTTTGATATATTGGTTGAAGATGTTGTAGATAGTAATGTGAACCCATCACTTTAAAAAAAATTGCATCTATATCTCCAATTTGGCACTCCCCAATTAATTTGAAAATATAAATAGTTAATTTCTTGTACATAGAAAATATGTAACATAAATAAAAAACAATTTGTATGTTGTAAGCATTCATGAAAATAAATACTTAGAATAATTGATGCCAATACTACATGCCTTATTTTTAATGACATCCAAGAAGGAAGGTTACTATTTATAATTAAAAAATTGGCCAAAATAAATAAATGGATTTGAACTTTGCAAATGGGTTGACAATATTAGTGACCATCAAATCTATTCTTATTTAAAATATGAAAATATTTCCTTGATGTCCCTAAATATAGAACCATTTCCGAGAATTTGCATAACACCGTCTTCACTTCTCTTCCTTGCATTATAATCCATAAATTGTGCCATGTTTTTCTATCTAAAAAATTGTTGGAAGTGAGGAATTATGGGCATTTAACAAAGAACCTCGAGAGACACATTTTTTGTTATTTGATCAATTAAATATTACTACTTCCACATTAAGAGAATTCCAACTTTGTTGCATAATGTTTATAATATATAATATGATTATTAGAACATGCATTCATTGTTTGATGCTCCATTTCTATATATTTCATAAAGGGGCCACAATTGTCATTCTATCCAAAGTATAGTATTGGATGGTGGTAGGTAAATATCACCTAACAATTTACAAGAAAAAATAAATTAATGCAAGAAAAAATAAATTAATGCTAGTGAATATTACATCTTATATATTGCAATCACAAAAACAGGAATATATATATATATATATATATATATAGATAGATATATATATATATATATATATATATATATATATATATATATATATTAAAAATTATCTTACATATCTTAAGATCAAGGACATACATTTGCTTGAATTAATGTTCAACACCTCGAAATTGACCAACAATAAAATATATGAAAAAGGACTTGTCTTTGAGTCTTTATATAAGGTTTTTGTGCCTTATTAGTAGGAGGTACATCATGAATATCATCATAGATCCCATCCATAAGTACATCTCATCCATGTCAATAAAAATACTATAAATAAAATTATTTATTCCTTCATTGTCAACAATATCAATATCATTTTCTTCCATAAAACCAACTTCAATTTAATTACCTTCGACATATCTATTATAAATCCTAAAATGAGAAATTCGTAGGATATACACTTTTCCTCTATACTTACACACAAACAAAATAGAATTAATATCAAAATATTAAAGTATTCAAAACTTTAAAAAAATCGTAAAAGAAGCATGCTTTATTTTTTTAATCTTACCAAGGTGTAACTTTCCATTCCTCCTTTTATGTACTCACATTCTAAGCATCGTTTTCTAGTTGTTCATATATTAATTCTTCTTTCTTTTATTAATTTACATAAAGTGTAAAGTAAATGTTCTCATTAAATTTACACTTTATGTAATGTTCTCATTAAATTTAGTCAAAACCAAAAAAATAAAGTCATCAATTAAATTTAATAAAAATGATATAAATAATGAAATATAAAAGGTGAAGGACTAGAACATTAGTAAGTACAGAAGACTATTTCAAATATATATTACTTAATATGGTATCTCTTCCTCTTTATAGTTTCAAAGAATCTATAGAAGACCTATTTGTCACTAAATTGTAATTTTGGATACCTTCTATATAGATGTTGTAATGCTCTATGTCTACCAGTACTAAATTTTACTTAATACTTGTGGTATTCTTTGGACTAATCCCTTGTCTATGTCAAAAATTTCATTATGGAAAAAATTTCCACTTCCAAATTTTAAAACCTCTATTTTATAAGTAACTTGCATATCATCATAATTGAATGAATTTTCTCTATCGTTTATTGAAAAAGAGCTTTGTCTTTGTTCATCTTCATTTCTACACTTTGGGCTTAAAGATTAACATGCATGTCATAGAACTAACAAGTGCCATGAAAAATGCAGGCTATTGGATTCAATTACTCTAAATTTCTTTGAAAATTGTAGTATAAATTATATCAAAACTAATGCTCATATCTACTATGATGGCAATCCTTGGAACTTTTATCCGCTACATGGGATGAAAGTAATCCATATTTAAATGTCATATCTCTTTTCTAGTTACATTTCTTAGAAATGTGTAAGATTTTTTCAAATATAAAACAAACTACAATAAGTATTGATTAGAATACTTAGAATTATAACCATCTTAGATCCATTTTAACCTTGATTTATCAAGTGCTGAAAGGGATCAAATCTCTCTAGGTACAAACCTATTTTTTTAGTGCAAAACTTTAAGATAGGTTTGCAGCTTGAGAGATTTAATCCTTCTCAGTGTAGAGCTTGATAGATCTGGAGTTAAGATAAATCTAAATTAGCATAACTATACTTAATTGTATTATACCGTATTTAACTCCTCAATTATAACATTTAAAGAACACAATGTTTCTTTTACAATGAACACCTTATGAAAAAATCTAAAATAAACCTATATGAGGAAACTCGAACTGAAACTACCCTCACACCAACCCCGTCCCACTCTCTCCAAACTAATTCATTGTTAAAGCCAACAATCCAAAGTTGTGTATAAATTTGAAACACCTCGCAGGGTTTTAAAGGCTAAAACCCTACAATGACAACATTGCGTAGTCATGCTTTGCGTTCCCTTCAAAATATTTTTTTTTTTCAATTGAAAAAACCGCTTTCTTTTCATTAATAAAAAGAGAGTACATTCGCTATGATTTCCATATATTTTCTCTTGGATTTTCATGTCTGTAACAGTAAGTATCCCTACCATACTTCAGAGACAAAATAACTATGTTGCACTGGTTTTGGGGACGAGGGAACAATAGGGTTGGGGGGACGAGTCCCTAGAACGGCTAGAGCACGCCCCCTAATTTTCAGGGAAAGAGGGGTTGGGGATATATATATATATATATATAGTTGTTTCAACCTAGTATTATGCACAACCCTTACACTCACCAATTAAAATCTCAAACAATTTGAAAAGGGGTTGAGTGACATTCCATTATTGGCCACTAGACATTAGCTTTAGCTTTAGGAAACTTAAGTGTATCTACTTTAAATTTGTAATAAAGTCCATGAACAATCTATCAAGGAGAACTATCTTTATATTAGTTTTTTTTCCTCATATTTCTTGTTAATGATGACTATGTTAAACAAAAAAGACATTTCCTTTTCAATAGGTTTTGCAAAATTTTATAGTTGTGTTGAAAACCACTATAAAATAATTTAGTTTTCTAATGATATTAAATTCATATTTCAAATTAAGAATGGGATTGAAAAGGAATTTATTTAAACATTTAGTACTCAATCCAATTCACGACTATTTGATTGTTTTCACAATTCTTGGGGTCGGGATGATGGAAGCCCTGAACTTGAACGAGTCCTTGAAACCCACATACAATATGTAAAGTTGAGATGATCCTAAGAAACAACATGAAAAATAGCCACAAGAATCATCATGTTGAACCATTGTATTTTCTGTTTTCTTGACATGGAGGGTGATTTTTGTAATCTTACAATTGAAAATCCAATATCTAAATCACTAGAAATCCCAAATGAAACCCATCATACAAAACCCATGTTATGTTTTTAATTGCAACTCGTACAAAAAAATTAGATTCAATGCATTCCAAAAAAACATGAATGGGAAAAATGATCATATTGTTCAATCATCAATGTCCATGATTGTCAAAATTGAAGCTTTGTGCTTGGATTATCCCTAAAACCTTCCCAAAACATCCCTAAAATATGCCCAGAAAACCCCTGAAATCTGTCAAAAACATCCCTATAATCTACCTGGAACGTCTTGGGGATGGCTAGCAAGTCCCCAACAGTTTGGGTATGTTTCCTAAGGGTCCAAAAGTCCCTAGAATGTGGGAACACAAGGTACGTGAGCATTTTTTGGGGGACGCATCCCTACGCAACATAGCAAAATAAAAGAAGTACATTCACTTAGATTTTCCATACATAATCCTCAATACTCATAGGTTCCCTATCTTATCTGTAAGATTTCTATTGTATTCTACCTATTCTTAGTTACAAAAAAGAAATCAGCTTCAGTTCTACAAGATCATGATTATCAACAGAAAGGATGTCACCAACATACGAAGGAACAACATATTATCATAGAAAATTAGGGAATGAATTCCCTTCGAAATATGTCCACTTAATTCGAAAAATGGCTGCCAATCTCCTCTTCTATTTTTGATCGAACTGCAATTGTGACCCATGGCGTCCACACTATACATTATTCTTTCGCATGATTCGAATCACATGTTGGCTCAGTGTATACACTAGTCTTTCACATGATTTGAATCACATGTTGGCTCGATGTATACACTATTCTTTCGCATGATTTGAATCACATGTTGGCTCGGTGGAGGGTCTCAAACTCAAATGTTGGTTCGAATCACTCACCACTGGGGAACAAGCCCCCTAACTGGAGCGACAGGCCACCTACAGAGATGACACCTTTGTTCCTGGTTGTGACTATGAGCACTAGCTCGTTGTAATGGATGACCAAACAGGAAATCGTTTACTATTATGTGAAAACCATCACTATCGTCTAGGAAAGGTAGGGTTTCCCTTACCCACCCACTATTAATTGAATAATTTCTCTTTCAAGTTCGCAATTCCTTTGAAATGACAATTTTTTAAAATGTTACCAGTTACTCTGATGCAATGAGGAGGTGACCTTTAAATCCATTTATAATGTCTCTACATAATAATATTATGGGATTGGATGCGAAATTTTAGAGAAAACTTACTACACATTTAATTTAAACAATCTGATCAAATTAATATAACATAACATTGCGTATTTTACTTTAAATAAACAATCTGATCAAATTAATATAACATAACATTGCGTATTTTACTTTAAATAATTTTGATGTACTTTTGTTACAAACTTAGTTTTATTTTAAGTAATTTAATCAAATCAACATAATGTAATTACATTATGTAAATATAAGTTTTCGTTAAATAAATACACTTTTTCCAATATTATATAGCCATAAAAGAAAAATATGCAATGATAACTCATTGGGGTCATTGGAATCTTATTGTTATTAATGCCTTCATCAATTACAATACTTTGACCTTTTTATTACATGATGTTCCTCTCTTTCCTTACATCTAGCATCATCATCTATGGAATCTCCATTAGAAATAATATAATTTGTAAATCTATTACGATGAAACACTACTAACTTTAGTGCATAAAATCCATAGATAACATATATTCATAATTTGATATGAATATTGAAAATATACACTACCAAATCAATACATGCATTGACGAACCCTTTAATTCCCTAACTCACTAACCAACAAACATCAAACCACTCTTTTCTTTAGCTTAGTTTGTGTGATTTATATCTTGGCATTGAGAATTCACAATATAGAGGGCCTCGATTATGTGAGGAGGGTTAACATTGGGATTCTAATTATGAGTGAGATGCTTTGCTAGAGATAAGAGTAGTGTGGAATTATGTGTTTTTCAATGTATTTCATGTTGTGTTGGCTACATCTAACAAACACAACCTAAAATGCATTAGAATTACTTATTTTTTACCTTGATTAACCAAGTGATGTAGATTTAATCCCAAAAAAAAATAAGGAGAAAACATGTAAAGCCAACAATTAAAAAGGGACACCTTGAGATCAACCATAATGGAACAAATATTTTTAGAGAGTGACATGTCTTAATGAGTGTGTAGTTATGAAACACGTGTTTTGATGGTGGTCACAAAGATACACAAATATATGCTTGCATGAGCAGGAGTTTAAGTCATAAACATGGTGCTTCTAGGTATGTTGACATTGTTATAGCTCAAGTTTACAACCAATGAGAGTCATTATATATATATTTTTATGTTCACCCAGCACTCGAGAATCAAATCAAGCATATTAGACATGATAATTAATTTTCAACCAAATAAGAATTACACAGAGGCAATGTTACTACAATGCAGCAAAGAATATTATGTTTTCATTTTTAGGTGACGAATACATGGTAAGTCGTTAATAAACACACAATTATTGTGCAAACTTGAGTTGACCATTTCATACATCCTCAAGAAATTACAAGGTTTAAAAACATTAAAAAAGTTATTGACAAACAACTTATTGAATATTTTTTAGTCAAAAATGTTGAAAAGCGTTAAACATAAACTATCATACAAAATATTTCAAATTTTTTAATAAATTCCAATGAACATATAAAAATGTATGCATGATCAAATGACTTGGCTTAATCTCCTTGCAAATGATTATGCAAGAAAGCTATAGTTCATTAAGATTTTCATATTTTCATATACATAGTTAGGTGAGAGTTCTCAAATATTATTCAATAATTATAAGAGTTATTTATTATTTAACTAAACTATGTAGAAACTAGCTATATATGAAGTTATTTATTATTCAATTAAATTCATTAGTATAATCATACTAAAAATATTAATATGATTGATAATCAATTTTTTTTTGTATCTACCATTAATAAAAGAATTATTATTGAGTGACACTGATGGAAGGTGGCAGCGACGCACTCAACAGAACTCTACTATGATCGTTTTTGGCAACTTCGTTGATATAGAAGAGGAAATCGTTGACTACTCCACAGACTCAACGGATCACGCGTCGATTTGGACTGAGGATCCACGTCAACATCTCTCTTTGCACTCATTGCCGATCTCTCGGGTACCGACTCACTAGGTCAAACCCTATATTACTGATATGGAAGATGGCGTGACACCTCTCAATACCCTAGGATTTTCTCATCCTGCCTTTGCAGTTGGTGCGAGTATCGACCTCATTCTGCCAGACTATCAACCCTAGCCGACACTTATGATCCCATCTCCGTCAGAGCTACAAATATGGGAGCTTGAACAGCTCTCCAAGTTGTCATCTGGACCAGGTGAGACATCTGCGGTGATAGTAGGATTTCCTAGATCTGAAGCGGGAACCATTAGTTTTGAGCGATTGGGGCTTAATATTTTAAGGGATGCAAATCCTGAAACCCGGATCACTTGGCCGCCACATATAGTAAAAACCTCGGGTTGCTTTGAAGGCATCGCTCAATAGATCTTGGATCATGAAGAAGTTAGGGTTTCTGACTTTGATCAATCTCACACAGTGGAGATATGGAAAACATGTGAAGAACAATCCAAAAAAATCGAGGGCAAAAAAATCTAAGCGCACAAAGGTCAGGGAACGTGGACGACTACTAGTTTTTGGTGAAGGCATTAGCATGGAACATGTTGCAAAAACAGAGAGCTTGGTGTTGGTTGGCAGGATTAGAGGACATAACTACTCCATGACAAGACTCAAGAGATGGGTGATGGAAATCTGGGGCCATACCCTAGACTAGTTATCGACGGTCCTCACTATGATAAGAGGGTGGTTTGCCCTCATTTTCGCTCACCCTGACCAGGGGAATTGAGTCCTTTATGTTCTTCTAAAGCGCTAGACGCCTCTTTTTGACCTAGACAAAGAAAAATTGGGGGCAGGTCCTATATGGGTTAGAATGTCAGGCTTACCACTCCAATTATGGTCTGAGGATGTGTTCATATGCATCAGGACAATCTGGGGGTCTACTTAGACCATGACAAGTCCTTCATTGAAATGGGGAATATAGCTATAGCTAGAATTTTGGTTCACTTGGACACCAGGGAAGGTATCATGGAGAGTCTTCATCTCCAGTACCATTGTCACATCAAATGGCAGATTCTGGACTATGAAGGGGTCCCTTTCCACTGCAAAAGATTCCATGAAGTTGGACGTCTCTATAAGGATTGTCCGTTGATCAATTATTTGAACAAGGAGTAATAAAAAAGGCAAGAATCGACTGGAATAGAAATGCAAGTTGATGAAGAAGCGAAGCCTCAAACAAAAGTGGCCACAAATCCACCAAGGCGACAGCAGGACACTGAAAAGACCCCACAACATCTGGCAACTCGACCACCTTCAACAAGGGTTACTCAATCACACTCTTCTGGATCAAGTCCGCTTTCAAGTACTATACTCTCTTCCTCTCCCCTTATTACATGTCATGAATTTATTTCATAATGTGTCAATATATCATTATATTTATCCAGTTTTGTTTTGTCTACATGTAATTTGAACTCGATCCCTTGTCTTATGGCCACAACTCCCCCTTGCAACTCTGCCGCCGACCCGACTACCCTAGAAGGGGTCTCCATACCACATCCTCTTATAGGCTAGATTCATTGGACAATAGCTCCAGGCATAGGCATAATCTCTGATCCCATGCTCACCCAAAGCATTTCCCTCCCTATGGCATTGGTGAACACTCTCCCCCGAAACCTCCAAGAACATCCATAGGAAGACACTCCAACATGTCAAAAGCTATCCATCATGCTAGAATCGAGGTGGCATCTAGAGAAAAAATCTCCATTGATCGGGTTCTTAGAGAAAAAGGCAACCCTAATATGGTTACCTCATGAAGTGACTATCTTTTAATTACAGGGGTTTGTCTAGCCCTGATAAAAAATTGGACCTCGGGTGGCTATTTGGAGTGGAGAGGTTGGGTGTTATATATCTTCAAGAGACCCCGAGAGATGGAGAAACTATCAACAATTTCCTAAAATCTATCCAACCAAGCTGGACCATTCCCTGGATGTGAGAGGGCAGTCTAGAGGCTATGTTGTTGGATTCAACAACAGGATCAGATGTCATATCTGTAGATCTAGGTATCCCTCTTCGTTTGATCAATATATATGGGCCTTTCCATAACCACGAAGCATTTTGGGATGACCTGATGTCAACTTCCATTATGAATAATGATAATATTATCATTGGTGGAGACCTGAATTTCTCCCTGGGTCATGCAGAATCTTGGGGAAATCATGCTCAGACTGACCCTCTCACGGAATACTTTGAGCATCTATTGGATCATCATAACTTCTTGAATATTGAAATGTCCAGAATACAACCTACTTGGTGTTGAATATTGACATGTCCAGAATACAACCTACTTGGCATTGAATATTGACATGTCCAGAATACAGCCTACTTGGCGTAATCGTAGGATTGGGGAAGATTCACTAGCCATAACACTGGATTGGTTTCTCATAAAGGCATAACTAGTGGATCTCTTGGATAGAATTAGACAATGGGTAGGTTCTGGGGGTATATCAAACCACTCCCCCATCTTCTTAGAAATTATGAACTCCTCCTATAAGCCAAAATCCCCATTTAAATTCAACTCTGCCTAGCTTAAGGAGGATGACTTCCACAAAATTGTTAAGGAGTCATGGATACACTATTGTCAGGAAATAAAATACCCACATGCCATTGCCATTGCAAATAATCTATCTTGCCTTAAACACAGAACAATAGAGTGGGCCAAGGAAAAGAAGAAAAGGGATGAAGCCACATTATTGAGGATTGAAGCTGAACTCACTGCCTTGGTGGACTTGGACAACCCTAGATTTCGATCCTTGGAACAAAAAAATCATCTAACAAGACTAGAAGCAAAAAATATTAGACTATTAAGACAAAAAGAGGAAGCATGGAGATTAAAAAGCAGAGCCATATGGCTCCAAGCAAGGGATGAAAATACAAAGTTTTTCAGCAATGTGCGAGGAGGAGGAAGATAACCAATACCATATGGACATTAAGAGATCAAGCTGGAAGGGAGGCCACTACTTTCTGTCAACTAGAAGCAATAGGTATCAGACACTTTAGTCATTTATTTAGAGCCCCTCGAGAAGCAACCATATCAGAGGTACTCTGCATTGCCAGAACAATGCCTCAGTTTGTGGATGATGATGACTTGGAGAACTTGAACAAACCTGTCACTATGGGGGAAATAGAAGAAGTCTTGAAATGGTTCAAAAAAGGAAAAATTCTGGGACCAGATGGTTGGCCCATTGAATTCTATCTTACCTTCTTTGAATTAATTGGCAAGGACCTTATCCTGGCAATCGAAGACTGCAGAATGTCTGGAAATATGTACAAGGGTTTCAATTCCACTTTTATTGCTCTCATTCCCAAATCGGACAACCCCCTGACTTTTGATGACTATCAATCTATCTCCTTATGCAATTGTATCTACAAAATCGTCTCCAAAATCATCACCAATCGTATCAAACCTATCTTATCCCATCATATCTCTAAAGAACAATTTGCTTTCCTTAACCACAGACATATACATGAAGCCATAGGCATTGCACTAGAAGGCCTCCACTCCATCAAACTCAAGAGCCTCAAAAGCATTATTCTCGAAATTGACCTGTCCAAAGCTTTTGATTGTGCCAGATGGACCTACCTCCACCTTATCCTAACCCACATCGGCTTTCCTCACTCATTCATTAACTGGATCATGTGTTGTATCACATATGCTTCCTATAGCATTCTTATCAATGGGGTTGCTTCCAATTTCTTTCATGCTGAGAGGGGTCTCAGACAAGGTTTCCCATTATTTCTTCTACTCTTCCTTCTGACCATGGAAGGATTAAGTAGGCTTATTTCCATGACCAGATTGTCCCGGGATTTACATGGGGTTAAAATGAATGATGGTATTTATCTTATGCATATATTATTTGTTGACGATGTCCTCATATTCCTTGATGGATCCATTAGATATTCCACAAATTTCATGCAGATACTATCCCTTTTATGCAATTCTACTAGAATGACTCTGAATCATAGCAAGTATACCATTATGACAGTAAAATGCTCTCTCAATGAACGAAGATATTAATTGCACCAATTTCAATACATACATCTGGACCTTGAGGAGGGAATCAAGTATCTAGGTTACAGACTAAAGCCAAACAATTATCATATTGCGGATTGGACTTGGCTGATAGAAAAAATTGAGTGTCGTATCAACATATGGCAGCAACGATGGCTATCATGAGCAGGCATATTAGTGCTCATTATATAAGTGTTAAAAGCCATACTAGTATACTGGATGGCATTGGCTTGGATCCCTAAAGGTATCACCTGCAGAATACAACAAATATGTCGCAGATTCTTATGGAGAGGAAATCATGATGGCGGGACTTTCACTTGGGTCAAATGGGAGCGTATAGAAAAACCCAAAAAATGGGGTGGTTGGGGATTAAAGGATCTAAACTATTTTGCAAAAGCACTTGCGGCAAAAATGGGCTGGCAAATACTCTCATCCACTAGTTTATGGAAAGAGGTGGTATATCACAAATACATTTATCCCCAATCGATACTTGAATGGATTCGTAGCTTGATCAGGAATAGACCTAGAGTCTCCACCATATGGAGAGCAATCACACACTCCATACCAATTATAAAAAAAAAGTTTGGTTTGGCAAATCAGATCAAGAGAACAAGTATGTATTGGCAAAGATGCTTGGTCGGGTTATGGGAATGCCCACCTCCTTTCGCTTGACCTCAGGTAGTTCCTCGATCCAATTGGCATAAAACATCTATCCCAGATTACAGATGAAGGAAATACAACTTGGCTTTCACAAGCTTGGATATCGGCACACGACCTCATGATCCATGACAACTGGAGAAATGATTGGAAGAGATATATTGGTGTTCTTGAAGAATCCCATGTCAGAATTACAGAACGTGAGGATGAATTAATATGGGTTGTTTCTTCCCGTGGACAATACACCCCCAAGGAAGGATACTCTTTCATAGTATCTGAGCGTGAACCTGAGGTAGCCAAGTGGTGGTGGTGACCCCTCTGGAAATAAAGGCACTTCCCGAATCAAGATTTTCCATGTGGTGCCTATTAACCAACAAAGCACCTACTGATGCCAACCTACACAACAGATCTATCGATGGCCCTTCTCGTTGTTATCTTTGTAAGGAGCAATCAAAATTCATAGATCACCTATTCTTGTCGTGTCTAGTGACCCAGCGGGTATGGAAACAACTTTACCATTCCCTTGACATTACTAGTAGATGGTAGGGGGGGAATTTCCTATTTGCATGGCAATCATAGTGGCGCTCCACACAGTCACAAAAAATCCGTAACCTCCCTCTCTTAGTATGTTGGGGCATATGGCTAGCAAGGAACAAAATTATTTTTCAGGATTCCCTCATCCTTTGGAACAACATATGCACCAATATAGAGGCCCTTTTCCATCTAATCCCTGAAGAGGAACCCAAGAACCGGACCCAGAACATTGCACCTGAAGTCATAGATAAATCCTTCCCATGGGCATACTTTGATGCATCTGCTCAAGAAATTGGTTGTGAGGGAGGAGCTATATTATATCTCACTAACAATCATTATTACAAACTAAATATGGTGTTTGGTCGTGCAACAAACAATTATGCAGAACTAAACAACCTCAAATTACTCCTCATTTTTTCACTTGAGAAGAATTGTAACCGGATTTAGATCTTTGGAGACTCAAAAATTGTCATCGATTGGTTCAACTCACTTACTCATTGTCACGTGCACACAATCAGAGGTTTATTGGAAGAAATTACAACATTAAAGTCACAATTTGATTTTATTGTTTGCACCCACATTTACAGGGAAAGGAACCAGATTTCTGACAATCTTTCCAAGGAAAAGGGGCAGCAACCTAGCGGCCAATGGTTAATATTGGAACAAATGGAACAAGAAAGCTACCAGTATTACCACAGGCCTTTCATCGAGCATACAAGGGAAGCAGAGTCGACTGATCAATCTCCATGATCCTCGACAGATCTTGCTAGACACTTTTTGTTGTTATTTTTGCATCAAACAGTTACTTTACACTGCTCATACTACATGTATATACTTTTGTCATTTTTGTTAAATATTTATGAACTATGAATTCACTAGGATAGATGGCTCGGTTTGGGTCCATCTCTGCTACATGTAATTTTCAATATTAATATAATGGAAATTACGATTTTTTCCTTGGGGAAAAAAACAAAAAAAAATATTGCAACAATTTTTTTTATTATTAACTTTGATTTTAAAGAATCTTAGGTCTTGATAAAAAAACAGAACTATTGAAGAGTTTCTATACTTTACAACCGAGATGTAAGACAATTTTTCTAAAATTATATATATGCTTTGAAATTCCTTAGGAAATTGGCGAACGTTCAAACATCAAATTTTTAAATTTTATAAAAAGTCAATGCAACCTACCAAACTCCCTAACACACTACAACCATTGATAATCATTCACACAAAGCATAGGCTAAACATACTCGAGAATCAATCTAGGTCATCAACATCCACTTTAAATTCAAATAAAAATCTTTTGGCTAAATATGTGTGGACACTGGTAATTTTTTAAAATATTTTTTATTTCCTTATAATATTCTTCCCATTAATTGGTATTTGTATCGTGAGCATGGCAACAAGGCATATTTCTAAAAGGCGGTGGAATTGGCCACAATTTGGGTAAAAAAATTTCAATAAATTTTGTAGAAGCAGTGTTTAAATCATGTTTTTGAGTGTGACAATGGATTCAGCCCCATGAAAAGCTTACACCCAAAATTTTGAAATTTAACAACTTTAACTTAGATTTACAAAAATCCTTCCCAAAATTTCTTATGAAGAATTTCAAAAAAAAACATTCCAAAGCAATTTTTTTTCAAAGAAGGAAAGTCATAATAACATTTATCGCTAGTGGTTAGCTCGCGCGTGTGAATATATTTTGAGTCACATCATACTTCTCGAAATGTCCAGTTTCTATCTACATCAGTAGTTATCAAAATTTGAAAACTAGTTGGAATATGTCTGAAAAATTGGTATACATTTTACCGCATTCGTATGGTGATTTATTCCTTTTTAAAGTGCTCTTCGTATTTTTGTTTTCTTCATAATTTAAATGCCATATCTTTTATATATATATATATATATATATATATTTTAATTACGTTATGAATATGAAAATCTGAAACTTTTTAGTTTTAGGTGTATTATAAAATATGGTTTAATAAAATAATATCATAGCTTTTATGTTTTTAAAAAATATAAAATATTTAATTATATTTATTTATATTTTAATAGATATTATTTATGTAATTTTAAAGATTTTACAAATCATGTTTTAAAATTTTTTCAAATGGTTTGGTTAAACTTATTAACATGTATTTGAAGATGAATAATTAATTTCAACTTTTAATGTAATAAATTGGAAGGAAGAGAACTTTAATAAAATGAATTTAAATGAAAAAAACTTTTATAAATAATTTTAAAAAGTTTGAACTCACTTTTAAATAGGAATTTAGGAGGATTCTAACATTTCAACTAATAATAATTTATGAGCATACATTTTGAAAGACCCAAACTCGATTGCATTCACATTTTAAACTCGATTGCATTCACATTTTAACATATCAAATTTATTAGAGGCATGGTAATCACACGTTTGAGATTTCTATATTGAATAAAATATATCCATTTTGTAATTAAAATACTAAATAGACCATTTTTTATAAAAATTATGATCTATCACAAATATACCAACACTAAAAATTTACCTAAAAACTCTCAAAATCAAATTAAACACTATTATGCACTTAAGACAAATAAGAAAAGTCAATTTTATTATTTCTATTGAACAATTAAAAATCCCTTTAATTTGATTACGCTATCCTCATAATTAGTGTTTTATGTTACATATCAATGACTGTGGGTGTGGCATGCCGCATGAGGCTCAACCTTTAAGCTTAAGGGTTCACTATTCAGAGTTTTGTCTTTAAGGATGCACAATGCAATGTTGCATGATGTGAATGGAGATGAATACAAGCGTTTTGTTACATGGCCAAAAACCCACTATTGGCAAGTTTGTGCTTATTTTGGAGTCTCCGTGCTAAAGGGAAGTCTCATATTGGGGTCTTAGTAGGGTGGGAAGTGTATAGTTTGATGATTATTTTGAAGTTTTAACCAACAACTTCTTTGGATTTTTTTTTATTTTCCAAAATGGTATTTGAAATTGCTCATATATTAGAGTTTTATATGTGTAAATGTTTAACTCGTCTATCATATTGATGATTTTAAAAATTAAAGAAGATTTTAAAATGATTAATATTTGTAGAATACTTTCTATTTTAACTTAAGGTGGATGAGGATTTGGTGAGTTTTTATTTTATTTTTTAATTTAAGGCCTAGATTGATTCTCAAGGGAATATGCTCATCATATGCTTCTTTTTAATGCTTATCAATGGCTGTAGTGTGTTACAGAGTTTGTTAGGTTGCATTGGCTTTTAATAAATTAAAAAAAATAGATTCGTGCCAAGTGACTCCCCTGCCCACCACTTTCTTAGGGATTTGAGATTATTCCAATTCTAATAAGTTTATATTCTAATTAGATGGGGAAATTGACATATAAACAAATTTTATTTAGCAAAATGGTTGATTTTACAATAAGATGTTTAATTCCTTTTTTTTTTCTCAAGTTAAAATTCTTGCCACATGCTCCCCCCGATTGGGGTGCATGCTTGAGGTAGGAGAGGACAACAGACAAATATGGTAGTTATGACATTTAAAGGTAGGGTACCACCCACCGCCCCCCACACGCTCATGGTGATGGGTGTGGTGGGCTCCCGCATGCAATCTGACAGAGGAGATGGGAGAAGTGGTAGGCATGGCTAGGACGAAGAAGGAGGTGAGGCGGCTAAGGCAGGGCGGGTGATGCGACAGAGCAAGGTTGAATGGGAATATGAAGGAATTTAGGACAGAGAGAAGAGTATTGTTGAGATTGCGGGTGGATGGAGGAGTGAGGGCATAAGTGAGTGGAGTTGCCAACAACGGTTTCAACAAAGCATTCCCGGGTATGTATCTTGGTCTTTCAAGCCCCTTACTATGGCAACTTTGTTGATTTATGGCTGGGGGGTTCGGGAGATGACAGGGGAGGGAAATTGGGGGATGGTCGAGGAGACTAGCATAAGTTGGGGGTGATGGTGATCGGGCTTGGGCCGGAGGTGAGAGCCATGAGAGATACTCGGGGTTGGGAACGAGAGACCCCTCTTGTGAGCGAGCGAGACAATCGGTATCCTAATGCGGGTGGTGAGGCTGAGGCTAAGCATGAGCGATGGCCAAGGGAGGGGCAGAGAAGTGAGGCAGCTCTTCTGGGCAGAGGAGTGATGCAACAACACTAGGCAGAGGGGCGGGGGAAGGCACCACGACTGGGAGTGACGGTAACCCGACTCGATGGGCTAGCTGTGAGAGCCATGAGCGTTAATTGGGTCTTGCACCATGAAACCACTCTTGTGTGTAGTCAGGAGAATTGTTACTACCATGTGGGTGGTGAGGCAAATGAAAGGCAGGAGCGAGAGCAAGGTGAGTGGCACAGCTACACTAGGAAAATAAGTGGCACAACATTTCAGGGCAGAGGGGTACCTGGCCAAAGGCAATTGCACCTAGATGCATGAGGGGAGGGGAACCCATATCAAGTCAGAGAGGCATGAGACAACGTATCGAGAGCTGATTCATTTCGCTTGTGAATAGGCAAAGAATAAAGGAGAGATGGTTCGACCTACACATGGAAGAGGATGTGACAGAAGGGGGAGGGAGTCAACTCGAGCTGCTGACCAGAGCACTTCGGAAGCTAGACATGGGAGGAAGCCTATAGAACGCCTCATTAGTGAAGTAGCGACAACCTACAGGGAAGGAACGAATGCAGGCATCCGTAAGCTTCTGGACAAATGGGAGGGGAAAATAAAATAGGAGGATGAATTCGAAGAGGAGATGGAGAATTGGCGGGCAATAATCCCGGATCTCGGGAATATCAGGGGCAAACTAACCTAGTTTAAACAGACCCTCTATATGTATTGGCTCATGAAGAGCCTTATGGGGAATGCAATGGAGCAAATCTCAGTGGGGATGGCTATGACTCTCCAGGACATGCCCAGTTTCAAAAAAGACTTGCAGATGATCTAATTCCAGTTGCATAAGCAGGACATCCACTTAGACAGAATCCAAAGGCACATCCCTTGCATTATTGAGCTATAGCTGATATGCCTAGCGACTTAGCCAATGACCTGGCTTCGGTTGAGTTTGCCTCAGAAGGACAGTAGGATTAGTCAGTTTCTTGGGTGCTTCTTTTTTTTTTTAATTTATTATTTTCCTTGCGAGTAGAATTTACTTTTAAAGATGCTTGCTTATGATAGATAGACATATAGACTCTTATCATGATACTAATACATATATAGCTTGGTTAGAATGACTAATACTATATTGTTTTTGAATGGCTTATAATGAGGATAGGTGGCCAACAGACTTGGTTTCCCACTGGGCAAGTTGAGGCCATCTATCTCATATATGTGGTGTAAACTTGCTTTTTATAAATAGAAAAAGGAGGTCCTGCTAAGCTTAACAAAAAAAAAATCTTGCCACGTTCTCCCACCCACCAATTTCCTAAGGATTTGAGATTATTCAAATTCTAACAAGTTCATATTCTAATTAGATGGAGAAATTAATATATAAGAAAATTGTATTTAGCAAAATGGTTCATTTCATAATAAGTTGGGTAATTCCTTTTTTTTTTTCTCAAGTTAAAGTTGACCATAACCTTTTTATACATGGTTAATCAGGGAAATGTGTGCATTGGTAAGGTATTCTTGGCGTTGCAATAGGTTTTTTTGTTATTGTGTAGTTTTTTTTTTTTTTTTTCAAGTTAAAGTTGACCCATAACCTTTTTATACATGGTTTAATAAGATAAATGTGTGTATTGGTAAGCTATTCTTCCTATTGCAATAGATTTTTTTGTTATATTTATGAAATTTAGACTATATCAATCACATTAATATTTTTAATGTGATTATACTAATTAACACTTAAATAAATAAAATACTAATAATTATTTGTCAAATTTAATAATAATTGTAATATGCAAAATTTAGAAACATAGTCTCCCTATTGTGAATTTTGGAATTTTTTAAATATATTATTTTGATCCAATTTACTCCCCTAGAGATTAATTGTTTAATTGTTTGAGGTAGCAAATTTGAACTTTTCGCAATTTAAATACTCCATCATTTTTTCATGCTAAATCTATATACATAAAATCAAAAACATATTTAAAATAAATAATAATAAAAGTACTGATTTTTACAAAACGAATTTAGAATAAAAATATAAAATCAAAAACATATTTAAAATAAATAATAATAAAAATACTAATTTTTACAAAACGAATTTAGAATTAAAAAAGTGGATGATAATATAAACAAAGCGAATTTAGAATAAAAACAGTGGATGATAATATTTTATCGGTAATGGTGCTTAGCTCTATCCATTGTGCGTGCGAATAAATTTTCAGTCGCATCATCCTTCGAACATTGCTTTCTATTGCATTTATTATTGTGCGAATAACTTTTTAGGCGCATTATCCTTCAACAGTGCTTTCTTTTGCATTTATTATTATAATTTAATATTTTCAATTACATCGTACTTCCGACAATCAACTCATACTGTTTTTCTCGATTTATTCTCTGCTTTCCTTGAAGTGGGGGCGGTGCTACTCTCAAATAGCTGCCCAAGTTCCTATTGGAATTGAAGCTGGCAGTTGTAGCATTTATACTTCAATATTTTCAATCACCTCGTCCATAAGACCGTCAACTCGTACTTCATTCGCATATATTCTTGCTTTGCTGATGGAGTCAGACAGTTTAGCGATGGAATTTGAGGGATTCTTATTTTCCATTTTATAGCAATATTAATGTTCTTTGACATGCGAGTGGAATAGCCATTGTTTTTTGAGTGACAGCACTAGTGACAGCACGTGGAGAGAGAAGTTGAGCGTGGAGAGGGCACTCCATGGATATTGCCCTCGCATATCAGATAGCATTAATATTGCTATAGGTCGGAAATAGCAGTAGCCGAATTTGAGAAGCAAATTGTCTAGTCATTTTGCAGTGGTATTGTTTTAAGTGATATTTTGGAATTTTTTTGGGTGGATTTTTAATTATATATATGAATATAGTATTATTTTTTATTTTGATTGTTTAAAATTTATTTATAAGATTTGTGATTTCAATGAACGTCCAGCTAAATTTTAGACAAATTAAATAGAAAAAATACCAATTTTTTTTCTTGAAAATCACACTTAAAAACCACTCCAATCACATTCAGTGTTAAATTTGATAACACCATCATCAATCTTTATTGAAAATCCCAAAATCTGCAAGTGTATCGTCAATCTTAGCTGGAATTCCAACTGGCCGCCGTCGCTGTTCTACTTTAATTCTAGTTGTGTCTAAATGCACTGTGGATCTTTTTAACCCTTCAACAATAGCATTATTCTCATTCTGTTTTACACTCTAATCCCATGGAGAGCTCAAATAGGACAGTTCAAAGTTCATTTGAACATGTAATATATTGCAAATTGAGTTGTTAACCAGCTTGTTTTATAGCTTGAAATACCTGTGCCTGCTGTTGCTTGTAGTTATAAGTGGTTGGGCGTTTGAGAAATGCTTTCGGGTCTGAGATCGCTTCTGTATGGGGGAACAGCCTCAGACAGGGAAGACAGCAGCGTAAAGAGAGCCGAATATAAATTGGCAACTGAATTTTTCGAGAATATGGTGCTTAGATGGTCCTTGGAGGATATAATGAACGAAAATCTCTTCGAGGACGAGGTCAAGATCTTTTATGTTTAATATTTCAGAACTAGCTACGATTGCTTAATATAAGTAGCTGCAGTTGCTTGAATATGTGGAAGTTCATATTTGGAATAACTATGTGAAACGTATTACATTATTTATTTATTTGATTTATTATTTGATTATATTATTATTATATTAATGGCAGTATTTGTAATGTAAATTGATCTATCATTATTATTTAAGTAAAATTTGATTAGCAAAAATTATACTTTTATTCTTGCTAGATATTTTTGGGTTTATTAATATTTTCCTCACATTTAAGAAATATGAACTCTCAGCCAATTGGCTGAAGCAGTTTTAGGTTTTTTTTTTTAAAATCAGAAAGAAAGACAGTTTCACCTTAGATAGTATCTAAAAAATAGTATCCAGTAAACTCATCGTTGAGGTTATAGCTACAGAGTTATATGCTTTCAAGTAGATCCAGCCTTACTTCCATGTATATAAAACAGGGCATTATCTTCTTAACTTTTACTTGTAATTTTTATCTGTTGTTTTCTTTTATTTTTATAAAATTTCCTTACTTCCATGTATATAAAACAGGGCATTATCTTCTTGACTTTTACTTGTAATTTTTATCTGTTGTTTTCTTTTATTTTTATAAAATTTTCAATATTCTCCTGCCAAATTGGTCTTTTATTTTTATAAAATTTTCAATATTCTCCTACCAAATTGGTCTTTTCCGGGTAAGTGTATATTTTTCGGAGTTGTCTATAGTGGGACCTTTTGGAGTTTCCAGTGCCTGAATCAGGTGGAAAAAATTGAGGTAAAATCTTGATTTGTGTTATTTAAATTAGTTTTTTTGACTGTATATGTGGATTCAGCACCATAAAAAACCCCTAGGGCACTTCTATTGTGCAGGATTTACTCATCAATCTTGTGATTTCAATGAATTCCGGCCAGATTTTAGAAAAATTAAACAGGAAAATCCAACTGGAAATCTACCGGAAAAGCTTCCAAAAAGTCACAACTCCTTTTCCTATTATGTTGGAGATATTTATGTGTAGTATCCTCTACATGCCAAATTAATATGGTTGGTGGCCACCCTTTCCTATTATGTTAGAGATATTTATGTGTAGTATCACCCTTTCCTATTATGTTAGAGATATTTATGTGTAGTATTCTCTACCCGCCAGATATTTATGTGTAGTGTTGGTGGCCACCCTTTCCTATTATGTTAGAGATATTTATGTGTAGTATCACCCTTTCCTACTATGTTAGAGATATTTATGTGTAGTATTCTCTACCTGCCAATTTAATATCGTTGGTCCAAATAAATCCAATAGATTTGACATTCCTGCATTTTGTTGTTTAGTTGGCTCTTGTAATTTTGATTTATTACTTTAATACTAAGTGTTTTTGGATTTTCTCAATTTGTTAACCACAATTCACACCGATATAATATTATTGGACAAACTAGGAGCCCAAAAAGCACTTTAATTGTTTTCCTCTCAATTTGTTAACCCACAATTTACACCCATATAGTATTACTAGACAAACTAGGAGCCCAAAAAGCACTTTAATTGTTTTACAATCCCATAACTCATTTCTACATCTGTTTTTGGATTTTCTCAATTTGTTAACCCACAATTCACACCCATATTATATTACCGGACAAAGCTCAAAAAGCACTTGAGTTGTTTTCCAATCACATAACTGTGCCTCTCTACATCTTGTTTTGAAGAGCATATAATGCTTTCCACCCTCCTAAATTTCTATTATTTTGAAGTGCTCCCAATTAAGCTTCTTTTTGAAATCAATCCCGAGGTGTATTCATTTACTTCTTCAAGAATGTTGCCTTCAAACAAGAACATATGCTGGCTCTACTTCTTTTTATTTGAGAAAATCATACAAACCTTTTGTATTTAAAAAATTGAGAAATGTTTGCCTTTCCTTTAAACACTTGATATATTCATTATTAAGATATGTTCATAATTAAGATAGATTTAACTGGTTACATTTAATTAAGGAAAAATGAGTTCATTTTCAATTGGTAAAGTCATCTATTCCACCCTGTTTTGCCTTTCGAGGATGATAAAGTTCAACTTCTTATTTCACTAAAAGCTACTAAGTCAAGTGTGTAGTTAGATTATTTTGACTAAAAGCTACCTAGCTTAGTAGCTTTTAGTCAAAATAATCTAACTACACACTTAACTTTGTAGCTTTTAGTCAAAAAAAATCTAACTAAACACTTGACTTGACAAACTACTAGTGCAATACAATGTGAAATAAGAAGTTGAACTTTATCATCCCTCGAAAGGCAAAACAAGGTGGAATAGATGACTTGGTATAAAGTACTTCTTATTTCACATTACATGACTTGGTATAAAGTACTTATTTCACATTGTATTGCATGAGTCGTTTGTCAAGTCAAGTGTATAGTTAGATTTTTTTTTTTTTTGACTAAAAGCTACTAAGTCAAGTGTATAGTCATTCATGGGTTGATTTGTATTTGGGTGTACTTGTTGTTGAAGATTTGTAGGTACATAATCTTCAAGATGTTGAATAAGTTCATCTATCTCACAATTGAAGAGGACTTGATCATAATAGTAATGAGCATGATGAAAAAAGAGGAGTTGGATGCTCTTGTTGTAAAAGGAATGATGTCCCTTAAGCTTTGAAAGGTTGAAGTTTCTTTGATGTTATGAAGCTATCGATCTCCCTTAGTTGAGAGGGAGCTTGGATATAAAGAAAGGGTATATCTCCCCAGTTAAGAGGGAGGGCATATTATGACAATTATAGTGAATACCTTTAAAGAAAGAATAAGGCCAAATAATGAAAGTACTGTAGATGGATGTTCTTGATTCATGAAGTTGCAAACAAAGACCTCGCTATGTTGAGAAGTACTGAGTTTGGTGTTGCTGTAAGAAGTTAAAGAAGAAAGCCTCCAATGAAGATGTGTTTGGATAGTGTGATGATGACCTAAGCAACATATGTATATTTCAAAAACCCTGGAGGTTTGATTTAACTTATGTATAAAGTTTTTTTATTAATGGGGGTTGTGATTGTGCAGGATCTCTCTGTAAGATGGTTGAACATTTTCAAGCATGCTTGGACTGGTGGATATATATGATTTAGTTGTTAATGAGAGATGAAGCATCTTGGGGCGACAAGACACTTGGGAGGACCTCTGGTCGGCTTGTGATGATGCCTAAATCCCGAAGTAGGGAGGGTGGCGTTGGTCTTGGAGCTTTGACCTTGGATATGCACCTAGGTCACTGGGTTGGTGTTAAAGCAGGAGCCTGATGGTACTTAGAGTGGCTAAAGCTTGGAACACACCTTAGTCCCAGCCAATTAGATACCTTGTTCAAGTATCTAATTTGTAGCACTATGTGTGTTGTGACTCTAAGTAGAACTTATCATTTTGAGATGTTCCATGTACCTCTATATATAGGTAATTATGAATACCTCCCTAGTTAAGAGGGAGTGTTGAAGAATGTAATCAGTGTTGGTTTTCATAATTGTATTTGAATTCATGATGTAATTTATTTTTCAAATGAAAAGAAAATGGAATTTTATTATAAAAAGAAGTTGACTTATTAAATAGCAATCCCAATATCAACAATAGTTCGGTATAAGAGCGTACCCGTATGGGTTTTCATAGACCCATTGGGGCTCTTGTAAACAAGAAAGAGAAAAATTATTTTTGTAAAAAGTGTCCTAGTGTCCACTAAATGATCAGGTCAGCTAGCCCTACAAATTGGCCTTGAAGGAACCCTTCCAGTGCTCAAGAAGACTATAAATATGATGCAATTCAACCTCTTTTGGTAGCACATCAATCACACATATTTCTGATCCAATCTGAAGTAGATAAAGAATGCTAGGAGCCCGGGAAGAAGCATGAAGCCCAATGAAGGAATGGAAGGAGGATTCTTCATCTGTGAAAGAAGCGAATTTTTGAAGATGTTAGGGTTTCCATAGGTCTTAATAAAGCAGAAGCTAGCACTTGACTTTGTTGAAGTTGATCTCTTGGATAGGTGGCTGATTTGATCATGGTGTGTTGGTTTTTAAAGTAAAAAAGGTCTTGGTTCTCTCAATCTAATTTGAATCTATAGTGGAAGAGTTTGACCGGGTTTCCCCTTCATAGGGGTTTTTCGCTAACTTGGAGCCTAACTCTCATGTCTTATTTGATCTTCTTTTTTGGCATTTGTCTTGATGATAAAATAAACACAATAATAATAATGAAGAACTAATATGATGACCACAAGAATTTGTCGAAGGAAAGAGAAATCATTTTAAGAAACCTAATATATATGCTGCCATAGATTTCTCAACAATGGAGGAGTTTTCTTTGAGAATATGTTGCATGTGGAGAGGACCAGTGGCTTTTTACATGAGCTTGGAGTTTGAGGAGGACCACACATGTTATTATTGCATGTATTTACTTGGTCTTATTTTTGTATTTGGAGATTCTCCTTGGAGGGCATGGATGTGGAGACATTACTCTTGTCATTTGTGGAGGGTCTTGCTTGTTGGAGTGCACCCTATGATTATTTCATTGCTTCCTTGGAGGGTGCACATATGGAGGAGCATATCTTATTTTTTCATGGAGCCTTACATGTTGGAGGTTGTAACTACTTAATTATTTTATCATTTGTTGAACTTGTTTTATGCAAGGGGTTACTCAAGAGAATTCCTTTTTGTATTTGCATGCAATCATTTTGGAGGCTACACTTAGTGAGTTCCTTTAGGCGGGCCTCGGAGTACATCCTCCCATGTCAAGGATTATTTTGTTTGTATTATTTATCTAGTACATTGGAGTGTGCACTATATGTAGGGCCATTCAACATCCTGACACGGTAAAAGACCTATTTTAGGTGATGAGCCCCTTCTCCATTTGTGAGCACTACAAATTTGGGGCATGAGAAGCTCTCCCCTTTGGCTACATTTTACATCAATTTCACAAGCTTAATGGAAGATTTTGTAATAAAAATGATTTTGTAAACTAGCTAAGTTGATTTTGTAATAAAAAATATTTTTAAGTTAAACACATGCAAGACAACCCTTGACATCTTGGGTTTTGATGGATGAAAAATTAGTTACAAGCTTAAAAACCCTAGATTTACCCTAAAACAAAAGTTAACCATTTGGAATTTTGACTTTATGGTTGACTAGATAAGGAAAGATTAGTGCCTAATTTTTTTGGGTGTATGGGGTCAACCAAGGCTCCCCTCTCATGTGTAAGTGAAACTAGGGTGATAGTTATACTTGTCCACTACAAACCCTAACAAATCCACCTAGTTCCTTACAAGCTTCAAGATAATTCAAGGGGAAGATACATCACTAGTAATCGTAAAAAAACTTTTTAAGGGACTTGTTCAAAAATATAGAAAGAGAGTGCACCACAAACAATAGAAAAGCACAACTACACTTGCAACCATTCATAAATAAAATGTACAAAGATTAAGGAATATCACTTGCTCAATAAATTGATTTCATACACAAAACCATAGATCCAAAAACATCCACAAGACATCTTTCTCAAAGAGAGTGCTTTAATTCTCCATCCATAGCAAAATGAAAATCATAATATTAGACAATTAGTGCTCTTCACAAGTTCTAGCAATGAGTTAGGTGCTTCTCTTATTTTTATGAAGAGAGGTAGCAACCCTCTCAATATAAGAATAATATTCTCCTAGCTTTTATCTTAAAAAAATATAAAATACCGTTATCTCTTTACAAACCCTATAAATATGGTCAATAATATATACAATATCTATGATACACGAGTGAATGAGTCAAAAGGCCTTAGAGATAATGAAGTAACTCTCATCAATTTCCAAGTCATCCTCTTCATAAGAATGAAAAAGTCCCACATGTGACATATTTGGGCTCCCAAAAGTGGACAACTCCCTCAAAAATCATGTGAAAAGGCATGAAAAAGGTCTCAAAAGTGAAACATTGCCTTCAAAGGGTGCAACATTCTCTCTAGAAGCCCCAACGACCTCCTCCATAGGTGGGACAACCTTTATCAAGCAAAAAATTGACCTCAGTGTTCTCCAAAGGTACATTTTCCAAAGAAAGGCCTAAGCGACACAAAGTAGTCATCAACCTTACTTTGTGCGCACAAATCAAATGCAACATAAACAATGAAACATGTCAAATGTAAATTCCATTAGGTAGAGGACACTGAGTTTTATTTTCTAACTTCACAATAAGTCGTAGAATTCATACAATTTGCCAAGTTCAAGTGTGGTTAGGGGTATCATTAACCCTTATTACATGTGGCAACTCCCAAGAAGAGTAGTTCCTAGGAAAACCAATCAAGGATCATGTGTAGTGATAGATGGTATGGTTTGGTGGTTAAATTCAAGAGTTGAATTACATTGTCATGATGAGGTTGTTTAAGATATTAATCCACATGAGTGCATTCGAAATATGAGGGAGCAATTATGCATTAAGTTACCCTTTCCTTAGCACTATTTCTTACTACCCCTTGGCTTTTTTTTATTATTTTTCATTTAGTCCCCCCTTTATTAGAGATGGCTTTTACAAATAGGATTTGAGTTAATGGCCTCATAGAAAGGGAGCATTACTCAAGGTTTATTTTGGCTTTTGATTTTATTTATTTATTATCTTTACCTTGAGTTTATAGCTCTTTTAATGTAAGGTTCTTTTGATAATACTATGAAACATGAACCCTTTTTCCGTGACACATGACAACAAACTTGAACAAGATAAAGGAAATTAGGTAAGATGGAGAGTGTTAAGTATGGATTGGTAAATGGACATGCTACACCTTCCAAAGCCTCCTAGCAGTACAAATCAATCCATGAATGAAAATGCTTATCAAAAGAAGGATGATGATCCATCAAAGAAAAACAAGGTAATTAGCAAAAATTTAAAGCATCATAATCCATTGTCTGACTCAATAAATGATCACTACTTTCATGACAAGCACCCGAGAGATTAACACCTAGTATGAAACAATGAAATATTGTACCTCATGTATGTTAGGCATCATAATCGTGAAATGTGAGTGAGTTGATCAAATGTGGGAAGCATCACTGCCCATGTGTTTGTGGAAAACTATAGATCTCATTTGTGGAAATGTTGTTTATAAGTGAGAAATCTCTAGTTACCCCTACATGTCAAAGGGTAACACGGACCATGTAGAACACCCTCTCCACTTCAAGATACCTAGTGACTAGGATGGTTCAATGAGACACCACATGGAATATCACACATCTACATGTTGAGAGAGTGGTCCATCAAGCAAAAAGGGCATGTAAGTAGTACCAAAATATGACCATCAATAAAAAAGATAAGTGGAGCTCCTCAACGGAATATCTCCAATACCAAGAAGAGAAGAAACTCAATGAAAGTGTATCTCTTATAAGTCCATCAAAAGCTCCAAGGAACCACCATCAAACTCCATTAAATGAGATGGAAATCACAATGTGGAGCCTCATACAAGATCAGGTATAACAATTGAAATTTGGCATGATAATAGTACTTGTCAGTCTTCTGGTTGTGTGCTCAACAAATACTTGTCATCACTAGTAGTATGTGGTGGGGTGTACATGTTTGTCTATTCTTGAAAAGAGTTTTCCCATGTTTTTGTCTCATTGTATATCTTAGTAAGTGGAATCTCCTTGGATTCTAGATTCTGTGGTTGTTCTTATGCTTAACTATGCACTTAAGAAGTTATCTATTTGCTTTCTCCACTTTGATTTGCTTGTGCTCTACCTCAATTAATCTCTCACAATCCTCCTGAGGGACCAGATAGTTTTTTCTTAAACTTGGTTGTGGTTGCAAAGATGCTCCATTGCACTTTTAAATCCTTGGGGTCTAGCTAGTATGAGTTGTCTACAATTTCTTTGAATCTTTGGTTACCCATCTCAACCATCTCTTGGTGCCAGTTTTCCTTGCTTCATGTACCCTGAGAAGTTGTCTGTTAAAGAGTAACATTCATGGCCCGCTACTTCATTTATTATTTCATTCACAAAAAGGGTAGGAAATGGATCAATTATCGTTAGTTTATTAAATCCGCGGAAATTAATGCATATTCTCAATCTAATGCGGTCATACTTTTTAGGTTGCACAACCATGGGACTTGCCCATTCTGACTTGTCGATAGGGTAGATGATGCCAGCTGCTAACATCCCCTCTATCTATTTCTGTAAAATAGGCTTATATTTATGTGCGAGCTTATATGGTTTTTTCTTTATGGTTTTGGCTCTTGGAATGAGGTCAATTTTCATTTCTCCCATTTCTTTCATGAGTCCTTGAGATCTTTATAATCATGGGAAAAAAAATATTGATACTTGTTAGCGCTTGAATTTGACCTCAGGCTGAAAGAGACAAAATCCAAGGCAACATCAAACCACTTAGCCTCGTAGCTAGCCCTACGGGGCAGGAGAGGGCTCTCTTCGGGTCTATCTTGGCAAAAGGTCTTCAAAGGGCGGAGATGACCAATAAACAACACTGATTTTAGGCTAGTAAACTGATAGGGAAAGTTTGATTTTAAAGTTTTTAGAGTTTTGTTGGAAAACTGAGCACAACAATTTTGGGTGTGGGGATGAGACACAGTTTTTGCAGAGGTCTTTTTGGGGCAAGGTAGGAGATTGCCTTGATGCCTTTGATTTAAGTGAATGGATAGGAATGACCGGTGAGGAGCTAAAGAGAGCAAGAAACCTTCGAGAGTTCTATTTAGATGGAGGAAAACATAGATATTAAGCAAACTTAAAGGCAGAGCATATAAATTATGAATTCTACCTTAACACTTCATTTACTTAATGTGCAGAAAAGAGAAGTAGGAAAATGATACACATAACACACTTACAAGTACATGAGAGAAGCACACCATCAACACAAATAACCACAGGAATCCCAAATAGTGCTGCAAAACCCTGGTCTTTCCTTTGCCAAAATTGCAGAGATACAAAGAGTAATACAGTCTAAGCTTATCCCTCAAGAGTCCAACCATGAAAATGACTAAGAAAATACATAATATAGGTAAGCTAACACCTTTCCTTGCCTCTAGGGGTCGAGCTCATCCTTCTAGGAGCTGTTTCAACCAATTCTAAACTGAGCACTAAAATCTAGGCAGTCAAAACAACTTGCCTCTATAAGCTAGGAAACCAATTCATTCATTAAATTTTTGACTTCTTATGAATGAATCTTCTAGAAGAGATAAATAAGTGCCATGACATCATAAAATTACATCAATTACGTCAAGGAGGATGAAAAATCACTCCAAAAAGTCAAAACTAGTCAAATCTGCGTTTTGCTGAGCTGTAGGTGAAAATCTGGCAAATTTCCCTGATGTGTAGCGCCCCAATTCTCAACGCGTAGCGCGCCTTTGAGCCAACTTTTGAGGCACTTCCCAGCATCCAAATGAGGCAAAAGTAGGCTTGTTGGAAAGGTCTGGATGTATACTTTCCAACCCAAGTGGAATTTCTCAATTTGGTGTCCATTTGCCCCTCCAAAATTGCAATCTCCCAAGACTGCTTCTTGTGTGTCCAAAAAGTGGCAGAAAGTCATTTTTTGCATTTTTTTGACCTTCTGAGGGCTCAAAACCTGATGAAATGTCTTGGCAATTGCTGAGCAAGTGTAATTTGTCATGACAAATCCAAAAATGCTGAGTTTTTTAGAAATGGACTTGCCCATCTTCATGGTAACGCGCGGCGCGCTACGCGTTGAGGGCAAAAACCTGTTTTTTGACCAAAAAAATTCAAAAATGACCAAAATTGCTCCAAATTCCCTGAATTTTGAGCTGGAGGTGTATCATTGAGCACCATGCTCCTTCAAGGTGGCTTCAGCCAAAATCTGAAGCGGATCGGGCCTTTTCCTCTGTTTTAGTGCTTTGGCCAAGCGTGCTTTGAGTACCTTCATTTTTGCTTTGCACACATGCATGCGGGCCCAATAATGATTTTTCATGTGGCGGAGCATATCTTTGTCCCTGTTTGCCCTGGCTATCAACCTTTCTAAATGAGTGTTCACCCGAATGAGCATAGACCCTTGCTCAATAGGTGTCAAATCACCGGGTCTCTTGCGAGCCAAGTTCCGGTCTTCTCGGATCCTCCGCAACTCATCAAGAGTGTGTTCATCCTCTAACTGCTTGTTGTGCTGCTCTAAGTATGCGATTGTCCAATTTGCCATTTCCAACTTTTGTTGCAACAAGTGATTTTCAGCCTTTAGTTGCTGAATGATCTCCTTTGGCTTCGAGCTAGGAGAACTGATGTCAAGGTCAATGATGTTTATGTTCGGATCACCTAAAGGTCCCTCATCAATCATGGGCTGCTTGCCTCTCTCCTGTACCTGTGCTGCTGTCGAAAGCGAGGCCCCTTCCACCTGATGTGGAGATAACACTCGCTGTGCTGATGAAGAAGGTGAGACCCCTTCCACCTGGTGTGGAGATAATACTCGCCGTGCAGATGCAAATAAGGCCTTGTGGCCTCTCTGATATGTAACACATGCTGGAGTGCTGACATGCTCGGGCTCTGGAATGTGAAACTGATGTGAAGGCCCTCCCTCATCAGGGACAATCTCAGGAGGTGGCTGTGGCACCATGAAGAAGTCGCGAGAAATGCCTTGGCAGCATATAATCTTAAAACCCTAGCAAACTAGGCCTTTGAATCCACACAGCAACTTAGGGTTTTTACATTAAGTTTCATGGCATAGCTAGCATAATTTATTTACATACATCTTGCCAAAATGAGTACAAGGCATGGACATGAAGTCTACCTGTAGTTTGCTTGAGAGAAAAGAGGATTTGGTAGCTTGCTGGCAGTTTATTGGGAGAAAAACCCAACGCGTAGCATGCCTTGCCCAACGCGTAGCGTCCCTCTGACGCGTAGCGCCTGAACAAAATTACACTGAGAAAATCGCGCTGATGCGTAGCGCGCCCCTGACGCGTAGTGCACCCTCCCTGATGCGTAGCGCGCACCCAGCTACATAGTGCATTTTTCAGGAGGCTTTTGAAGGCCTTCCCGGTGTCGAAATCGGGTGCAGGATAGCTCGTTGGAAAGGTCTTTGAGTCTAATTTCCAACACAACTGGAATTTTTCAATTTGGAGTTCATTTGCCTTGTCAAAAATCAAATCTCCCAAGACTGGTCAAAATGTGCCAAATGAGGCTGCCTCAAGGCAGAGTGCTGTTGCAGTCAACTTTTGAATGTCCTCCTCAACTCCAAATTGAGCTCATGATAACTCATTGGAAAGCTCTTTGTGTCTAGTTATCATTGACTCATCAAGAAAGTCATTTTGCCAACCAAGCTAGGAGAAAACTTGATTTTCCCAAGGTCACTCCAGAGGTGCATTCGATTCTCCTGAGGCAACGATATTTTTGACATTTCTCTAAAACCATGACACCTGTGTAAAAAGTGAAGGAGGTTTTTCTTCCTTGGCATGTTGTCGACAAAAACCTCTATCCGTTTTCCAAAATTCATTTTTGATTGCTCTGAAACATCTTTTAAGTGAACCTTATCCCGATGTGTGAAACAAAGAACTTTGTGGAAATGAAGCGCAATGAAGGGGATGAGGGGCTTCTAAATTCTTGGGGAAATTTTTGGAAGTAGGGAGGGATGTTAGGAAGCAGGGGAAAGTGGAATTGCGGAGATCGAGTGAGGGGAAGGGGTCTAAAAAGGAAAAACACAGGCCCAACCTAGAAAATTGCCAGGTTGTAGCAAGAAACTAGGGTTTGTGCGAAAATGAGGAATTTGGCGGATCTAAGGGATGGGAAGTGTTTAATAAGGTACATGAAGGATAGGGGAAGGTGTATGAACATCTGGATACAAGTTTTGCTAATGATTTGACCGTCCAAGAGAAATTAGTTTCAAAACCCTAGGAGAGGGAAATGACCTTACCTAGGCGCAACTGAAGCATGAACAAGGTGTAAAATGACTCATTAGACACTGACATGATAATGACAACCCTATGAATGATGATAGACTCAGCTGAATAGTGAAATAGACTGACATTTGGGCAATTTTGAAAGGAGTGAAAGCAAACCCTAGACCTAATGCCTAGTGACCAAATTTTGCTTGAAGACTCACTGAAATGACAAAATTTGACCTTGACACTTCAAAATCACTTTGTAAGAGCACGTTTGATCACTGGAGGAAGGCTGGAAAGACTGACACTAACAATACTATTTTAAATGGTCGATAAATTCTGTCGTTTGTTTGTCCAACCAATAATCTCCTAGTCGAGCCATATTTATTCTGTCGTCATATGATATATCGACTTCCTTTATCTCTTAATTTCTGCATCCATCCAGTCAAGGCCTTTGACTCATCGAGTGTCCGGTCTTTTGACTTTTATTTCTTTAAACACGGGTGGAAATTCCAGTTGATCAGATTTCTTATTTTCCTTCTTGTCCACTTTGAACACTAATTTAATTTTTCTAAGATTCTCAAGGGGTTCCTTCTTCCAGCAAAAGCTTTGACCAGTGGTATAAGTTCCTTCCATTTGTAACCTACTGGCAAATTTTCCATTAGATGAGCATGACACATTATTACATACAATGGTCGACGCGATGTTGACTAGTGATTCTTCTTTACACTTGGTGGGGGATTTTCCCTTCAAAAAGTCTTTAATATACTTAGTTGTCTCTACCAGTTCCAACTCTTTTGGTCGAAATTCAAAGTCTTTAATAAAATTGTCCTTTAATTCTTTCTAGTGTAATTATTGGCCACAAGATTCCTCTAATTTATACCATTTATTAGGCAAAACATCTAGAGTATTAGGAAACATGTGAGGCCAAACCCTTTCATCCCTATATCTGATTCTTCACCATTCTGACTCACAAGTTTGTATATGGAGAACGGGTTCTTGTCTAGGCTTAAGTGTTGGGATATTACCTTGAATCGATAACTTTTGACCTCCAAACCTTTCAATAAATGATATTGTTGTTGTTGTCCAGGTTTGAAGTCGGTTCACATAAGTATCCTGACAACAGGCTACTTGGCCAATGAAAGTTTAAACCAAACTTTGCATTCTCCCTTGCTCTCCAATAGATTTAGTCGCTTGTTCCACATGATTTATAGGAGATGCCCATTCCTTGAATCTAATTAGATTGGTGGATTCCTCATTTATATCATATGGTAATAGTGATGGCGTTTGTTTACTTTTCGTTTCCTAGATTATAGGTATAGCTTGTATGGAAAAACGTGGTCGGACATTCTTCCTTGGTATAGCTTCGATTGTCCAACATTCCTTTTCTTTAGAGTCATAATTCTCAATTTACCATTCATAGAGCTTGGTGTTAGAGTTTTGTCCGATGGAAAGTGGGGAACTAGTTAATATTTCTCCCAATGCATTAGGCTCCACATTGTCTTTGTCTTTGTGCAACACTTGATATATTCTCCTTGTTTTTTAGTCTTCTTCCCATGCCGTCCCTTCTTGGAGGTCAAGAGGAATAATTATTTTCTTGTTATTACCTTTTAATTTAATTCTCTCTTTCTCAAGGGATATAGTAGCTTTCATTCTTTGGCCGCATGGTCTCTCGACTAATGTTGGGTAAGCTGAAATACCATCGACTAAGTCAATGACCTCAAAATTGACAAATGTTGGAATTCCCGTAATCAATGTTTTAACTTGTCGCATCGTTTCGATGGGTTCAATGAACCTTTGGACAACTAATTTTAGGTAGTTAGTCATCTTGTAAAGGGTTGGTTTTCCTAGATTAATCCATGTTTCTCTTGGAAACATATTTACTTGCGATCCGAAGTCGACCAGAACTTATTTGACCATATATCCATTTATTTCTGAGCCGACTTGGGGGTCATGATCATCTAAGTGATTTCCTTGTAAGAGTTGTTGCAAATTCTTGTATTGGTTTCTTCCTACATTATAATCCTTTAATAGATTTAAAAGTTCAACAAGATGACCAACTGATTGTTCTTCTTTTAATAATTCTAGAAATTCCTCGAGTAAAGTGTCCTTTGTCAATCTTTGCATATCGACTTCATTTTTGAAAAATTCTATTGCTTTTCCTGTAGTTTCATTCTAAGCCTGCATATCTGGGTAATTAGAGGTGATTTATTCGATCGAAGAATTCATTGATTCTAAGAAGTATTTTCTTTACCCATGCTAGACCTTGTAATGACATGGAGATTTTTTGGATTCAGAATCTCCTACTTTGGGACAGTCTGTAACAAATTGACTACTCTTTTATTTAAAACTTTTTCAAGAATTTTAGGGAAATCCTCTAATGAGTGATCACCCAGACCGCACATATTACAGAAAAGTATGTCGGTCTTATCTTTGAGTCGACAACTAGGTGCTATGTGGCGCTCTTACCGGCATGTAAAATAATAGAATATTCCTTGCCTTTGACTACGACCACGGTCTCGACCATTATATCCTCCACGTCAACCTCTGTATCCTCCTCTTCCATTTCCCCTTCCTACTTGGATAGGTGGTTCTCTAAATTGTTCCGAAGTTTGAGTATGATAAACAACATGGTAATTGGGCTTATTTTTCGTGTTCAACTGAAATTCTTGAGTCGAGTGGCTGTTATCTTCACATATGGCGCACAAATTTAGCTTAGAGTTACACAAACTATATCGACACTCCTTAGTACTGTGATTCAAAGCAATTTGGTATATGTCACAATATACATTCCACTA
Source organism: Pinus tabuliformis (assembly GCA_031772625.1). Lineage (NCBI taxonomy): Eukaryota > Viridiplantae > Streptophyta > Pinopsida > Pinales > Pinaceae > Pinus > Pinus tabuliformis. Next base: position 534,161,772 of record CM062806.1, read on the forward strand.
AACTCATCGAACATCTTGGTCAAAATAGTCAACAAATTTCCATTTGTCCTTTGTATGCCCTTCACCTCTGCAATTTATACACCAAAGATTGTTCTTCAGGAGAGATAATGCCAACAATGAACTCTATATTTGTTCAATCTTTTCTACCAATTTTTTGTTAGTTGTTGAGTTGTTTGATTACCTTTCATCATCTGTTTCAAAGCGTTAAGCCACTTTAAGGGCTTCTTCGCATGTTTTCACCTCATGCATTCTCAGTGGCACTCAGATTTTTTACAATAGGCCAACAACATACCATTCAACTAATAATGCTTCATCAATAACATATGGAATTTGGTTTAATAGATCTTTGAATCACTTATCATATTCCCTTCGTTGTTTAATCTCTTTTAAGTTTTTGAATCACAAGATGTTTAACATATTGCACTTTGAAGGAGAAAAAACTTGTTTAATATCATTTTTGCTCTTCGCTTGGTTTTTTGTGATATTTATGAACCAAGTTAGCGCGCGCTTCCGAAGAGCGCATGCAAATTGGGCCATTTGTTTATCCTAATTTGTAATATGATTATCATTCATTGTCCAAAATTTCTCACAAACAAAGCAATGCTTCTTTGGGTATTCATCTCCTTCATAAAGAGGAATATGATTAAGCCCCATTTTTATTAGTGGAGGTGTTTCTTTCTGGTTGGTCTTATCGACTTCGACTTCTCATTGACGCATCACGCTTGAACTATATTCTTGGTTGTCAACTTTAACTTTTATTAAAGATGACTTGTCTATTTGACAAACTTTATCTATATATTCGTTGAATCGAGTTGTTCTGGGTCGTGACTCTTGAACGTCCAGATTTCTATCTTTGATTTCTTTGACAAATAATAATTGCAGCAGGGGGCACGATCATGAGATCTCTAAGTTGGAGAAGTATGTCTTCATTTTATTGATTATCACTCCATGTTTGCTTTACAACATGAATTTCAATTTTTGAATCATTATTTAAATTGCTTTGTTCGTCTTTCTTATACAAACAGTGGGTTCTTTTGAATAAATTGTTGAAATTTCTAAGTATTACCCGTTAGAAATTTTATCTGTATTCTCTAGTTTATTTCACCTACTTTTTTAATTACTAACAAGTTATTTAACCATATAAATACTGAAATAAACACAATACAGTCTCAACCATCTATAGATCAGCCGCTGAAATAAATGAACAAACACAAAAGGGACACTGTTATTTTTGGACAATCGTCCCCGAAAAAACTCAACTTGGGAAAACTGGTGCAACAATTCTGAGGGTTTTATTATTAAGCAGTGTTTATTGAGTGCACTGGGTGCCAAACTGGCTCACCCAACAGAGATAGAAAAATCTGGCAGTAATACCTCTCTTCTGAAGCAGATATTCTGAAATTTTGCCCCACGAAACTCTCTCCAGCACAATCTGAAGCACGGTGCCAGCACACCTGGCCTCTGCGTTAGCCCTTTGAGGCTCTGTGCAGCCTCTCTAGCCCTCTGCATCACTTCTGCAGCCTTTGCGTGGGTCACGCAGGCTCTTCTGGCCTTTGCGCAGTCACTGCTGGCCTTTGCGTGGCTCCTTCTGGCTCTGCGTCTGCCTCTCTGCCTTTGCGTTGGTCTTCCAAAACTATCTCTGCCTCTCTTCCTCGTACTCACTACCCCTCGTTGCAATATTGATCACTAGTTCGATTTCTCTCAACAAACCCCGCTCTATAAAATCGAACTAACTGATCACTTTGGTGTATCTCCAACTGACCCTCAAGCCTCATCTTATACTTTTTATATTGAGTCTTCAACGGCCGAGATTACATCTCTAATCAATGGCTAAGATTAGATTTGGCTTGATCCATGTCATTTAGAACCTTCTAACCCAATTTTATATTAATACCCATTAATATTTTTATTTTCTGAAGTTTAGACATAGGAACCCATTAAAAATATTAATTATTTTGATATCTCCTTCACCGGGTAGAATTTCCCCAAACCATTTCTGGGTCTTGGAGATCTCATGTGATTTAGCCTCTCCACCAATTTTCATGGCTAGAGCACATCCGATGCTACCCCAAATCAACACTCCCTCTTAGCGAGGAATGTGCTCTAGTAATGCTCCACAACTGAACATCACTCTAATCATACGACACCGGTACCTGTGCTGATGCTTGGCCTTCCTGGCCAACGTCCTTTGCACTACTGCATCCTGTACTGCTGCCCATGGCTCTACCACTGCCACTGCTACATTTATACGGAAGCTCCTCTGCATCTGTGCTTCTGGTGGTCCTTTCTCCTAACACTGCATCCCTCTCTCCTCATGTTGCATCGTGCTACCCATAGCACTACCACTTCTACTGCTGCACTACAACTCAGTCACTGAGATGATGGTAATTGATCTACCCAACTACTGACATCCTTGTCAGGCTAGAAACCCTCCTGATGCTGAAACTCTCTCTGTCGCTATCCTGTGCCCCTTCAGCTATCTCTGCGCTGTTGCAACGACTCTGTGCCTCTTGCATCGGTGCAAACCCCTCCGTGCCTTCCTTTACTGCTGCAACTTTCTTTGTGCCTCTTGCGTTGCTGCAATCCCCACTACGTTGTTACAGATCCCTGCGCTTTAGCACTCTCTGTCGCTTCATCTGCATTCGTTTCTATCGACATCCGCCATCCTGCTACTATCACTTCGGGGCTCCCGTAGCCGGATATGATCCAAGAGTTTGGGTACCTCAAGGATCCTGCCCCTCATCTCCTGTAGTCTTCCTGACTACAGCTTGATGTCTCCCCACCTCTTCTCTAGAGGTACATGAGCACTCATGGCACAATCGTCATCATCCTCTACCTCCTTTTCTGCCTTCGCTGGCGCTGCCTTGGAGTCAGACGCCTCTCCCTTATTCTTCTTCCTGGGACATTGATTTGCATAATGGCCCAACTCCCCACAGTTGAAGCACTTAATCTTGGAGAGGTCCTTTTTCTTCCTCTACCCCTGCTGCCCCGCAGATGCCATAGATGCATCCTCTTCCTCCCCTTTCTTGACCCGGGCTCCTTTGTTGCTACTTCCAGTCTTGGTTAGTCGTCTGATCTCTTCTTGGCGAAGAGCTGCCCACAATTCTTTCCATCCTAGAAGATTTGCTCTTCCCAAAATGCTTTGGATGAACGTCTCCCACTCCTCGGAGATTGCGTTCAGGGCGGTCCTCACCATTAACTCTTGTTCCAGCATGGCCCCTATGGAAGTCAGTTGGTCCTAGATCTCGTGCAACCTGTCGAGGAAGTGATCTATTTGGTCCCCCTTTTGCATCTGGTACGACCGCAATTGATTCTCTAGTAGAATCTTCCTTTGCATGGAAGTGGCTTGATACAATGTCTTCAAGGTATCCCGCATTTCCTTTGTCGTCTTCTTCTCAGCAATATGCTGGACCACATGATCCTTGACCCCATCAAGGATTATGCATTTCGCCCTGGCCATCGCATCTTCAACCTTTTGTTATCAGTTGGATTGACTGGGATAGCCACGGTTCTCAAAGTGAAGGCCTTGATGTGATGTCTATCCAAAACAGACAAGATCCTGGCCTTCCAGATGACAAAGTTGGACGTTCCGTCCAGCCTGTCCTAATCCCTAAGTCTGTTCATGGCCATCTATGCTCTTCTTTTCTACTTCCTGGGAGTTCTCTCTTCGACTCCCTCTGAGTCTCTACTTCCCTCCTGGAAGTTCTCTGTTAGACTCCTTCTAAGTCTCAATTTACCTCCTGGAAATCCTCTTGCCAACAGTCGAATCGCACCTGTTTGTATCTCCTATGCTCTTGCAACACTAATTTGGATTTCTTGGCTAGAAATCTGCCTAGGTAGCGACTCCCTCTACCTTGGTTTTGTCCCATTAGGTACCTTTTTTCGTCGACAACAACAACACCTCACCAACTTTACTTTTTGCGATCTTCCCACAACTTCCTATGCCCCAACAACTGAAGAACTGAGCTTCTAGGCTTTGCGTAATCCCGACAAGGCTCATTTGCTCCCCTGGCCAACTGTGTCAACCCTCCTGGTCTTCTGCATGGCTCTTCGTGAGCCTCTTCTACGTGGTTTGAAAGAAACCCTAGGATAAGATAATGGCTTGAATTTTGCATCATGATCAATGAGAAGTTGTTCTAGTACTTGTGTCAGATTTAGTGTAACCCTAGTTGGGCTAGTATTAGCTAGGCCTGGTTGCTAATGAAGTAGATGAAAATATTGAATCAAGAGGGAGATGATCACCTCTCATGAAAGATAAGTATCTTTTATATTTATGTTACTTCTTTGTGATTCTATACTTGTTTTGATTATTGCTTATACTTCTTGCATGAATATTTGAGTATATGTATACTTCTAATCTCTAGATGAGATGCAAAATCCAGATCCTTCTTGAGGATCATCTAATGTGTAGGAAAAGAAAGCTAGTGCAAGAAGATAAGGTATGGTGCTAGAAAAGGAAAGAATGACCTGAGAAAGTTATCAAAGCTTTCAAAGTTGCATCTGGAAATTATAATATGCAAGTGCTATAGCTGCCAAAGACAAATAAGTGTTTCAAGTTGCAAAGGTATATGAATACTACAAGGTATGTAAGCTGTGATATTGGATGGCAAGGTAAGCCTTGAGGTATGACAAGAGTATCACCTTCATGCATACATAAGAAAGTATGTTTAATTTCAGGTACATGTGATATATTGGTGCCCTTGATATTTGGCAGGATATAGTGGATTTCATGATTTTATAAAGTTGTCTAGAGATATTGATTTTGACATATGGTATCATGATACTATTGCTAATTCTTGTGATAAGCATGATGAAAGTGTGAAAATGAAATTGATACTCTTGTTGATCTTGGTAAGGTTTTGTTAAGCTTAGTAAATCTGACAAGTGGTAAAATTGATTCCTTAACTTGATGTTATGATTATGATCCTTGAAGTATGATGATACACTTGTTAGTTGCCCTAATTATTTGACACTAATCTTTGATGAATATTTGATGTCATGTTCATATGTGACAATAAAGCAGTTGGCGATGATTTGTTATGACTATGATGAATATATGTTCTTAGAACCTGCTATAGTTTGATTTCATGATCTAACAGTTTTGCTATAGCATGAAAATATTATGATAGACAAGTTGATGTCGTTAATTATTGAAGAGGCTTCCCATTTAGAGGGAGAGGCTCTTGATGAGATCCCAACGCCTAGTATTATCTGAAAATAAGACATTTGTCTGTTGAAGGAAGGATTCTAGACATGAATAACCATATGATATTGTTGAAGAAGTTTTGACAAGTTCTGATTTGCGCAGAGAAGGTTTCTCCTAGGCCAAGCCTCAATCGCTGCGAGAAAGGCTTAAGGGTGCGGTTATAAGCCTCCCAAACCACATGAAAGAAGGCCTATGGGTGCGGTTGAGCCTGTAGGACACAAGATTAGGAGCGCACCAAGAGTATGACAATCCTACAGATAAGGAGCAGATAATAGAAAGTTTTATGAGCAAGGAAGATTGAATGTATGACTTATTATAGAGAATGTGAATGTCTTGTCTAATGTTATGTTTGTAGAAAGCATTGTATGGTTTGAAATTTGAAGCAAAGCTCCCCGAGCCTAGTAGGTAGGCATTGACAAGTTACTTGGTGAAGCTTGGAAGAAGTTCCAATCCAAACCTCTACATCAAAGTGGTCCAAGGTATGCCTTTGATTTTGGTTTTATATGTTGACGATCTATTCTTGACAGGTAGTGAGCCTCTGATGATTGGGTGTAAGAGGGAGTTGGCCTCTGAGTTCAAGATGAAATATTGTGAGATATACTTCCAACACGAGTCTGCCTGGATACACTAATGATTGGGCTGGAACAGAAAGAGCACAACGAGCACAACTTAGGATTTGTGATGATATCTTGGATGAGTAGGAAACAAAAAGCTCAGTCGAGGCAAAGTGTATTGCTACTAACATGGCGAGCTATGAGACAGTTTGGTTGAGAAAGATATTTGGAGAAATATGTGAGCAGGTCTTGAATATGACAGTGACATATTACGAAGATGAGTGGAATTCGATCGACAGATAATCCTGTATATAGCTAGGACAAAGATCTCTTCATAGATTGAGACAATGTCATTGTGTGAGACAAGATTAGGCTTGTGGTTGTTGCCTCCGTGAGAGGGAGGATGAATAAGGTATCCTTTTGTGACTTGTATTAAATTATAACATAATATTTGAATTGATGTTTTGAATTAACAAGAATATAAAGGACTGTTGCTCTTGGTAATGTATAAGGTAGTGTGATTGAACTCTTCATTCAGTTGGTTAAGATGTCACTGGATATGAGCACAGTGATATGTTTTTGATCTACAGAGAGCAGCATGGATTGATGGATGTGACCCTACGTAGTAACGGTCTTAGATGATCAAGGACCTGAGCCGACTCTTCCCCCTTGTGTGAGCTCCCAGTGTGAGGAATTGAGATGTAGGGCTCTTGGGGTTGAGGGATCTCTGGAAAATAAGGTATCAAACCCCTATTTGTTACCCATAGGGTGGAAGATGTAGCTCCATTATCTTGGTCTATGCAGAATATACCCCAGTTGCCATCTGTGTTTCCCACTAATCTGGGCAATGGGTGTTGGTTTCTTGAGTTAGGCACGATCCTTACTACTTATGGTAAATGGCATCCCACTCAAGCTAGAGATGCAGGTGTTCTACCAATTGAATCTTTAGGATCTTGTTGGGAAAATCAATAGATAATATGATAGGCGTGATCCTTACCATTTATGGTAAGTGGTATCCCTCCTATTATCTCCAGGCAGTGGGATATGCACAATCCTTACCTCATAAGGTAAGTGGCATCCCTCCTATTGTCTGTAGTTTCCTAGGTCATAGCATTGGCTCCCTACTGGTAGAGTTTCTTGGGACGTATCATTGGCTCCCTGCTGGCAGAGTTTCTTGGAACATAGCATTGGCTCCCTGCTGGCAGAATTTCCCAGTTTGTAGCATTGGCTCCCCGCTGACAGATTTTCCTGGGTCATAGCATTGGCTCCCTGTTGGCAGAGTTTCCTAGGTCGTAGCATTGGCTCCCTTCTGGTAGAGATTCTCGGGAAACAACATTGGCTTCCCGCTAGCAATGCTTTCGGGTGGTAGAAGTGGCTTCCTGATGGATAGAGGGTGGTAGATTGAGCTCCCCTCTAATGTCAAATTATTCTTATTTTAGATTTGAGAGTGTTCATCATATGAGCAGAATCCAACAAGAGATGAGCAGGGATAAGTAGAGATGAACCAAGATCAGAAGTGATGACATTTGATGACGAGATACTTGAGATGGACATGATATGATGACAAGATTTGAATTTCTCCCTAGTTGAGAGGGAGTGTTAATTTTTGGCAGCTTAGTGACAAATTCCAACCATGGGAGTAGATTCCTCTTTTCAAGAGGACCAATTTTTACTATTGAAGCGCTCAATTTGGACAAGGGAAAGTGTACTTTTGAAGAAAATCCAACATGTGCACAAAAGGACTTGTCGGCCCTAACAAGAAAATGGACACCCTTGGAAGCTTATAAATACAAGTGACCTCAAGCTCATTTCGATCATCACCAAGCATCATCTTCTTCTCTTCTTCATTGATTGGTTCGCATAGGTCTGATGCTGGTTGCAGGAGAAATTACAACCTGAGTGAGACTCCACAAAGGAGTTTCCAGACTCATTATTGCAGTAGTTGTAGAAACAGTGCAGTATTAGCAATAGAGCAGTAGAAACAACAGTGTGAGGTAGAACAGAGTATGCACAATGTTGGTGGATAGAGTTTTCCCAACAGGCTTCATAGTGGTTTCCAATGACGGGGAGTTAGATCAGTGTGAAATTTGAAGAAAGGAGGTGTAACAGATGTCAGGCATCAACAATATGGTTAGTCTAGCTACAGGTTGTAGAGGAAAGAGATGTTGGGGAGAGAACACCCTCCTTGCTAAGAGAGAGTGTTAGTTCTTGGATGATATGGTAGTATCAAACATGTGTTATAGTCTCGATTTGTGTCCAAGAGGCAATGAAACAAAGATCTCCAAAACCCAAAAAAGGCTTCGGGAGAAAGCACCTAGATACCACTCAATTAAATTAATTGATCAATAATTAAAAATTCCTAAGTCTAACTTAGGAAAATTAATTAATTAATGGGAATTAATTGAGGAGATTGGCTTATGCTCTAGAGACTTCTAGAAAATGACTTGGATGTAGTCTAAGATAATCTTAGCAATTGATTATGATTAGATCTTGTCCATTGATGCTCCAACAAGAGATTATAAGATCAAGCCAATGGCATGGAGAAAGATACAAGAGGGAGAGCGAGTTAGCCAAGGAAGATCAAGCTACCCATTTGCAGTGATTCAACATGGGCGCAATTCGGGCCAAAGAGAGAGCATCAGAGAGAGGGAGCAGTATAAAATTCAAGAGGATTCTGGGGATTTTTCCAGTGTCGGAGAGGTAGGAGTAGGGAAGCCGAATTATCTGTAGAGAGGATTGCAGAAGGCAACGCGAGCAGCCAAAAACCCCAGTGCTAGTAAATGGAAAGAGGTCGTTCAGTTGCTCGAGGTCGAGAGATCAACCGGAAGGCAATGTAAATATTTTCCAAGGGCAGAGGGAGGCGTGCGACTAATATAGAGCCAGTTTGTAGGCAGTGCGACTTATTCCAGGCCAACAATGCACATTATGGGCAGAGGTGTGAGTTTCCAGTGAGGAGTGCAAGCAGGCTAGTGGAGGGCGAGTTGATTTGTAGAGGAGAGAAAATGAACTCCTAGATATTTTGCTAGTGTATTCGCCGGAGGATTTCTAGTTGGGCATCTAGATTATTGTACTCTCAGATTTGTTGAATAATAATATAAAAACCCTCCTCTACTACACCATATTTTCCTTCAGGGTTTTTTCGGGACTTTTCAATGCAAAATAGTTTTGTCGATTTTGATGAGTGTGTATCTATTTCTCAGTTCCGTATTTACTTGCGCAACATATATATTTTGTGAAGAATAGCGGTGTGATGTATTCATTAACTACTGTAAACAATTAAATGGCTTATCAGTTAGGAAAATAAATTCTAGTTTTGCAATTTCAAGGAAAATTCATAGACCACACACATCATAGTGAATCAAATATAAAATTTCTTTATATCTATTGTCACTACTTGGAAATGGTTTCTTGATGTTCTTTCCAAGTGTGGAACCTTCACATACACCATCATGCTTTATCTGCAATTTAGGAACTCCTGAAACTATTTGACTCAAATTAGGCAATGCTCTATAATGAAGATGTCCATACCTTCTATGCCATAGCTCACTTGGATTGATTTCATCATACACTAGTGCTTGATCTAGTTGACTCGTGAGCCTATATAGTATCCCATCACGAATCCCAATAACCCCCACATTATCTATACTAGAGCCTTGGACAACATAAGTACTTTGCCATCCACAAAAGCTACTCTTATCTCCTTTGTTTTTTAAACATGAAATAGAGACAAGATTATTTTTCAACTTGGTACATATAGAACATCGCTGAGATGTACATGGTTACTATCGCTGCATAAACTAGCAGACCTAGTTAATAGGCTAGAGCTAGAGGGCACAACAACAATTTGGGACAAGGGCCCACTGTCACAACAGCGTATGTCCCTTGCTCTTCTTTGATTTTCACCAATGAGGAGGAGTCCCATAACCCTCACATTTGATTGATGTCTTTTTACTAAGGTTTGGAGTGAGGCAAGGATATCTCATTCAGTGGAAAGGCTGAATTGAGGTGTGAGATTTGGGAGAAGCTAGAAAGGATTTCCACGAAAAACCCCTTGGTAGAAAGACTATTTAGGACCTAGGGTTGGAGTATGTGACGGGATATGAGTTCATCCAAGGTCAATATAGTCAAGAGAAAAGGTCTTGAACGATATGCCTCTAAGTTGCAAACCTTCAAGAAATCCCCAAGTCAAAGCAGCTTCGAGGGTTCCCACTTGGTACGATGGCTAGGGCATCAATAATATCGAGATTCAACCGTGAGAGTTGCGTGAAATTTTGAGGAGAACTGGGGAAACACCGGTGCAAAATATTTTCTATTGGTTTTGCAAGATATTACTCGCAAAGAATTTTGTACCAAGCCCTAGTGAGGTTACCTTTCCCTGAAAGGACGAAGAAATAGGAGGAGAGATAAGGTGAGGAGAAGTGAATTTTCAATCAAGATATGATCACCAAGGATCCCAGACCCAGTTCCTATCAATTGGGAGAAATGGAGTCAAGAGTTACTTTGATTTAAGATCTTCGCTCTATCAAGGAGACCTATGCAACTTTGCTAGCCCTAAAGGAGGTAGTTACAGAACTACAATAAATATTTATACTTAGTTGACAAAGATTGATGAAGTTTCAAGGTTGAAATATGCAAAACGAGCCTATATGAACATTCATTCACATTATCTATGAGTAATGCATGAAATACAACCAATAATCCCAGTGTTTTCACAAATTCGCATTAAATTAGGGCACATTCAAGATCTTGACATGATATTCCATACATTAGACATGTATCAATGTAAAAATATAGCATTAAAGGCACTTACAAGATAATGAGAGTATATCCATCCATCAACATTGCTAAGAGAAGCTCCAAGACAAGATAACGAAATTTCCACACAACAAAATGCATCCAAAACATCCAATTTTGTCGAACAATTGTAGGTTTGAATTCTTTTTCACAATATAGATTGAAATCCAAGTGATGATGAGATACAAAATGAGACTCTCCTTTACTTTTATGAGCCTTTACATGTTTGAATTAGTATCATTAGTCTAATTAAGCCCCTAATAATATTTTAATGTGCAAATAACATCTCTTTTGCTGACAAGCTCACCAAATATCTCAATAAGTGAAAAATAAGGCATCCAAAGCTAGCCGAAATGATTGAATAATGGTCAAGGGGGTCGTTGGAGGGCCTAAATGAGTCCTCAAAGTGCCATGATGAAGAGGACAACTCCCAAAATGATGATCAAAGGGGTGGCCCCTTGATTTACAATCAAAACATCCTGTGGTGTTCCAAAGTGGCTGTGGGGCACAATCAATGGTCTCATGGGTCTCCAGTGGCTCAATAACAAGTTCATGCTCCATCAATGAGGGCTAGAAGAGGATGCATGTCCTCTTGTGTCTCTTCGGATGAGACAAAACACCAGTTGGGCCCTAGATTGACTGCCAAGAGTTGGGTGTAAATGTGTGGTCGACTAGGCAACATGTGTTAAATTTTGTAGCATTAGACAGGTTTTTAGTCTTGACTTTGGTCAAAGAGTCCAAGGACAACTAGATCACTAGAACCCAAAAAACGTTTCAGGAGGAAAACAAATAGAGATGACTCAATTAAGTTAATTAATCAATAATTAAATGTTTTCTAAGTCTAACTTAGGAAGAGTGATTAATTAACATGAATTAATTGAGAAAGATGATATTTCTCTAGAAACTCACATGGATCAACTCATACATGATCTTAGCCATTGATGGAGATTTAATCATGGTCATTGGTTCGCCACGAGAGATTGTAAGAGGAGGTCAATGGGGTTGGAGCTAGACACACTGGAGAGGTTGATTTCCTTGGCAGAACGAGCATCCAACAGTTGAGTAGAGAGAGTTCAAGCCAAAAGGGAAGTAGAGACAAAGTGCGGAGGAAGATTTCCAGTTCTAGAGAGGCAACAGCAAGAGGCCGAGTTATTCCACTAAAGGTTGCGCAAGGATTGCACAAGCAACTTTATAGTGGCATATCGAATTGGTTGAGAAGGGGGTCGATTCAACTACAAATTATTGTGTCCAAAAATAATTGTGTCAAATTATTATGTGTGTGCTAGCATTTTCTTAGTTTCCAGCATTTTATTTTCTGCAATGTTTTTATGGTGAAAATTGTAATTGTTATTTTATCCGTCATTTGTTGTAGCATATAAACTACACTTAATTTTTAATTAGTTAGAAGAATAGTTTCCAGTTGTTGCAATAGATTACAAATTTCACAACATGATCCAAGTGCATCACCGTCTTTGTATGGTCGGGGCACGGACAAGCAACATGTGGTGTTGAAGAATCCCATGATATAACCATCAATACTCTGCTGTGGTGGAGGCCCATGGTTCTCAACACTCACCCTACAAGTGCCATTATGACCCTATAGACCAAGTACGAAATGGAGACCCACCTGCAATCTTGTATAAGATCCAATGCGTCTCCTCACCTCCCAGTACAACTAATCAGTAGTGCAATTGAGTAAATAAGCTTGTTGATTAGGGGCAAAAGTGGACACTTCATAGTGGCATTCCCATCCAAATGGGCTTCAAACTGTATAGGTGTTTCCTTGCTCGACAAGAGAGGTTAATAAAGGATCCTATTAGGTGGTTTCAACCTCTAAGGGAGTGACAGGTCCATGGTACATCCATCAAATGGCAGGTGTCATGTGAAATGATGATGGAACAAAGTGGGGCAATAGGGAAGGCTCCAAGCCACATGCCATGGTACAAGGGAAGCTAGAATGAGGGAAGCCCACACCTTGGGTATGAATGTAGGAGGGAGAAATCGTGGTACATGAGTTGCCCGACCTTTGTTTTTTCCACCCTTCTTCATATGCATTTTTCCTTTTATTGATTTTTCTTCCTTTTACTGCTTGGGGCTCCAGGGGATGAGAGCATGATGTGTATGATGTAGCAGTGATTACCCCCCACGGGTTGGGATGGTCATGGGTTCTTTAATGATGCAGGGGGCACTTATAAGGGCCCTAGGAACCAGGGTGATGGCCATAATAATAGGGGGTAGAGCTCATGTTTGGCTTTTGCCCACGTGCTAAATTTTTATGTCCCAGCAATATTTGCATTTTGTGGTACATTTCCTGTTGTAAGTGGCCAAATTATGCTTTTATCTTTATTTTTAGCTGCATCAACCTTCGAGGCATTGTTTCGAGGCCCAACCCAAAGTGTGGACAAGGGGAGGGGGAGGCTAACACCTTGTGGACCCAATGGACAAATGTGGACCCGGATGGGAAAAGTGTGAAAAGGGGTTATAATGAGTGGAGGGGAGTGAGATATATGGTGTCAGGAAGCGGGACCACGCAACCAAATTTAGGGTTTCCCATGTAGTGCCACTCCTAAAGCTAGTTGCCCATAGAGAAAATCCCATGGGACCAAGATACAAGATTAAACCCTAGGTTGGGACAAGAGAATGAGAGTACAATCCAAGCCCATTCTTTCTTCTGAATCCCTAACTAATCTATGTCCAAACATTCCCAAGAAGAGCAAGCATAAACACCCAATTACATAATGAAAAGGCATACCTTCAGGGTTGGAAGACCCATCTTCAAACATACAATCATAAGTTATAACAGATGAGAGAGGGAACATAATGGTTGCCTCACGGGACAGAGAATGGTGGCACATCTAGCTATCTGGTAGCTACAAGGGGCTGTTGGCTACCGGCTAAAGACAAATCTAGGAAAAATTTCTCCTACAAGGGTTACCCACCACTGGTGGGTAACAGTTACCAGATTCCAGCTCTATGGATGCTTTTCCAACTCCTTTGATTGCATACCTGTGATTGTATACAAGCTTTACTCTTTGGGACAACCTCTTTTCCATCATGCTGGAGAGATTGACATGATTTTTGTTCATATGTCTTGATGCACCACTATCGACCAACCACATATAATCATCATCTGCAATAGAACATGTTAGAGCATAAAATTAAAACAAGTCTTTGTCACCTTTGGACTTCTTTGGGTGCTCATCCTCAACATCTGCTACAAAATCATGTTGTTTTCCCTTTCTCTTCGTGTTATTAGCCATTTCAGGACAATCTCTCTTGAAGTGTCCAAATTTATGACAACCATAACATTGAATCTTTGACATGCCCTTCTTCCTCTGAGAAGGAGAAGGTCCTTTTCCTGATTTCTTGTGTTGAGAACCAAACTTCTTCTTTGCTTTGTTCTTGAAGCGAGTTGCAAATTCTTGAGCTTCTTCTTTATTTCGATCTCTTGATATTAACCATGATTCTTCTTGAGCACACGAGGTCCACAATTCTTAAAAAAGGTGATCACTAGGACTTTTGCAAGAGTGATCTCAATGTTACTTCCTTCGCCAAACCTCTGATACCATGTTGATTTTCTAAGTGCAATATAGACTAGCACAACATTTTTGAAACATTGATAATTACTTTTGATGTTGATATTCTTTTAAATTATTCCAATAAGCTTCATAAATTCAACCATACAAGAACACTAGAATAATAGAGATCACAATGCACAAAGAGAAGACAAGATTTACACTAGGAAAACCCACCAAGGGGAAAAACCCACAACCTTTTCAATAGAGAAATTCTTTTGTTCAACAACAGACACACCTAAACTTACACTCAAACTTGGTCAACCCCTCCAAGCCTCCCAATTTGATCCAAAATTTCACTCTGCCTAATCTGACCGAAGATTTCATCCCCTGCAAGTCATGCAATTTCTTGTTACTCATGCGTAATTTCTGTGATTCATATGCACTTTTGTGACACCTGCGCACTTTCAGTGACTCATGCGCACTTCTTGGGACACCTGCGCACTTTCTGTGACTCATGCGCACTTCTTGTGACATGTGCACACTTCCTGTGTTCTCTCTCTTTCGCATAGATAAACTGAAGAATAGATAATGAGTGATGAGATGAAAATTGCACTTGAGGAGGTTGAGCTGCCTATATATAGTGTTTTGTTGGGTTGAATGGGTGTCCTTTGCCCTGGGTTGACTTTACTTGGAGGGAAGCTGATTTGACAACATTGGATCCAAAAATTACAATTTCAAAATTACAATTTTCTTCTTTTAAAATTCGCAATGGGAATTTGACTCAAAACACATTTTTCTTTTGACTCTAGCATTTAAAATATGCTTTAGGATAATCAATACAAATACATCTAGTGGCCAAAAATACATTATGAAAACCAACCATAGTTACAAATTCAACACTGACTAGTTTGCCAAAAGCCTTTAGAAGAACACAAGAAAAGAAGAAATCATTCTTTGTTTTTTAAATTCTATTTAAAATTGATGTTTGTTTTGTTTGTTAGTTTGTTCGAGACTTGCAAACTAGCATTTTGGATAAGAATCTGCAACTTAATGGCATTGAAACCCATCAAAATCACTCGAGGATCACACCTGGCTTGGGCCACACAACGTAGTTGTATTTTTGGTACCCACGAGATTTTGAACCAACGACCTTCATATAAGGAGTGCCTTTACAAAACACCCTTTTGTCTACTTTTCACATCTTGTGGGTTATTTAAAGTTGATGTTGACATATAGCTTTACTTATATTTTGCAATCACTAGCTTAATTCTAAAATTAATAGTTAAAGTGACATCCTTTTTTTAGTATCATTGGTGATGGGATTAGGCCTAATGCACCTCACATGAAGAAGATAGAAATTAGGTGTTTCTTAAGATTCTAATATGCTCTAACATTTTTTTCAACACTTAAACATATGCTAAAAACCTTGTATGCTTTCCTCTTGAACCCCTAGAGTTTGGAATTGTGGGATTCTAAGATTCAAGGTTACAAGGGGAATGGGTCATGTTACCCACCAAAATATGGGTAACAAAAAGGAGAAAATTTTCTCCCTTTTGGATAGCTAGATAGGCAACAACCATATGGAACAACCCTTGACATGATGCCATGGACCCTCCACACATATGCTTCGGTCAAACTTCTCTTGTCATTCATCATTCCCTCTTAAAGGAAGGGGGGTCATCATTTGAAAGGTACTTTAACCATTGTGCTATCATGGGCTTTTAGTTAGTGTGTCGGGCATTTTAGCGTGAATTGAGGGGTGATTTGGATGACTGATCAATCTTTACTATAAACCTGTTCTCTCACTTCACCACGGGGTTTAGTTTTTGACCCTAGTCCAGTGGGACCTCCTTAAGGCCTCAGGGTTATAAGAAGGGCACTTCTTGGGAGACTTGGATTGAATTAGCGTCTCCATGTTACTCCATACTTGCCACTTTCCATCAATCCTTAGATATCACCTCCATTCTTTGGGATTGCAACCATTGGTTCATCTGGGTTGACACTCTCTTATCCTCATCCTTGAGTATGGGTTAGAAAAATTTCCCGAGGAGGTTGATGCAGCGAAAAGAACAATAAAGCATAAAATGGCCACAATGAAAGAAAAAGAATGTTAAAATGCAAAACATGGTCTGGACAATAAATTATTTCATTGGAAAAAACCTAAAATGAGCTCTACCCTCATTATCCATCACCCAATTCCCAGAGCACTAGATGCTCCACACATTAAAAGTGGAACCCTTGTAATGTACCAACCTCAATGAATGATAAACTGCCTCAAGGGGTAATAAATATATGTTGCACGAAGACCCGTCCTGACCAAAAAATCTTTTGTACTCGACTTTCGGCATATCGAGGACTTTTGGAGGGGTTGGGAACATCCCTAATTTTTTGGGGACTTCATTGGGACCTGGGGACTTCCAAGTCGTTCTAATTTGTCTAGGGAAAATTTTGGAGACTTTTTCGGTACCATTCCACCATCCCCGAGGGAAAAATGGTATGTCTGAACCGATTTTGATTGGGTTTACTTTGTAGTTTGGTTGACTTTTCTTGTTGTTATGGATGGGATTATAGTGTGAAAAAGTTGTTTATGCTAACTTCCAAAGATAACTGCTAAAATAACTCCTGTTCAGTGTTGGAATTTATTTTTCTCCTCTTTTTGTCACTTAACTGTCTAAAGCAATAGCCCTCACTACTAGACCTCTGCCTATAATTACTGTTGCTTGAAAACGACATCCCTTTAGAAATAATTAAGAAGTATGCCAACCTTTACTTCCTGTGGCATGAATCAGGGACACACTTATTGTTGATGAAAACCTTCTAGTATTGTGTTGTGAAGGTGACGTAGGAGTCTTTGAGTCCATTCCTATGTGGCACATTTAACAAGTTTCTAAACCCACTCCTATTTTCAGGAAAGTTTTTGAATTGTGTTTAGTATTTTTTGCAAGGAATTATTAGGTTTTTATCTGTTGTGTGTTGTCCTAGGAGTCAAATATTTTTTCCCTCAAACAATGAAGGTTGTATGGATGCTTATTTGTGAATACAATCTCTCGTGTGAAGTAAAGGCTGCCAACAATGACACATTTAGGCATATTTTCCTGATGATACCGATGGTTCCAAAATTTTTCTTTGCACTTACTTGTCCAATAATAATAAACTAGGATTCAAGACTCATTATATGTTAGATATATGTGAAGAAACCACACTATGTTCAAGGCTCTATCAAACTTTGCAACTTTGCTAACTATGCCAAGGAAGTTGAATTTGTTTAACTTGGCCATGTTAGTAGCAGTGATTGTAAGAAATACCCTTTTTGCTTTCACAGGATTAGGAAAATATCTAGTGTGGTTGACATTCAAACTTAGCTTTTATTTGACAAACCTAACAACAGAGAGGGTCAATTTAGGTGTTGCGATTGGCAATATTAGGAATTTGAGCCATGGTTTGATTTTGACAAAATTATCATTTCCAATTGGGATAATAAGGATAAGAAGGTTGGAAAAACAAAGGTCGGGATAACTTAGGTACCATAATTGCTACCTCCTACATCCATAACCCAAGCTTGGGCTTCCCTTATTTTAGCTACCTTTGTACCATGACATGTGGCTTGGAGGCTTCCCTGGTCCCCACTCCATTCCATCATTGTATCACTTGCCACCTACCACTTGATGGATGCACCATGGACATTTCACCTCCTTTAAAGGCTGAAACCACCTAAGAGGGTCCTTGGTTAACCCCCTTATTGAGCTTGGAGACACTTATACATGTCAAAGCCCACTATGGAAAGACATGCCACCATGAAGTGCCCATTTCATTCCATGAATTCCATGAATTCCAAACTCTTTTATTTGATCATTCTAATGATTTAATTATACAGGAGGGCAAGGGAACACATTGGATCTTATGCATGATTGCAAGTGGGTCTCCACTTGGGGTTTGGTTTTCCTATACGGGGTCCAAGCCCTACAGAGGGTCACATTGGCACTTGTAGGCTGAGCGTAGAGAGCCATGGGCCTCCACCATAGTAGAGAGAACTTATGTATCCCCAGTACCATTCAGTGATTGCTTGTGTTCCACCTTTATGGATGAGGATGATGCACCTGGATCAACATGCCCAATAGACTTCACATTGCACCATACATGTGGCAGAGGTACTAGGGTCCATAGGAGGATGTGTCTTACCGTAGGAGACAAAAGGAGGGCTTATGCCATCATACTAATCCTTACATATGGTTTACAGGCATTATCGATTCACTTGGAGACCCATGAGGATGTCATTGTGCCCCCACACCCACTTGGGGACACCACATGTGACATGCTTGGATATCAAGGGGCCAACCCATTATTCACTATGTTTTGAGTTTATTCTCACACATTGGCACACTTTGGACTCCACTAGGCCTTTGCAATGGCCCAACGACCCATCATGTTTAATATTTTGCCCTCTTGAAAGGCTTATTTTTCTATCTTGAGCTATCTTGGTGGGCTTGTCACCAAGGAATGTCATTGTTGCACATTATTTTATTATTTGGGGCTTAATTAGGCCTAATTAGGAAAATCGAACTCTTTAGAGAGGATATAAATTGGTGAGAGGCTCATTCATTCCTCTCATCATCACTTGTATTGGATTAGCATCTCTTGAGAGAGATTTTCACACTTTTTTTGGGGTGAACTTTTTGGAGTTTCTTTATGCACTATGATGTTTTTATTTTCGCTATTGTCTTTAGAGATTCTTTCTAATGGAAAGTTGATGAATGGATATAATCTCTCTCTCATGTAAGTAAACTTTTAATGTTATTCTTGTTATCTTGTCAAATGCATGTACGTTGTTATCATTATTCTTGTATGGGTTAAATGTGATGCGAAAATTCTTTTGGGACCTTGAAAAAGTGATGTAATGCATGTGTTGCTCTTGAGGGATTGGGTGAATTTTTCTAGAGGCACCTATTAGGTTGAAAGACCTCGAAACTTCATCTCTTTAGAAAATTTGAAGTATAAATATCAAATAACCTAGTTGCTGCCCTGAGTAGGCTAGCGAAGGTGAATTAGGGTTCATTAGCTCATGAAATTCCTCGATCTAGGTGTATCTTGACTTCATTACGCCCCTTAAGCAAGGCATTGATCTTGTGGTCCCAAGAGATTGTTGCTGTTATGTTTGTGCATTCTTTCGAGAGTTCATGTCCCAATTGGAGCTAGATATTACCCAACATCCGTGATCCGGAATTAAACAGGAACGCAACAGATTACAGATATAACCATAAATACAAAGATGCAACAGAAATAATACTTCATTTCATTAATGTAAAATACTGAAATATGCTTACAAACAGAAATGGAAATAAATTAGCTCGGGCGATGGTTGCTTATCTCTAAGAAGAGATGTGGCGGCTACATGCCTCTAAACTGTCTTACAATGAGGTTCGAAGGCCTATTTATTGTTGAGAAACAATGGAAAACCTTAAACATCCAAAAACCTAACCCTAGGAGATGAAGCGCCAAACTATGGGTCGTTTTGGGTAAATTGGTACATCAACTTCTCGGGGTCGTAACTTTGGCATACGATCTCCGTTTGACGCGCACAATACCTCGTTAGAAAGATCTAGCCGAGGACTACAACTTTGGGATGAGCAGCATAAGTGCATGTTTTCCCAAAAAACGTTGTTTAAGGCCTCAAAACGGCTCCGGAAGTTCAGGACCTGAAAAACTACTAAAAATAGTAAACTATGCTACAATTAAGGAAACTGAAAAACTGAAAGAGACAGTTGTGGGGGTCCAAGTGGGATAGTTGGGTGGCCACCAACATCCCACCTGGATCAATCCATGGGTGGTATAATGGGAGAATTTTTTTCTCCTAAATTGTCCTCAATGAATAACCAGTAGCCCCTTGCAACCATCTGATAGTTCGATGTGCCATCGTCTTTGCCACCTGAGCCATCCATGTGGTCCCTTGCCCATCTGTTATGATCGTATGTTTGAAGGTGGCCCCCGACCCCAAATGTATGGCTTTTCATTGGTTTAATTGAGTAATTTTGTTTCAATTTCATGGAAACTTTTTGGGATGGATTGGTGGGGGGTTTCGGCGGAAAGAGTGGGCTAGCTCTATACTCTTGTCTCCTCTACCCGATTTGGTGGTTAGCCTTGTATCGTAGCCCTGTGAGATCTCCTTTATTGGCTATTAGCTTCAGAGCTGCCACTACATGGGAAATCTCGATTTTGGTTGTGGTCCCGCTTCTCGACACCATATACGTCACCCCCTTCCGCTCATTACAACCCCATTCATCATATTTCCCATCTGGGGTCACATGTGTCCACTAGGTCCACAAAGGGTTAGCCTCCCCTCCCCTTATCTACACTTTGGTTCGGCTTGAAACAATGCCCCAGAGGTTGATGTAGCAAAAAAAAAAAACAAAAAAGCATATTTAATGACCACTCTCAATAGGAAATTGTACCATAAAATGAAAATGATGGTTGGGACATAGAAATTTAGTATGTGGGCAAAAGCCAAACATGAGCTCTTACCCCTTTTCATAGCCATCACCATGGTTCTTATGGGCTCTAAATGAGCCCGCTCCATCATTAAGGAACCCATGATTGTCCCAACCCCTAGTGGGCAATGAATCACTCCACCTTAAGGAGTTATCTACTGCTATATATTACACATCATGCTCTCATTCCCTGGAGCCCCAAGTAGTGATAAAAGAAGAATCAATAAAAGGAAAAAAAAAACATATGAAGAAGGATGGAAAAACGAAGGTCGAGGTAGCTCATGTACCACGATTGCTCCCTCCTACATCCATATACGCAAGTGTGGGCTTCCCTTATTATAGCTACTCTTGTACCATTTCCTTGGTCCCCACTCCATTCCATCATTGTATCACATGCCACTTGCCACTTGATGGATGTACCATGGACATGTCACCTCGTTTAAGGCTCAAACCACCTAATAGGGTCCCTGGTTAGGCCCTTATTGAGCTTGGAGACACTTGTACATGTCAAAAGTCTACTATGGAGGGCATGCCACCATGAAGTGCCCATTTGATTCCATGATTTTTAAGCTCTTTTACTTGATTATTCTAATGATTTGATTGTACTGGAGGGCAAGGGGATGCATTGGATCTTATGCAAGATTGTAGGTGGGTCTCCATTTGGGGTTTGGTCTCCCTATATGGGGTCCAAGCCCTCCAAAGGGTTCACATTGGCACTTGTAGGATGAGTGTTGAGAGCCATGGGCCTCCACCATAGTAGAGAGCACTTCATGGATATCCAGTACCATTCAGTGATTGCTCATGTTCCATCTTTATGGATGAGGATGATGCACCTCATCACCATGCCCAACCGGCTTCACATTGCACATACACTTGTTAGAGGTTCCATGGTCCAGATGAGGATGTATCTCATCGCGAGAGACAAAGGTAGGGCTTATGTCATCATCCTAGCCCTTGCAAATGGTTTACAGGCATTATCGATCCACTTGGAGACCCATGAGGATGTCATTATGCCTCCACACCCACTTGGGGACACCATATGTGACATGCTTGGATATGACGGGGCCAACCCCTTATTCACTATGTTTGGAGCTTATTCTCACACATTTAGCACACTCTGGACTCCACTAGACCTTCTCAATGGCCCAATTGACCCATCATGTTTACTATTTTACCCACTTGAGAGGCTTATTTTTCTATTTTGAGCTATCTTGGTGGTCTTGTCACCAAGGAATGCCATTGTTACAAGTTATTTAATTAATTGGGGTTTAATTAGGCCTCATTAGGAAAATGTAACTCTTTAGAGAGGATACAAATTGGCTAGAGGTTCATTCATTCCTCTCATCATCACTGGGATTGGAGTAGTATTTCTTGAGAGATTTTCACACTTTTTGTTGGGGTAAACTTTTTAGAGTTTCATGATTCACTATGATGTTTGGATTTTCGCCATCGTCTTTAGAGCTTCTTTCTAATGCAAAGTTGATGAATGGGTATACTCTCTCTCTCATGTAAGTGAACTTTTAATGCTATTCTTGTTATCTTACTTGTCAAATGCATGTATATTGCTATCATTATTCTTGTATGGGTTAAATGTAATGCGGAAATTCTTATGGGACCTTGAATAAGTGATGTAATGCATGTGTTGCTCTTGAAGGATTTGGGGGAATGTTCCTAGAGGCACCTCTTAGGTTGAAAGACCTCGAAACTTCATCTCTTTGGCAAATTTGAACTATAAATATCTAATAACCTAGTTGCTACCCTGAGTAGGCTATCAAAGATGAATTAACACTCATTCGCTCACGAAATTCCTCGATGTAGGTGTATCTTGACTCCATTGAGCCCCCTAAGCAAGGCACTGATCCTTGAATCCTCTTGGTGGTCAAATTTATCTTTTTTTTCTTTACTCTTCCCAATTCTAGGCCTAACTAGAGGGTCACCTAGAGTATTAATCAAATTTTCATTGTATCCATCCAAAACCCTCGATTCTTGGTCACCACTGCATTGGGGTGATCTGTAGAGGTCTTCCAAGTTTAAGGCAAATCCGTCAGTGGAATCTCGAGATATAGCAAGCCTAATCATAAGACCAATTCTTGCCCTAGGTTGGTTTGGGTTAGTGTCCTCACTTGGATCATTGCATTCAAATCTCAAAAGAAAATTGGTCCTCTAATCCTATTCCCTCCCTAATAATGTCAAGCCCCTCTTGGTTGATCAGTCCATACCCTTGGCCTAGTTTGGGTCTACATGGATTCTTCACGGTCCCACAACTTCATATCTCAAATTCCACAAATATTACATAGAAACCATTTCTCCTCAAGGATCCTTAAGTCTAGGAAGCCCCTTGTTAAGGAATATTCCCCAAACCTAGGCCCAAGTGTCCTCTTTGCTCTTCCTAGAGAGCCTATCACCTCGATTTCAAAGCAAGCATTATTTGAGCCTCTCTTGAGAATAGGCTTTAGGAATAACCTCATATCTTATCATTGATCCATCCATTCTTGTGATTCCTCTTATACCGAGACTCCTCCCATTGGTGAAAGTCTGTAAAGAGCAAGGAGCTTTAGCTGAGGTGACAGTGGGCTATCGCTCCATTTTTCCCTTTGACCTAGTAGTTGTTCTATAGGATCACTTCCTAGGACCCCTACTAGTTTGAGCGGTAATAGGCCCATGACCATGGCTCCTGTAATATTCTTTTGGGAAAAATACAGAAATAATCATAGATGAACTTGAAACAATAAATAATAACAAAATAACAAAACCAACAATTAGATACACAGAGGACACCAACAAAATCACTCAACGATTTTATTATTTCACTTGAAAGATTACATCAGTAGGAAGAAACAATGAAACCTAGCTTGCTAAGCGAGCAAAGCAAAAACCCAAAAATATGCCTCTGACCAAGTGAAGTTTGGCCCAAAATGATGATGTGCACTACTAAGTGAGTAATCTGCTGATGGTTGGTTGAAGTAACGATGAGGTTGGCCTGGAAAATGCCTGGATCACTTATAAAAATACACCCATGAAATCCTCTCCAAAAACCTTGAAACCGAAAAGGTTTGGCTCAGAACCTAGAGAAGTGAGAGACCTCACCAAATAGTGCATATGGCCCAACTGAGCAGCTAATGCAGCCCTCTACAAGAAAATAATACTGCTTGAATGGCCCCAATCTGTCCATTATAAACTCCCCCAAAAATCTCAGCAATATCCTCCAAGGGAAACCACGAAACTCCAACTGCAAGAAGTAACAACTCGTCCCATAAAAAGACTGCATAGGCTTTCCTCAGGGCGACCCACGAACTACTGAAATAGTGACTTAGACTCACAAATTCTCTTCTCCCTATGTGCAAGCTCAACCAAAATTCCAATGCCAGATAGAAGATTGAACCCGCGGAATTTCTCTCCAAACGAACCCTCCTTAAGATGAAATTGTGAGGCCAAGAGCTACATCCTCCATGCCCCATAAAATGCACACTCAGTTCAATTCTTATAAGATGATGCACAAGTGAAGCCCTAAAATGGACTACTTTAGATTTTCAGCTAAGGAGACACTCAAAGTTCTTCGAAACTAGCCGAATTCAGCTTGAAATCCACGTGCTAAGCAACTCTCCAAACCCTTGCACTGAACAGCTCACAAGAGGTCGTTTCATAAGTGTAGTAGGCAAAAGATGAGTGGAGTGATTTTTTTCTGCCCTTGTATACCTCATAGGCCCATTCACCCCCCTTGGTGGGCCCAATCTTCTCATGTGAGTTTGACCCCTTCTAGTGGTGCGACTACTAGCTATGTGGTCACAACTTAAGTTACCCCTTTTTTACATGGGACCCGCTTATTATCCATATTTCCTTAAGTATAAGGTGCTAATATGTCAAAAGGTGATCCCTTTTTCAATTTAACCCTTTTTTTTCGAAGGGACCAATTGGGCGAAGGGCTATCTCCATAGCAGCTCATAAAATAGGGGATATCGCAACACCTTGCCTTGAAGCCTTTCCCATCCATTATCATCATTTTTCACAAAATATAGATAGAAGGGTTGACCTTAGACATTTCACTTCCCGTTAGGGGCTGAAAGC